>NW_004624838.1:6488445-6515851 GCF_000247695.1 Heterocephalus glaber
CCATACTGATTTCCACAGTGGTTGCACCAGTCTACACTCCCACCAGCAAGGGAGAAGGGTTCCTTTCTCCCCACACCCCCGCCAGCATTTGTCATTGGTTGATTTCTTGACAGCAGCCATTCTTTGTGGGGTGAGGTGAAATCTCAGTGTTGTTTTCATCTGCATCTCTCGAATGACCAGTGATGTTGAATTTTTCTCTTCTTTCTGAAGTTTTGTTCTTTTTGAGATGAGGTCTTGCTATGCTGCCCTGGTAGGCCTCAAACTCTTGCCTCAAGTGATCCTCCTGCCTCAGCCTCACTGCTGGGGTAACAGGCCCACACCACTGCACTTGGCATATCCCTTATATAGCAATGTCATAGTGGTTAATTTATCTTCATCATTTATAAGTGATTACAGCTGGTATGGACATGCGTGGTTTTTGGTGGATTTACAAACTAGTTAGAGGTACTTTGCTTCTACACAAATTCTGGAAATATAGTCAATAAATCAAACACAAAGAAGCAACACAATAAAAATAGAGAAAGTGAATTCTTTCTGCTAGGGAAGAAACATTTTTGGTCACTGCTGTCTTACTTGGCTATTGTTTTGCCTCATAAAGGTTTAATGGTTTTCATTGTTTTACTTTAACATTCACATTTATCACCATTTATCACAGTGGGTTAAGGCAGAGCACGGTTGTGTCAGCAACCTTCAGATTCAGCATCAGACAGAACATCTCATAAGGAGCTTTGAGCCGGGCCTGGTGGTGCATGCCTGTAATCCCAGAACTCAGGAGGCTGAGGCAGGAGGATTGCTGCAGGTTTGGGGTCAGCCTGGGCTACATAGTGAGACTCTGTCTCAAATAAAACAAAATAAGAAGCTTTGATAAGGTTCTTGTTGTCTCCTCTCTCCCCTCCCTTCTCTCTCTCTCTGTAGTGTAGGTTGACCCCAGGTTTTTGGCATGCTCAGCAAGCACTCCACCTCTGAGCTACATCCCCCATCCCGTAACTTTCTTGTCACAGAGGTAGAGTCAGAAGCCCTGTGAGAAATCCTCCCCCCTCTTCCTTCTGCTGCTCTCTTGACTGGGTAGTAGTAGGCGAAGTCAGTGGCCACTGCTGGATGGTTGTGTTAATGAATGGTCCCAGCCTCCCTGCTTAGCTGGCTGTCTAGGTCTGTCAGTGTGTTTGTGTTGGACTCTATGTGAGATACCTCACGATGGGATGACTGTATACTACAACCAAGCTCAGTGATGACTGGCTTAAAACACCAATATGTATGTTATCACTTGAAAAAAAATATATCTGGGCCCAATAGTCTATGCCTGTGATCCCAGTTACTGGGGATACGGAGGCAGGAGGATCACAGGTTCCAGGTCAGCCTGGGCAACTTAGTGAGACATTGTCTCAAAATAAAATCTAGACAGCTGTGGTGCCACATGCCTGTAATCTCAGTACTCAGGAGGCTGAGGCGGGAGGATCACTGCAAGTTTGAGGCCACCCTGAACTACATGGTGAGATCCTGTTTCAAAAAATTTTTTTTATTTGAAAAGGGCTAGGGGGCCGGGGATTTAGCTCAGTGGTTCTGCGGCCTGCCTCGCAGGTGCAAGGACCTGAGTTCAATCCCCGGTACCCCCCCCCGCCCCCCCGCAAAAGGAGGGCTATTGATGTTAGCTCAGTGGTAGATGTGGGTTTGGCTCGGCATGCGTGGTTGTGCGCACCTGTAATCCTACTGCTCAGGAGGCTGAGGCAGGAGGATTGCTGTGAATTTGAGGCCAGCCTGGGGTACATATTGAGACCCTGTCTCCCTCTCCCCTTCAAAAAAGATCCAGGGTTGGAGCGGCTGACCTCTGTCACTTTCCATTCATCCGATGGTCATGGTCGGGCTGACACTCCAGGCTTTCTGTTCCAACATTCCCTCTGCTAGAAATCAGAGCGTCGGGCCCGCACGTGCACGCGTCTGCACGCAGCCCGCGCGGCCACCTGCTCGTCCGACGCGTGATGTCACCGCGGTCATGTGGCGCGGGGCGGCCCGCAGGCTGTGATGTAAGCGGGCGCCGGTTGCAGGGCCGGCTGCTCCCGCTCTCTCTCTGCCGGCGGCGAGGCGAGGCCAGGGCTCCGTGAGTGCGGTCGCTTTGTTCGGGCGGGCGGGCGCTGCGGAGGTGGATGGTGGAGGGGCCGCCGGCTCGGAGCCTTTGTGATTCGCTCCCTGAGCCCCGGCCCCGGCCCCGGCCCCGGACCGCCCCGGCCGGCGCCTGTGTTTCGGGCTCGCCGGCGGCTGGTGGTGTGGGGCGGCTCGGAGTGGCTCGGTGCTGGGCGACTTGGGCGGCGCCGACCCGGGCCGTGCTGTGCCCAGGGCCCCGCTCTGCGCGGGTGGACAGGGCTGGCCTTGCCAGTGCGTCGGGGCTGCTCCGGGTGCTGTCGCAGGACAGGTGCCGGGGCGAGGGACCTGCAGACTCTGCCTCCCCGCCGGTGGGTCCCCGGCTGCGGAGCCCAGTGCAGGAGCAGAGAAGGGGGAGACGCGATCTCCGCCCCCGCCGTGTGTGCCAGGGACAAGTGGCATAGCCCCGGGCCAGCCGGGATGCCGCCCGCGTCTTAGGTGTGGCCGAGACCAGCGAGGACCCGCCCGGCAGGCTGTGCGGGCCTCTTCGCGCAGCACGGCGCGCGGTGGGGAGGGGGGGCCACCGCCTCCCTGCAGCCTCGCACACGCATGGGGACAGGGTCGGGCGAGGTGGGGCGCACCTCTAAGATAATGGGGAGCCTCGAAGCCCGGTCTGGAAGCACTGAAATTTCTTTTTTTTCTTTTCATTTTTTAAAAAAAGGGATAAACCCTTTTCTTTTGAGTCACTGCACAGACTGTAGGCTTCCAGGCCAGAGACTGACTCCTGAAATATTTGGCATTGAAACAACTTTTGGGTGGGAAAGATGTGGGGATGCAGGTAGAGGAGGTGCGGGGAGGTCCGTTCCTTGCAGTAGAGGGAGGCTTCAGCCCCAGACTAACAGCAGGCAGAGCGGCCCACCCCGGGGCAGAAGCAGCTCGCGGAAATTGGGAGCCCCACCCCGCTCTGTCCTCCCTCCCTCCTGGAAAGGCCCTGTCCCTGCTTCTCTCTCTGGTGGCCTTGCAAGTCGGGGACCAGAGCCCACAGAGGCGCCCAACCCGGAGCCACACCCCCTTTTTTGGCCACATGCCAAAGATATGGCCCGGAAGGGAAGCCGCTGATGCTGGGGGCAGAGTCAGAGATCCCTCGTTGTAGACGCCTCCTGCTTCACCGGTAGAGAGGCTGGGGTATGGGGGCTTCGGAATAGTTAAAAAAATTAATATATTAATTCAGAGCATCGGAGCAGCATTATCTATGACCCGCCTCATTGGCACAGCCCTGCAGACATCTCTGTCTTCCATGTTAAGTGCGGCAGGCGCGTGGGTGCACACCCCACATTCCTACTTCCCCCGGGCTCTTCCAGCTGGGCACCTGGGGCCGCAGCAGACTGTAGGTGACAGGTCACCCTTGGGTTTTGTACAGACAAAAATGGATCAGGACCAGCACCCAGATCACCTGATTCCCAGCCCACTGTTCCTTCTGCCTGAAGGAACACTGTTTTCCTATAAAACTAGACATTTTTTCAATGTCAGGTTATTTTGCATTTTATTTACAGTTCTGTGCTAGATTCATGTTCCTCCCTGAAGAATGGCTTGTAAAAGACTGAAAAACCTTTGAAAAGAAAAACCTGGACATGGTGGTACACACCTGTTATCCCAGCACTTGGGAGGCTGAGACAGGAAGATTGCTGGCAGTTTGAGGCCAGTCGGAGTTACATAGTGAGACCCTGCTCAAAAATCCCCCCAAAACAAACAAAGGAGAGTAGCACGAATACATTTTTTTGGTGGTCTTGTGATGAGATTGCAAATACCCAGGCCTTAGAGCTTTCCAGCCTTGGCTTAGTAGGAACGAGGACCACTGTGATTATCACTAATAAGGGGACATTGTTCAGCTGTGGCAAGTTCCATAACCTAGGACCTTGGCAAGGCGTTCTATTTGATGGTTGTGAAACATAATGTTCTTTCTCCATGCAGTCTATTCATGGTGAAGTATTTAAAACCATTTCATTGATCTTTAAAACAAAGAAAAGAATACTAGGTGTGGTGGTGCACATCTGTAACCCAGCTATTCAGGAGGGTGAGGCAGGAGGATTGCAGTGAGTTTAAGGCCAGCCTGGACTACACAGACTACGTTTTATTTCTTACAATTTTTTGGTTCTTTTTGGTACCGGGGATCAAACTTGGGTCCTTGCACTTGCAAGGCAGGCAGTGGAACGGCTGAGCTAAATCCCTGGCCCCAATTTTTTGGTTTTTTGAAGCAGGGTCTCCCTTTGTAGTTAGGGCTGGTCCTGAACTCACTATGTAGCCCATGCTGGCCTTGAACTGGAAGCCATCCTCCTGCCTCAATCTCCCAAGTGTTGGGATTACAGGCGTGAACAACGATTCGCCCGGCTACATAGACTATGTTTAAAAAAAAAAATTGAAGTTTCAGAGTAATTTTTCTCTTGATTTTTGTTTTTTTTTTGGTACCGGGGATCGAACTTGGGACCTTGCACTTTTGAGGCAGGTGATGGCACCACTGAGCTAAATCCTCAGCCCTTTTCTCTCTTCATGTTAATGCTGCATCCCTGAGAAATTTAAAAAAAATACTTGTTGATTGAGTGATAGAACAACTATATAAAATACTGCATTGCCTACTTATAAGTGTAATGATATTTATTTTGGGGGTTTTTGGTGCTGGGGCTGAATCCAGTCTTGTACGTACTAAGCAGTTGCTGAACCGCTGAGCTACGCTCCCACCCCTCATGAGGTTTACCGGGAATCCAGTGTGAGGCTGCTCCATAATGTTGTCGGATGCCCATCTGTTAATTGTTCAGCCTCATTTTGGCCAGGGTGAAATTCACGCATTTGCCTGGAATCATTACAGACATGAATAAAAGTCACATTTATCTGTGTTGATGCCATTTCGAAAAGCAGTAAACACAAAATTAGAATGGGTGTTGTTAATTACGTTTTTGGGGAACTGTGAGTACAACTCAGGGCCCTCTGGTGAGATCCTCGATGTGGGTGGAATAATCAGTGTTTACTGCTCTGGCAAGGCCGACTTTTCCTCTGGACGTGAATCTCAACTGATACATTGGGAGAGACTGGTTCTAGTAGCTTCGAGTGGCTGCATGAGGGCAATCGGAACACTGCTGAGCAGTCTGAGCTCTAGCACAGGAACAGACAGCTGCATAGGAACAGACAGCTGCACAGGAACAGACAGCTGCACGGTGACATTTCTAAACAATGATTTCTTCAGGGGACCCTCCAAACCGTTTTATTAAGCTTCAGGCTATGGAGGGAGAAAAATCAGGAACAGGAATTAAGGCATTAACATTCTTCTTTTTTTTTTTTTTTGGTACCGGGGATCGAACTCAGGACCTTGTGCTGTCGAGGCAGGCGCTGGAACCACTGAGCTAAATCCCTGGCCTGGTATTAACATTCTTAATATGGACAGATAGAAACTACCAAAGAAAAGATCTTTATTTTGTTTTTGACTTTTTGAAACAGTATGTTGCTGTGCAGTTCAGCCTGGTCTTTTTTTTTTTTTTTTTGATACCGGGGATGGAACTCAGGACCTTGCACTTGCAAAGTAGATGTGGATGCCACTAAGTCAAAACCTTAGCTCAGTCTTGAACTCACTATTTAGCCCAAGCTGGCCTAGAATTTGAGGAGATCCTCTTGCTTCAGCCTCCTAAGTGCTGGGATTACAGGTGTGTGCCACCACGCCCAGCTAAATTAACACTTATTTTAAAAAGATATAACAGAGGAGGGCTGGGGAAAAAGAAAAGATATAACAGAGGAAATGCAAAATAAATAAGAAGGCAAACAAAGTTCAGTAGAGGCTCATCAACTCAGTGAATAGCTGCCGTAGCCATTGTAAATTTTTTTTTCCGGTACCAGGGATAGAACTCAGGACCTTGCGCTTGGCAAGGCAGGTGGCGGAACCACTGAGCTAAATCCTTGGCCCTGCCATTGTAAATTTTGCTCATTAAGTCTTGGGTCCTTCAGCTGATTCCATTTAGGCAGAAAGCACAGGCAGGCATCTCTTGGAGTAAACAAAGAAGCAGACTCATGCTAGTGTGTGCACAACCCTGCCGAGGCCTCTCCCATGTGGCGCTGGCCACCATTCTGGAGTCTTCTGAGACTGAAGCCATGGATCAGGTCCTTATGGGACTGAGTGGGTGTCAGCTGCCACTGTGCCCAGTTGGTGACTTGGCCACTTGCTGTGTGACAGCTGAGACCGCTCCTGGGGTGAGTGGAGCTGTGCATGAATTCTCTTTTTGGATCCTGGATATACACACAATCTGTTTTGAATTTCTGCAGTAATTTCCTAAGCCTAGTGTACACTCATGTCTCCCTGAGGAAATGGCACTGATATATTGTCTTTTGGGCCTGGGTTGGGGTAGAGGTCTTCTGGATGTTTTTTGTCCGTCTTGAGATGGAAAAGAATCCATGAAAGCTTTGCACCATAGCGACACTTGGAAATGTGGCTGCACCACTGTGTTGGCGACCATTTTGACAGGAAAGTAGCTGTGTGCGTACTGCTGTGGAAAGAGGGGCATCCTCTGGGGGGGGGGTTCCACTCTACAGATGCAGGATCGGATGCAGATGTTACTGGATCTGCTCTCGCCTGCCCACCAGGCTCTGTGCTTTGTACTGGACTACACCCTTGATTTTATTTTACATTTTGAGCAACTATCTCAAGCAGTGCTAATAGTAACAACGGTGGATGCTTCGGGGACAGGGGAAGGTTTCTCTTCTCTACCCTTTACTAGCTTCATGGCAGAGATACCCACAGCAAAACAGATTAGCAAAAGAAGAGCGTAAACCAACTTAGAATTACAAGTTCTGGGCCAGGGATTTAGCTCAGTGGTTCCGGCGCCTGCCTTGAAAGTGCAAGGTCCCGAGTTCGATCCCCGGTACCAAAAAAAAAAAAAGTATGAGAGGCTTTTTATTTGTGGGCCGGGGGCGGGTAGACTTCCTTTTTTTTTTGGAGACAAGGTATGTAGTCCATCCTGGTCTTAAACTCACTGTGTAGCCAGGCTGGCCTTGAACTCACTGCAATCCTCCTGCCTCAGCCTCCTGAATGCTGAGATCAAAGGCCATGTCCCATGAAGCTTTCACGTCAGTTTAACTCAGTACAATGATTGAGCACTTCCTAGAGGCAATCAGTGTAAAGAAGCTGATAAAAATATAAAGTAACTAAGTATCAAAGGCAATGGTATTACTGAAGTTTTGAGAAAGTACAGTATCACATTGTTATAATTTCATCCTTTGGCCTTGTGCTGTAACTGACCCCAGAGCCAGTGCATGCTGAGCACCCCCTCTGCTGTCACCCCTTCTCGGGTCTCCTCTCATCCCCTAACCTGGCTGGGCAGCTGCCTTTTGATGGTAGGCTTCTGCAGGGTCCTCAGGGAAAGGGCCCTGTGGGACCTTTGTCCCCTAGGGTAGGCATGGTGCTGTCTCAGGTTGCGGCTTGTTTGCAAGAGCAAGGCCACGAAGAGGACTTGCTCTTGCAAAGCCTAATCTCAAAGTAGGATTGTAAAAAAAAGTATTTTAGGAGAGTCCACTGTGGAGAGCAACACAGAGAACATGGGCTGCAAATTTTACTGTCTGCATCTTATTTTTTAGCAAATCAGTTTTCCCATGTCTTTTCATGCCAGTCATTCAGAACATTCTTTTGGGGGGGTCTTGTTTGGGACTTTAAAAAGTATACCTTTAGGGCTGGGGATTTAGCTCAGTGGTGCCATGCCTGCCTCTCAAGCACAAGGTCCTGAGTTCAATCCCTGGTACTGGAAAAAAAAAAAAGTATAACTTTAGCTGGGTTTGGTGGTGAATGCCTGTTATTCCAGCACTCTGGAGGCTGAGGCAGGAGGCTTGCCATGAGTTCAGGGCCAGCCTGGGCTACATAGTGAATTCAAAGCCAGCCAGGACTACATAGCGGGACCCTGTCTCAAAAGACTAAAACCAAAATGAAAACCAAAACCAAAACCAAAAACCATACCTTCAGCTGTTGTGTTCAAATGCTAATGAAAAAATAATCTTAGTGTTGGAATACTGATGCTCTAATTCATAATTTTCCCTCAGGGCATAATATCATTAGGTTTTATCATAAAGGAAACATTAAACCATTCCTGCTAGATAATGGAACTGAGTTGAAAGTAGATTTTGCATCATTTTGTGGCCACAAAAATATTTTATTCAGGGGCCAGGGATTTAGCTCAGTGGTTTTGCCGCCTGCTGCGCAAGCGCAAGGACCCGAGTTCGATCCCCGGTACCAAAAAAAAAAAATTTTTTTAAATTTTGTTTCTCCATTAGTACAAGCTGTGCGTATTAACATTTAGCTTCTGTGTTTAGATGAATTCTACATCTAAGTCACTTGTAGAATAATCCTGCAGAATTTAAAGGCCTCATCCTGATACTGTATGGTATTGAATTTCAGAATAAACCAAGTCCTGGTAGAACATTTGGCCCAGATGTTACTAAAAATAGTTGTCGCTCTAGAATTCCACACAGAATAACATTCCTCTTGCTCCTACTTGTTATGCACTCTTCCTCATTTTCCATTTGGGATTGAAAAGAAGAAATTCAGAACAAAACATTTTCAAAGCATAGACATTGTGGTTGCCTAAGCTTGGATCGGTTGAGTCAGGAAAATCTAAATTGTTGCTGGAGGGCCGGGGATTTAGCTCAGTGGTTCTGGCGCCTGCCTCGCAAGTGCAAGGTCCCGAGTTCGATCCTTGGTACCCACCCCCCGCAAATTGTTGCTGGATAGAGATGACGCTATACTCCTGTTCAGGCACGCATCTGTTTCAGTTATTCAAAATTTGAGTTGGGAAAAAAGGTAAAACCCCCTCCAGATACCAGCTGTCCCAGCATCTGTGAGTTGATTGGTACTTAGCTGAGACATGGAAGTTTGAGGACAGGAAGCAACCGGCAGTGGCTGAACTGTGTGGCAGGTGTCCCCCTGAGAGGAAAGTCCTGGGGTGCAGAACTAGCAAAGGTTTTAACTGGAATGAGGTAGAAGTGCCCTGAAATGTCACCCTCAGGCTGCGGGCCTCAGACTGCGGACCGGAAGGATGGCCGGGGCCTCTGACTTACAGGCATTGAGGGGATCTTGCAGTGGAAATGTGGGAGGACACCAATGCGAGATTAGCTTAAGCAGTGACTGGTAATCAGTGACAGTCAGTGATGGTTTTGGGTGAGATATGATGGGCCCAGGTGGCTGCACTCTTTTTCTTTTAGCAATGAGTTATTTCTTCAGTATGTAATAGACATACAGTCTCTAATACAGAAGGATAAATGCGTTTTGTCTCTGCCCTGGTGGTGCATTTCCCCTCCTGAGAGACAGTGGCCAGTTTTACTTCATTGTGTGTCTTCTGGTTATGTTCCACGGCGCTAAGGTGTGATTGAAAAATACAGTAAATGTTTAAATTTTAAAAAATGTCTGCTGTAAAGGCCATATTGCCATTAATTCCACTCAGAAATTCGCTCTCAGTTCCAGTACTTATCCAGCCTCGATAAACACATCAATATCTTGGCAGTCACAGGGTATATGAGATAACATGAAGGCGTGGTGCAGCAGCTTGCTGGTTAACACTTGAAAAAGTCCTTACCAGTTTGAGATTTGTGCTGAAATATTTCAGAGTGAGATGATATCTTGTTTCATATTTAAGATTTACTTTAAAATACATCGGAAGGAAAAGTGTGCATGGGAGGAAGCACGTGGGCCAAGATTTACAGGATGTTTGAGCTGGGTGCATGAGATCCAGGATATTTATTATTTTCTCTGTTATCGCATATGTTGGAAATACATTTGCTCTTCTGGTTCTCTCTCTCTCTCATTTCAGAATGAATCTTAGCAAGGTTGTAAGTTTGATCCCCATCACCACAAAGTAAAAAACACAAGAATCGTAGATACCATGTAGTTTTACCATGAATTTCAGTATGTATTTCTTTTCTTTGTTTTTTTTTCAGTACCGGGCATCGAACACAGGACCTTGTGCTTGCTAGGCAGGCTTGGTGCCACTGAGCTACATCCCTGGCCTCCGTATGTATTTCTGTGTTGGTTTTTTTTTTTTGGGTACCGGAGATCGAACTTGGGACCTTGCGCTTGTGAGGCAGGTGCTGGAACCACTGAGCTACATCCCCAGCCCCTCTGTATGTATTTCTAAGACAAGGGGAATTTAGAAATCAATGCAAAGGGGCTGGGGATGTAGCTCAGTGGTTTCCGTCGCCTGTCCTGCAAGTGCAAGGACCAGAGTTCGATCCCTGGTACCAAAAGAAAAAAAAAAAAATCAATACAAAGCCATGCATGGTGGCACACACCAGTATTTCTAGCACTTGAGAGGCTGAGGCAGGAGGGTTGAGAGTTTGAGGTCAGCCTAGACTATGTAGAAAGACCACTTCAAACAAAACAAAACAAAATATCACAACAGTGCCATTACTATATCTCTGAAAATTAACACTAATTCTTTTTTTTTGGTACCGGGTGTCGAACTTGGGACCTTGAGCTTGGGAGGCAGGTGGCGGCATCACTGAGCTAAATCCCTGGCCTAACACTTAATTCTTAATATAATATGATATCCAATCTATTTTTTCAGTTCTTCTGATTTTTTAAAAAAATGTCTTTTGTACTTGTTTTGTTTGACTTAGGAGTTGAATTGTGGTCCACACAGGGCATTTATTTCTCTCTTTTTGTCTTGAGTAATTCTCTTCCTTTGAGAAGCAGACATTGACCTGTCCGAGAGCCCAGGCCTGGTCCTGTGGAAGCTGCCTCTGGTGGGCTGCCTCTTCCCTCGATGCTGTTTGCTTTCTCCTGGCTGGGGTGTTGGGGGCTGACTGGACCTGGGCTGAGTGTGTCCAGCAGAACCCTCCCTCCCTGGCCTGTGGGTTCGTCCTGCCCATGCCCAGGAGGCCTGTTGGGTGAAGCTAGGGTTTGGGAGGTGGTCTGGTGGTGTTAGCCTGGGCTGTCCGTCCACCTGTCTGTTGCCTGATGTTTCTGGCATCCAGTGATCATTATTGCCTGAGTGCATTATTCCATTAAGAGCTGCGTAATGCTTTTCCAAATCTTCCATTTTTTTTTGCCTTTATTACTGGAAATTGTTTGATAAGCGCCCTCATCAACTGATTGGCCTGACATATTCTTTCCAAAGCCCAATAGCATTTTACTGTATTATAATTCAGTAGGTTTCTTTTGTAATTTGGGGGGTTTATTTAAATATTTTCTCCTTGTTATATTTCTTTACATGCATTAAGTATGTATAATGAATAATAAACTATGGTATTTTAGTATTTGTATTTTATTTATTTTTTATTGATTCATTTTAGACATACATAATGATCTCATTCATCACAGAGAAGTTGCACCTGTACATGATATATCTTGAATCTTCATTTTTCCTATTCCCCTCCCTCTTCCCTTCCTTATTTACAAAAGCTTTGTTTCCACTTTTTTCCTTCTATTCTCTTTTTTTCTTGTCCCTTCCTTTCTTTCTCTCTCCCTTGTTCCCCTTCTTGTTTGAACATTTTCATCCCATTTCCCAATTTCTATTACACATTTTGGTCCTTATTTACATTTTCTGTTTCTCACACCAGAGAAGCAATGTGGTATTTAAACATACATGTCCACTTTATCTCACTTAAGAGATATGAGATATCTCACTTAAGAGTATGGTCTCATTGGGGAGAGTCTCTTGGTGTAAATGGTGCATCCATTTAGCTAGAAAGGTCTGAAGCTCATCCTTCTCATGGCAGAGTAGTACTCCACTGTATAAAAACCCACATCTTTATCCATTTGTCAGTTGATAGGCGTTTGGGCTGTTTCCAAGATTTAGGTATTACAAACTGTGCCACTATAAACATGGGTGTTAGTTATATTTTAATAGAAAATAATTACTGGCCTTTTTTACTCTGTGGATGTTAATTTAGTATGAATGTAAGTGTCAATCAGGCAGGTCTATATTTTAACCCTTGGTCATTTACTTATTAATTACATGACCTTGGGTAAATTAAAAAAAAATTTATCCTTTAGAAACCTCATTCTCTTTATTCATATACTGGTAATAATATTGTGTGTTTCCTAGATTATTTCATTTATTTATTTTTTTGTTCTTTTGAGACAGGGTTTCACTATGTAGTCCAGGCTGTCCTTGAACTCACTGTGTAGCCCAGGCTGGCCTTGAACTTGCAGCAATCCTCCTGCCTCAGCCTCCCGAGTACTGGGATGACAGGCGTGTGCCACCAAGCCGGGCTGAATCTGTATTTTGAGCACTGGCTATTGCTCCTGCCTGTGGGACCAGTGTTCTCTTCCTGTGATCATCTTACTGAGCAGCTCTGGTGTCCGTCACCGCAGGGCCAGATGAGCCCTGAGGCCCTGCCCTTCTTTCCAGAGTGTAGATTTGTTTTTGTTTTTGCAGCACTGGGCATAGAGCCTAGGGCCTTTGCACCAAGCTGCATCCCAACCCTTTAAAAGCTTATTTTAGTTTTCCTTCTTCCCTTTTTTATTAAGTATGTGTTTGTGATACCCGATCAATCACTCATGGTGGGGAGTTGGCACATACATGCATCCCATTGTGAGGCTGTTCGCTTCCTCCTCCTCCCTCTCTGGTTTCCCCACCTCCAGATCCTTTCCCCACTCCACAAAGTCTGTCACCCTGTTTTCTAGCATCTATCCTTTATTTTGCTTTTTAATTTATTTATACTTTGAATTTCTGATATAAAAGAAACCATGACATATTTAAGTTATGTGTCTGATTTATTTCACTTAACATTATGATCTCAAGGTGCATCCATTTTCCTACAAATGACTCAAGTTTATCCTTCTTTATGGCAGAGTTGTACTCCATTGTGTATATAAAACACATTTTCTTTATCCATTCATCTGGTGATGGGTACATGGGCTGCTTCCAATGGAGATTTCTCAGAAAACTAAAAATAGGGATTCCACTTGACCTAGCTATTCCTCGTCTGGGAGTCTTCCTGAAGGACTTAAAGCCATCACATTACAGTGATACATGCATACCCATATTTATAGCAGCACAACTCATAGTAGCAAAATTTTTGTATTATTTATTTTGAGACGTGGTCTTGCTAAGTTGCCCAGGCTGGGCTTGAACTTGAGATTTTCCTGTTTCAGCCTCCCAGAGTGCTGGGATTACAGACATGCACCACCCCACCCAGCCTTGTTTTAGAGAAGAAGTGACTGCTCTATGCCCTTACCTCATGCCCCCCTTCACGGCAGAGCTGTGTCCCTGCCTCATGTAAAGACAGAGATGTCAGTGTTGGGAATCACATTGCCATGTCTCAGCCTGTAAACAAGCATCAGATACGAGAAGAAACAGTCATGGTGCAAGGTTAGAAGCTGATCAATGTTTTTGTTATTCTGGGCTGGACATCTAAAGGTTTTTGGGTTGCATGTGCGATAAATGTGGGCAGTTCTGAACAGATTTAACGAATGTCACTAGGGAAACATATGTTATGAATCTTGCTCCCAAAGGAAGAGTGGTTGACCTGTGATTTTGAGGACGAGGTGACGTCCTTCTGTATGGGCTGTGGCAGCAGAACCGGGCCTGAAGCAGACCTGGAGGTGTCTAGAGTTGAAGGAAGTCAGTGGCCTGAACTTTGTTCTTTGATTCTGGAGAAGAGGGATCAGGAGGTCCCCATTTCTTGGAAGTTGTGCTCAGCGGCCTGGTAACCTAGGCCTTTTCCTGGGCCCCAGTTTGGAGAATTTTACCCACAAGTCTCCATTCTACCAACCAGCTGACTTAGGTGGACACTCTATGCATGAGCCCTGTTACTCTGGCCTTGCTGGGCCCAAGCTTGGAGCTGCAGGGCTAGGCATGGTTTTTCCTGGTCTGCTGTGTTACCCACTGCAAATCCGGATCCAGATCAGTTTCATTAATCTGAATGAATTACATCCCATTAAACAAACATGTACTTTGTAGAAAAAATTCAGTATCTAACGAATGTTTGAATAAGAGACGAATGACCCTCATTCTAATGAGGACAGTGGCTGGGCCTGGTGGCTCATGCCTAGGATCCCAGCTGAGGCTGGGGCAGGAGGATCACTGTGAGTTTGAGGCCAGCCTGAACTACATAGCGAGACCCTGTTTCAAAAACAAACAAGGGCTGGGGATGTAGCTCAGTGACACTGTACCTGCCTTGAAAGCACGGGGTCCTGAGTTTGATCCCTGGTACCGAAAACATAACAAAACAAAAAGCAAACAACAATAACTAAGATAAAGGGAAGGTAAGGGTTAGAAAGCATATATGCCATAAAATTCTATGCATTTGAAGGAGGACAGATTTGGGGCTGTGTTTGATTTTCAATGTCTGTAGAATTCTGATGTTGGTCCCTTGTGTGAAACACACTGTCCCTGGAACCACGGTCAGCAAGCAGGAGAGGTGTTTGCTGTGTAACAGAAGCAGGAATGTACTCAGCTCACCTTTACACCAAACACACTGGTGCATTTAGAGGGATTTTGTTTTCGGTGTTGGGATCAAACGGAGGGCCTTGTGCATGCCAGGCAGCGCCCTACTGCTGAGCCACCCTCCAGCGTGGGAAATGTCTCATGTTGCCGTCCATGCTCCAGGACCCCTGCTCTTGTGATCTGTCTCATACAGAAGTGTGGCTGTTGGAAGGGCCGATCGTGGTTCATGAAATCTTGGTATGCTAATAAAATTGCAAAATGGCTCTCAAAGATTGTTTTTTTGTTCAAAATCTTTACTTAAAAAATTTATATGAGTATAAAATTTCACCAGCAGGTAAAGAGCAGGGTGTAAATGCAACATATGTCACTTAACTATTGGAATACATAAGTGATACCCAGCATAGCCCTCTGTTCTCTGATGCTAGGGCTCAAAGACTGGTGGCTGTTATCTAGGAGGTGTTTTACCCTTTCCTCTGCGTATCATGCAAGATGCAGCACAAGGGATGAAGGTAGTGAGACCCAGGGTGCCTGTCATCCTTAGGCTCCAGTGCAGGCTCCTTTCTGGTGAAGGAGATCGACTCTTGTGAGAATTTGTCAATACCAGTGATCCCAGAAGTGGTGGCTCCTGAGAATGGGTGAGAAGAGGATGCAGAGATTCCCGGGACAGGGACAGGGACAGGGACAGGGACAGGGACAGGGACAGGCATGGTGGCCATGGTCTGGGACAGCAGCTCGTCTGGGGGCTGCATCACATAGATCCCTGCTGCCGAGTCTTCGTACACACACACACACACATATACTCATACATATACATATGTGTGTATATGTGTATGTATTTTAGGGTCTGACTATGCAGTTCAAACTGGCCTTGAATTCACAGTGTAGCCCAGGCTGGCCTCAAACTTGCTGCAATCCTCCTGCCTCAGCCTCTCAAGTACTGGTATTACAGGAATGCGCCACCATGCCTGCATCAGGAGTCCTTTTTATTCTTAAAATAAATCCTACCAGAGCCCTCCAAGAGATAAAAAATAATGCAGAACTTCTTGAATGGCCTCTGCTCTCCTGTGTATTTGAAACTCCTGGCCCACTGGTTTCGGCCAGGTCATGCAGGGAGTGGGAGCAGCCTCCCCTCTGGCCCTCTGTCCAGCCCAGCTGGCCAGGGGCCAGCGCTGTCCCCCACCCCGGGCAGTGCAGGCTGTGTGTGCTTCTGTCCCGGCAGCCCCTGTGGTGCCCCTGCTGCTTGTGGGCAGGGCCTGGCCCAGGCCAGGGCTCTGGGGACGAGTGTGTTGGAGGCTGCATTTCCTCAGCAAAAAAGTGGATTGAGAGAGAATTCAGAGTCCTGGGGCCAGAGCCACACCCTCCACTGCCAGTTCTTATTTTAAATTCATTAAGTTTGGTGCATTTTAGGTATACGATATGATCACGTTCATCACTGGGGATTTGTACCTTTACATAATCCATCTTGGTTCTTATTTTTTTCCCCATTTCCCTGCCCTCCCTTCAACCCCTCTGCCTCTCCCTATTTATGAAGACATTGTTTCTATTTTTTCCCTTTCCACTGCCAATTCTTTCCTTCTCAAACATCCCATTTGTCATTTTTCTAATTTTTTTTGTATGAGGATCATGGGAAGAAATGGTTTTCCCCAGTCTGGTTTTTTTTTTTTTGTTCCTTTTTGTGGTAGTGGGGATTAAAGCCAGGACCTTTGCACTGAAGTACATCCCTAGCCCTTTTAAATTTTTCACTTTATTTACTTTTGAGACAGAGTCTCATTAAGTTGCTAGATAGCACAGGTTGATAGCAAACCTGCAGTCTTCCTGCCTCAGCCCTCCAGAGTGCTGGGATTACAGGTGTGCACTGCCAGGTTAGTCCTTCCCAGTATGTGTTTTTAAAGCAGCATTTCCTAGTGCTTCTATTACATAGGCTTTATCATATTTATATATGTATGTTCTGCTGCCTGCTGGGCTTTGCCTTCTTGAAGGTAGGAATCTTGACTTTCTCTCTCTGGTCTTTAGTTCCTGGTAAAAATAGATATTGAATAAATTCTGTAAAACAATTTCACTGGAGTGAAACGGATTTAGAATAGAAAAATGGAGGTCAGCTCATGCCCCTGGCTGTGGCACTCTGTGGAAGGGAGGGAAGGGGGCTCCATGGCGTCTGCTGCAGGGCAGCAAGGCAGGCCGGCTCTGGTTCTGAACATGCGTCAGGCAGCACCACCGGCCTGAGAAGCAGCTTGCGAAGCTGTGTTTCTGAGAGGTGTTTTGGTTTGGCATCAGTGGGACAGAAGGTCGCCTTATAGTCCCTGTGTGCTGAACCATGCGAAGGATTTACAGGGGCATTTGTGGGGAAGCCAGCATTTCGGCGGGGCACTGTGACAAAAAAGTGACAGGGAAGACAAATTGATGCATTCAGGCGTTCAGAGTTGACAACATAATCGGCTTTTTTTTTCCTAATAGAGGACATTTGGCTTTAGGTGTAGAGTGTGTATATGTGTAACAAAACCAAGCTAGACACCAACTCTCACCCCCAACAAATTCCTTTTTAATACTTATTTATTTTACTGGGCATTGAACCCAAGGCCTTCAAACTGAGCTACATTCTCAGCCCTTGTTTATTTTTTGTTTTGGGACAGGATCTCACTAAATTGCTTAATTAAGTTTAAACTTGTGATCCTCCTGCCTCAGCCTCCCAGAGTGCTGGAATTATAGATGTGCACCACCACATCTGACTTTTACTTCTCTGTTTCTTTTAGTGACATCAGTTAGCACCCTTTGTTGCATTCATGTTCGAAATCTTGATATTGTCTTCTATCTTGTCCCCTATAATTAATAGTTGCTTAAGCTCACTCAATTCTCTATTATAAATTCTTAACATCTTCTCCAGATTTTTGCTCCCCTTCCTTAGTTGACATCCATTCCCTTTCTAGGCTGGGTAACAAGCTGTGGTAGTTTATGCTTCTTAAGGAATAGCATGTGTCCAGCTGCAGATCTGTTTCCCCATTGCCACCTAGAAAGGTGTGGTTTTCTTTACAGTCTGGCTGCTGCTAGCTGGCTTTTCCATACCCGCCCTTTATTCCCTCTGCCAGTTGCTAATGGACTACAGAGTTGGTCCAGCAGTGTTACGGCAGATAGTTTCATATGTCAGCCCGAGTAATCAAAGTGATGGCCAGTGAGCTGGTCAAACGTTGTTTCTGGGTGTGTTTTGAGAGTGTTTCTGGAAGCAGTGAGCTGTGAAGCAGGAGACTGAGTAAAGAATATCTTCCCCCAAATATGGGTGGCAGCAGCCCAGGGCTGAGAGTGGAGAGCTGAAGAGGGTGGAGAAGGACGTTGATTGGAGCTAGGTCCAAGGTGTTCTTCCCTGGGACATTGGAGAGCCTGGTTCTCGAGCTTTTGGAACCCAAGATTAAAACCAGTGCCCCTCCGTCCCTGTTCTCATGTAGGGACTATGCAGTCAGCTCCCCTTGTTTTCTGGACTTGGACTTGGGGTAATGGTCTGCAGCTTAGAGATGTGGAATCATGAGACTTCTTGGTCTCGACGATCATATGAGTCAATGCCCATCGTAAATCCTGATGAGGTGTGATCAAAATAGATGGCGAGTGGTTAAATTTAAAAGATTACAGTACAAGATGGGGTGGTGGAAAGGAAGGAAGTGAAGGAAAAATACGAGAAAAGGAAAAAACAAACAAAAGTGTTTGTAATTAGGGAGGGGGGAGGGTAGGGAAGAGCAATGGGAAAAAACAAGAATCCAGACATAACGTGTACAGGTATAAGTTCCCAAGGATGAATGTGACCATAATGTACACCTAAAATGGACCAATAGATTAAATGGAAAAAAGACACATTGCCATCATTTGCCCTAAAATACCACCACTTCTTCAAACACTTATCCCATTCTTTTTTTTTTTTTCTTTCTTTCTTTCTTTCTTTCTTTTTTTTTTGGTACCGGGGATTGAACTCGGGTCCTTGCACTTGCGCAGCAGGCAGTGAAACCACTGAGCTAAATTCCCGGCCCTACTTATCCCATTCTTGCTACTTTCTGAAGCAGTTCTGGAAGTCCTCTTTTGTGGGTGTCTTTATAGGGTGTGATCAAAAACACAGTGAGTGCTGCTGCTGAGTGGCACCAGGGGAAAGGCAGCTCATAAAAACGTGACGTTGTGTCATTAATCACATTATTCACTGGATCTGACCCTGTGTGACTCTGACTTTTTTCCGAAGTCAAAATGACCACGAAAGGGAAACATTTTGAATTGATTCAGAACATGGAGGCAGCCAGAACAGCACAACTAAAGACACTCAGGAAACGGGACTCCAGAGCTGCTTCAGAAAATAGTAAGTACGATGGGATGAGTGTGTTCAAAGCGAGGGAAGTTAATGACAGTGTGTCTTTTACTGTAATACATTTAATTTAATTTAATTTAATTTTTTTGGATTTTTGAGGCAAGGTCTCCCTCTGTAGTTCAGGCTGGCCCTGAACTCACTGTATAGCCCAGGCTGTCCTTGAACTCAAAGCTATCCTCCTGCCTCAGCCTCCTGGGTGCTGGGCTGACAGGTGTGCACCACTACACCCAGAAACTGTAACACATTTTAAAAAATGTAAGCATTCACTTTATTTTTCACTTATATCTCATCTGTCCATTTCGCTATCCAGCTGGCTCCATTTCTCTGGAGAACCTCGGTTGTGAGAGGTTAGCTGCTCCTTTCTGTACAGGCCCCAGTTTCCTGACGTTGCCTGTGCTGGTCCTTGTGCTTGGATGTGTGAGGCACTTCTGTGACTCTCTTCTGCCATTCACCCCACTCCGACTTCTCTCTACTCAGTGTCAGGGGCAATAGTTCCATCACTGACTTCTGTGTTGCTGCTTCTCAAATCAACACCTCTCTGTGTGATTTCCTTGCCTGAAGGCCAGTCCTGGAGCCAAGGGACTGATGAGCAGCACTTGCACCCCATGCCGAGATCTGAGAAGGATCCTAGGAGGAAGACAGGTGGGGATCGGTGTGCCATCTTGATTACTCAGAGCTGAAACTGGAAAATGTGGCTATAGTTGTGGAAAATGAGCTTCCTAGTACTGAATCTGAACCTGGATGGGACGCTTACACATAACCAAGAGCAGGTGCCACCCAATCATAAAGAGGAGAGGATGGAGCCGTGCTGTCCCTGTCGGGCTTTGTTCCCAAGTCCCCAGTTAGCCTGCCGGAGCGTGGGGTGGGGTGGCTAGGAATCTTTATGCCATCCACCCTTCCCCTACTTGCCTCCTGTGACCACCAAGCTCATGACTTGATCGATGAAGAGCATTACAATAGCACAAGTTACTTAGTATGTTTGAGGTTAAATTTCTAGGCTAAGCTGTGACTATTTTAAGAAAAAGAACAAAAAGTGTCTACTATTTTCTGGTTTGAAATTTCTGTAAATGAATAGATGTTTACATGTACTTTATTTAAAAGCTTTCGATGCATGTTTTTGTTGTTGCTAATAAAGCCCTTTTCTTTGGTGACTCCCCAGTGAGAGAATTAGGAAGGAATTTTGACAGAAAGAAGAGAAAAACCACTCAAGATAACACATGGCCTTAATCAAGAAATTATCGGATGAAATTAGGCAGGAATTTGGAGAAGAGACAGATTGTCCTCTAGGCTTGTTGATTTTTCAAAAGAAAACATTTGTAATCTTTAAAGCCATGTGTGGACTTTGTCTTTGGAAAATGTTTCTTTTTACAGTGAATCAAATTTATTTTTGATATCTGTAAAGGGAAGTTTGAATTGATTTTGCACAAGAGCATAAAATGTATGAGGAAAAGTTCAATGGGCACTCTAGAAATAGCTACTACAATTTAATTTTTTAAAAGGAATTCTTAAAAGAAGAAGTGTTTGCCTTCCCTCTATCCCCACAATTATTAAGAAATGTTGAACTTGGCCGGGGATTTACCTCAGTGGTTGCACTGCCTGCCCTGCAAGCACAAGGACCCGAGTTCAATCCCCGGTACCCAAAAAAAAAAGAAATGTTGAACAATTTGATTTCCCAAGTTTTACTGTTCTTGAATTTCAGTATTAAAGGTTGTCATATGCACATTGGATAATCAGTTGAGTCTTCCATTTTCAGGAGCACATTGGACAGCTTGGAGTGGGGAAACATCTAGGAGAAATTAGAACTGGTTCTTAATTCATGGAGTTTGAGGGTCCTGGAGGAGGTGCCATTTCTAGGTGTGACCACAAGATGATACGGAAACACATGGAAGGGCCACTCATTTATTCACTCATTCAGCAAACAGTCACTTGGTAATTCCAACCACAGGCCGGGAATGCTGGTTGGGCACCACTGAGATGGAAGTGACTTAGTCAAGACTTCCTGTCATGAGGTAGCTAGATCCATCGGGACTCAGAGCAAGGGATAGATGCTTCTCGTGAGGGAGACGGTGCTGGCGGGGAAATGCCTCTGACGGACTTAGGGGTTGGAGGAACGTTTCTGGGACTCTGGCTGGCACACGTGTTGAAAGACCTTTCGGCCCCGTGGATAGTGCGAGATAAGCTAGGAGGGCAGCCTGCTGAGCACGCAGGCCACGTAAATCAGTCTGCTGTGGGGACACCATTTGTGAAAGACAGGAGCTCAGTCTTCAGGCTGCATGATGGAGCAGCTGTCTCATGAGGGAGGCAGGGCAGGGCTCTGGGTAGGCAGAGGGGTTCAGGCCTGAGAGCAGGGCAGGGCTTGATGGACTGGGACACGGGCATTAGAAGCAGTATTGAAGGACTCTGCAGTAGACACGACACCCAAGGGCTGGCCTGAGTACTGGCCAACCAGGGGGGTGAGCTGCTGGATATAGTGGTACACACCTGTGATCCCAGTTCTCAGGAGGCTGCGGCAGGAAGATTGCCTCGAGTTTGAGGCCAGCATGGGCCACGTAGTTCAAGACCAGCCTGAACTACACAGTGAGACCCTGTCTCAAACAAAACAAAGTAAAACCCTAAAAGAAGTGAGCCAGGCGAGGCAAGGGACTGGGAAGATCCTGCTGCAGACATGGGTCTCAGGGTTTGAGGAACAGCGTCAAATGGCATGGAACAGCAGCAGGGGCTTTCATTTTGATTATTTGTAGTTTTGCATCACTTTGTTTCTGACTGAGTGCTAGAGAGTTAGCGTGGGGACATACACGGTGAAATAGTGTTTAGTTTAATGTCTCCAAACATTAAACTCCCAATGGCACAATGCAAGTGTTGACTTTGTTTAGTTTCTTTTTTCCTTTTTTTATGGCACGGGGTTTGAGACAGGGTCTCATGTAGTTGAAGTTACCTTGAACTCACTGTGTAGCCCAGGCTGGCCTCAAACTCATGGTGATCTTCTTCCTCAGGCTCCTGTGTGCTGGGATGACAGGTGTGCGTGCGTCACCACACCTGGCTGATTGTGTTTAGTGTCAATCCTACAAAGACACATTGGCAGCTGCCAGTGTGGGCAATGGCAGTGTGGGCCTGCGCCACAAACCTAGGTTCCACCTTCAGTGTTGGGCTTGCCCACTCGCCTTTCCGTAGCCTCCTCTTTTGACAATGAGAGATTTATTAATGAGGTGGCCAGTATGTCTTATTTTTCTTTCCTCATGGGTTATAAATTAGCTGAGACTAAGGACTCAGGCAGAAGTATACCAAAATACTGTTAGTCTCAGAGCCTGTGGCTTGGATGAGTTGGAACAGTGACTTTCTTAATGCCCTCAGTCACCGTACTCCTGGTCATAGGTAAATTGCCCTGTTAGCAGAAGGACTCGTTTTGTGTCTTTTGTGAAAATTTGAAACAGGTACCTGGACTGGGCCCATCTTCCTGGAGAGATGGCCAGTGGTCTGGCCCAGCTCTGGATTCCTAGTGGGTTGTTTTTAACTCACTCTGAAGCCTAGGCTGCCCTTGAGCTCGTGGCAATCCTCCTGCTTCAGCCTCCTGAGTGCTGGGATTATAGATTTGCAGCACCACACCCAGTTTGGCCCTCTATTTTTTGAGCAGAGTTGTGTGGAATACAGACTTTTTCAAGATTGCATGCGTCACGTTACGGCAGGCATGCCTGTAATGGCAGGTGATATTTATCTAGTATTAATTCTCTGCCAGACACTGCCTCATTCCATCACTCTCAGAACTCTACACCTCTGCGCTTCACTGTAATACATTTTTGCATTTAATCTCTCACCGTCTGTTTTGATCACACCCTGTAGATTGTGAAGAGTTGGCTTCCTGAACTGATGACCTTTATTCCCTGAGAGATAAAAATAAAGAGGCCCAGTTTTAGGTGCCTGCTCCATTCCTTGGTTTCCATGGTGGTTATTTGCCCCTGGCTCCTTTTCACTGTGGAACAGCACAGGGACTGCTCTGTTTCGAGCAGGGTTTTGAGCAGGGGCGCCACTCTGTCTGGGGGAGGGGGGGTCCAGCCGGCAAGTCTGCTCCCCACGCCCCCGGGGGAGAGCGCCCGGCGAGGGGCTCCAGGGCTCCGGGGCTCCGGCCAGGGTAGGATCTCAGCTGTGTGCTGCCCCTTCGCTTCCTCCTCTGTGCACTTTCTCTCCCACACAGACCTCTGGAGCCACATCTGCCGTTTAATGCAACCCAAGTTTTCCTGGAGGCTTTTTCTTTTTTCATCCTTTTCTTTTAAAATCGTTTTTATTTGGACACTAGAAAAGAATGGAGAATATTATTTAGCTGCACCCACCCTGCCCCTGACTGGAAAAGACACTCCAACCCTCTGGGTCTTAGATCAAGTACTGGGCAAAATGAAGTAGTTGGGGAAAATAGCTATTAATAACTTTAGATCTAAGATTGTAGCTGCATTTTAAAAAGCAGTACTTGCTAAATCAGGGCCTTGCTGCATTAGGTGAGTTGCTGGAGCACCAGGAGGTATCTAGAAGTTAGCATTTTAAAGCAGAAGGACTCCTTTAAACATTTGGGGCTTCTGAAGTCTTGCTTTTCAAGGTTGGGTGACTGGGGCTATTGTGATTTGGGGCTGCCAAAGGGTACAAAAAGAATTGCTTCACTGTTACTTTCTTGCCCTTTTCTAAGGGTGAGCAAACTTCCTTTGACTTGCACAAGTTTCCAGAGCTGCTTTCCTCAGGGAAGGTGGTGGAAGCTAAAAGGAGGAAAGCTTTTGGATGGAATTCAATGGGGGACTTGAAAGCCGGGCATAAATCTTAGAAGAGCTTTGCTTGCTGGGAGGCAGAGAATCAAGGCTGCCCTCCGCTGGGGGTTGGGGGGACTGTGAGGGTGCAAAGCAATTAAGCCAAAGTCTTGTACTCAAATAGCTTTTTATCAGCTGGGTGAGAAGCCACAGATTTAAAGAAAAGGGGTATTGTTTGTCAGAGACCTAATTAGCTGGGCTACCCTCAAGCTCTTGGGCCTCTATCTTGTTAGGGGAGGAAGGGTTGGAATTGCAGGATTTGGAGGCATTTGGACTTTCTACCTCCATTTCTGAGGAATATAGAATTCTTTCCAAAGGGGTGAATCTGACTCACTAGGATGTAGATTGAGAGCCATCCTCAACATGTGCTGACTCTGATTTACTGAGGGTGGTCCTAAATATCTTCTCCATGCCACGGTTATTAGTACAAGGATGGTTCAGCCTATTCTGGAAAGTAGACTCTGGAGTAGATAATACTTAAACTCTGCTGTACAAAAGCTCAGCCGGGCACTAAATGGATAATTGCTTTGAAGCAAGATACTTGAGCTTGTGTATAAAATAGGATATACCCAGGGATACTGAGAATGTTAAATTAAATTTATTGTCATTGTCACTGTCTTGAGGGACCTGAAAGCAGTTCTGACCCTAACATATGACGTTTTGAAATGAGGTTCTTTCATTTTGGCAATATTTTATCATAAACATGAATTGAGCTACTTCTTTGCTAAAAAACAAGCAAACAAACAAGAAAAACGATGAGTTGGATGGTCTGGGAGGGGGTCACAGTTGCATGGAAATACATGACTTTTTTTTTTTGTATCGGGGCTCGAACTGGGGACCTTGTGGTTTGAGGCAGGCGCTGGAACCACTGAGCTAAATCCCTGGCCCTCAGTGTTTTTCTTTATTGTTAAAGAACCAGCACTAAGTTGAAATTATGCTCAAAGATTCATATCTACACCATGCCACTTACGAACTGGGTGTTGGGACAAGTTGTTTAACTCTACCTTAGTTTCCTCATCTAAAAATGGTGCTGATCATAGCACTACTAGGTGAGTGTGAAGATGGAAGGAAGTTAAAGAAGCCAAAGGAAATACTGGATGTGCTCAAGGCCTGGTAAAAACTAGTGATCTTTCTTTTTCTCCACCACTGTCTGTAAACTTCTGAGCTTTCAATTTTTAAAAAATAGGATCAAAAACATTTTAGTGCAGTGGTATTTGACAGATTTAAGGGACAGAGCTTTTCCTAAAAGTAAATGTGTTTATTTCATAGCATCTCTTTATTACAGTTTTGATTTGATAAAGAAATAGAGATGGCTTGTCCAATGAGAACTATTCTAAGCTACTTTTTTCTTTCTCGGGTGGTACTGGGATCACACACTTTTAAACATGTCGATCTTCCTTGTGAAAGCTGGACTTCATTATTTCTGGAGGGTCCCTGGCCAAGGCAGTTCACAGCTTTGATTTTTGGAATGCTACAAGGGCTGCTGTATTCTAGAATCGTAGTTGTTTTTATGAGATTTATAAAGAGGAGGGGAGGGAGCACAGAAACAAAACTAGCAGGAAAAATATTTCTAGACTTTGGTTTCAGGCTAAATCCTTCGAAAAGAATTATTTCTCTTAAAAATGTATGGGAATAAAATGAGTGAGTCAAACACTCAAATGTGCAGATTTTATGGCTTTCGTTGTATTGTTAGATTAGTTTTTTCTTTGTAGTTACTTTATGTATTTGATTTAGAAAGCACTTTTAAGCCATTAGGCAAATGCTTTCCTATGAATAAAAAAGTTAAATGAAAGCTACTTTCTGTAGAGGATTCAGAAAACTCCAGCATATGCATGTTCCCCGAGTTACAGATTTTATACATAAACTTTTATAATGTATACCCTTCATGATGAAATAGAGTTTATGAAATCTATTAAATGCTTTGTTACCTCACAATCTGTTCTTATCTGTGTTTATGTTTTTTCTAGAACAAAGGGATAGGAAACTACCTTACTTTTTTCTCCTAAGCCTGCTGTATTTCATCGTTTAAAAAAATGATTTTTAAGGTAATTTAGTGTCCTGGATGGATGAGAAGTACAGTGAATTTGTACTGAAAAACGACACAGACCAGTGTACTCAACCCATAACTTCTAAGAGCGTCTACTGAGTTATGGGCTTGACGCTGAATGTGCAGAATGTGGCAGGCATTGCTGTGTGCAAAAGCCACGGGGCCATCGCGACAGCCACAGCGGCAGTGGACCTTCCCACCCCGTCCTTGGCACCTGTGCTGGCTTATTCCCTCTGTAGATGGCTTTGTATTTTTTAGCATGTTGCACACGTGGAATTGTAGCTCCTGTTTTCACCTGATTTCTGAGATCTTTCTAAGTAAGATGTTAAAATGCTAGTTGGTCTCTCAGTTCAACATTCCGCCCTTTCAACTGCTTTTAGTGAACGACCTCTCCCATTTCCTCCTGATCTTAAACATTCTTTGTATTTTCACATTCTCTCCTTAAAGCCCCCTCCTCTCTTTCACTGAGATAAATTAAGGCCCTTGGACCAAAACCCTATGTGTCCCATCTTCATCATCCCTTTGGTCTCAGGGAGGAGAAATCTACTTGGACTCTGTTCTCCCTCACTTCTTTCTCTGTGCTCTTTTCTCTGTCTTCTATCTTCTTTCTTTGTATTTTCTGCTTCTTTCCTGCACTGCCGTATTTTCCTCAGCCTATACATCTTTCTTATCCTAGGATAAAAATACCACCACCACCACCCAGAAGGCCATTTCAGTTTCAGTTTACTGCATGGTGAGAGATATGGGTCTCATTTTAATCTTCAGCAAATAGAAAGCCAATTTTCCCAGCACCATTTATTAAAGAGGCTATCTTTACTCCAGTAAGGGTGTTTGGCTCCTTTGTCGAAGATGAGGTGGCTGAGTGTGTCTGGAGTTGTTCCTGCATCTTTTAATCTGTTCCACTGGTCTTCAGGTCTGTTCTTTTGCCAGTGCCAGGCTGTTTCTATTACAGTAGCTTTGTAGTATAATTTCAAGTCAGGGATTGTGATGCCCCCTACCTTGCCTTTGTGCCCAGGATTGCCTTTGTTATTCTTGATCTCTTCTGAGTCCAAGTGAATTTTAGGATTGTTTTCTCTAATTCTTTAAGAGTTTAAACAGTAGTGGCAGTAGTTCCTCTCTAAATGTCTTGTAGATTTCAGCAGTGAAGCCATCATGACCTGGGTGTTTCTTAGTTGGTAAATTTTTAATTACGTTTTCAATTTCATTGATTGATACTGTGTTGTTAAGAATTTTGAGGTCTTCATTCAACTTTGGTAATTTATACGTATCTAGGAATCTGTCCATTTCTTCTGTATTTTCCATCTTAATGGTGTATAGGTTCTGAAAGTAGGTGTTGATGATCCTCTGGATTTCTGCTGGGTCTGTTGTAATTTCACCCTTTTCATTCCTAATTGCATGGATTTGGGCCTTTTCTTTCCTTTTTCTGATAAGGTTGGCGAAGGATTTGTCAATTTCGTTTATTCTTTCGAAGAACCAACTCTTGACTTCATTGATTTTTTATATCATTCTCTTGGTCTCCATTGGATTGACTTCTGCTCTGCTCTTTGTAATTTCCTCCCTTGTATGACCTTTGGGTTTGTCCTGCTCTTCTTTTTCTAGAAGCTTGAGCTTCAGCATCAGGTTGTTTAATTGAGCTCGCTCTGTTTTCCTAATATGAGTATTCACTGCTGTGAATTTCCCTCGTAAGACTGCTTTCATTGTGTCCCATAGATTCTGATATGTTGTATTGTCATTGTCATTTAATTGA
>NW_004624838.1:6517861-6529073 GCF_000247695.1 Heterocephalus glaber
TGGCACCTGTGTGGCTCACCTTCTCTGTGCTGGGAGCGGTGGTACGTTGGCCGGGAAGCCTCCTGCTCTGCACTGGGAGCTGTGGCATTTCAACCCGTAAGCCTCTTCCTCTGTGCTCTCAGTGGAGTTTTTTATTTCCTGGACACAAGTTTGATTTTGTTTGATAGATTCCATTTCTTTCCTATGTTGGGTGTTCATGGTTTCCATCATTTTCCTGGGGTCGTCTTTTTTTTTTTTAATTTCTTTTAATTTTTTTCTTTGGTCGTCTTTTTTTTTTTTTTTTTTGTATGTGTACCTGCTCTAGAGTCACTAAGCATGTCTTTCATTCTGGTCACTATCTCTGTATTTATCTGATTAGTTATTTCTGCTTTTATTTTTTCTGTACAGCTTCGTTCATCTGCTTTCTTACTTCTGCTGTTATCACTTTAGAGTCCAGATGGGTGGCTTTTGAATTTTTCCACCTCATTGACCCATCTTGGGGAGGTTGCATCTGGTTTTGGTGTCTTCTCATTTTCTATGTTTCTTTAAGGTTTAATTCCTGGGTTGATGCTTCTAAATTGTTTATGGCAATTATCTCTGTTGCAAGTATTCAGAACCCTTAGGAATGACTACTTCTCAGAGGTGTCTTTCAGGTTTAGCTGGATTTTGGGTTTTGAGTCTGTTGCAAGAATCCTGCCTCTTGAATTTATTGGGAATAAGAAGTTTCTGCCTACTTGGCTCAGCAGCTCTTTCTTTGATGCTGACCTGTAGTTTTTTGGTTTTTTTTTAAGATCCATAGGCAATCTCAGTCTTGGTATACCAGGAAGAACAACTGGTCAGCACAGTTATATCACCTTGGCTAAAGTAGTACAATCACAATAACAACAGCATCAAATATAGGCTAGAAAATGACAAACTGAGATAACTGTTAATTTGCCACTTTATAGAACCAAATGTTAAAATGAACCTGAAAATTGTATGCAGTAAATAAGATCTTAATATGGCAATTTTACCCTTAGAGGAGAAGATTTAAAAGGGGTTGGAGGGAAAAATGGAGAAATAGATGAAGAGGAAGAGATTAGAAGCAAGACCAGAGGACAAAGGAAGATTTTATGAACTTTGGGAAACTAGTGAAAACAGGAGGGAAAGAGAAAGGAAGAAATAAAAACAAAAACAACAAAAAACCCAGAACAGAACAACAATAAATAAACTAGAAACCATGTTCAAACAATCAAGAAAAATGTAAAACAAGAGCAAGAACCCTAAATGAGGAAAGATGAAAAATAAAATAAAAGAAAAAAGAAAAAAAAGTCCAATTCAAGGTGTGTCTCTGCTGTCACTGCTCCCCGCCTGGGCAGACAGAGTCCAGAGCTGAATTGTTTCATCCCAGCAAGCCAGCTGCAGCTTTATGCTGGGGTAGTGGATAATCCCAGCCTGCCTGAATCTTAAGTTCCACTGAAGTTCAGGCTGGTTTCTGGCTGTGAAGCTGGAATTGGATTTAGTGAGCGTATGACAGTCCATGTTCCTCCTGCTGGCTTGCACTTGGCTCCCTGTTGACTCGAACTCTGCTCCCTGACTTCCTGCTGACTTGAACTTGGCATCCTTACTGAGACACCAGGAGCCACTAGATAAGAGTCAGCCCATAGTTCTCCCTCATCTCTCCTGGGGCGTGTCTGAACCTGAATAACTCACCAGCCACTGCAGTCCGCTGTGTCCACTGCTGTGTTCCACTGGTGCGTTTCTCCGTGCAGGCCTCTGGGATTGCCAGTAGTCACTATCCGTCTGCAAATTCGTCCCTCCATTCCCACTGCAAGCCTAGGCTCTGGGAGAAAGTGCTGCTTGCTACCTCCCTCGTTTTTGTTGAAGTCTCTCTCCTTGCTCTCCCTGTGGACTTGAATTTTTGCTTCAAATCCTTCCTGGGGCCCAGGGACCCACTTCCCTCTCTTTCTTCCTCATGCCGCTGTATTCCAGTGTCAGAACACCAAATCTCAGACAGGCTCTTTCTCTGCTGTTTACCACTCCACCATCTTCCCAGAAATCTCTTTTGGTCATTTTCATTCCTATACATTTTTGTCTCCCTTCCATACATTTCACTTGCTGTAAAATTATTTGTTGAGTGTGTGAATGACCATTCTTGTCTTCCTGCTTACTGGGTTCTCAGTCTTTACTATCTTACCCCTTTACTCCATACTAACGCCCTAGGTGGTCTCTCCAGGTTTGTGTGGGAAACTTATGACTTCAAAACCTGTATGTAAACGTAACCTCAAAATCTATATGTCTAGCTCTATTTCTAATTTTAGGCTTCTATTTAGTCATCAGTCTATCAGGTTGCTGCCTTTAGATATCTTTACCTACTGTCAAATTGAAACCTCCAATTCAAATTCAGTGTGTTCAAAACCAAACCCATTACTGTCTCCAACTATGAACTTGCTCTCTTGTTCTTATTTATTTATTTATTTATTTTGGTACCAGGTATCAAACTTGGGTCCTTGCCCTTGCACAGCAGGTGGAGAAACCACCGAGCTAAATCCCCGGCCCTCTTGTTCTTATTTTTAATGGTATTTTAGCCCACAAAAAGCTGTTGAGGACTCACTGAGGGAGAGATTATATTTTCTGACCAATATATGGAGCTCAGGGGAAAAAAGGTCAAGTTTGAAATAGAACTTCAACCATGAATATAGTTGGAAAGATAAAAATGAGAAGTTGCACGAAAGAGAAAATGCTACTGTGTTTTCTGGATGGGTTGGGTCTTCTGACTTCAAGGTGGCCTCCAGTAATTCCTGCCTCCTGCTACTTACATTCTTGCATGGCTCCAGTCTCCACCCCAACAAGTGGGGTCAACTCATGACCTACAGGACATTGCTGAGATGACGAACTCTGACTCCTGAGGCTCCTTCATAAGCAGTACCGTGGCTTCAGTTCTGTTCTCTCGATCACTAGCTTTGTGGTCAGCTGCCATGGTGTGGGATCCTTACTCATCTCTATGGAGAGGTCCAGGAGTAGAGGGACTGAGGCTTCTAGATGACAGGCCATGTGGGTGAATCTGGCTGAGGATCTTCTAGCCCAGGCAAGTCTTTAGGTCTGTTTTAGTACTGGCCTGTGAGTTAGCTCTGACTTCCTTAGAATCATTCAGCCCAGCCACTCCTGAATTTCTGGCCCATAGAGACTGAAAAATAATAAATCTTTGTTGTGCTAAGCCATTACATTTTGGAGAAATTTGTTACATAGCAATAGGTAACTAAGGCAGAGGCTTTTCATTGTACACATTTTTATGTGTATTGAGCTTTTGAGTCATAGGAGTGTATTCTCTATGTAAATAAACACTGTGAAGGGAGCTGGGAAAATGAAACCTCTGTGTAAATTCTTTCATGGTTTCCCATTATATTTTTATTTAGAACCAAATCCGAATTCTCTGTACTTAACCTGCCCAGTCTATGTGGTCCCCACCTCCCTCTTGTGTCTCCCGCCAGGATACACTTATTGTTGGTTCCTCTCGACTTCTGTGTTCTGACATTTGTGAATTCTAGAACACAGATGATTTATTTGAAGTAAAACTCCAGCTGAATATCCTAAAGCAGCTGTTTAACAAAAAACACATCTCCTGCATAATTCTGGCACAATGGGAAACACACACACACAGTTTTCTATAGTGATAATGTAAAATAAACAGTGCATATTTAGCACGTGCTTTGAAAATTTTAAATAAAAATTGAAACCACTGTTCTCAAGGTAATAAACATATCTTTTGTGGTTCAGGTTTCCCTGTGAGCCCTTTTATAATCCCTTTCTCCTGTCCAACCATGTCTCCAGACAGATTCTAGAACACTCTATGGTGACCAAAGGCTCCATGGACAGTGCTTGTGTAAGTCTCAGGAAGAATGCCCCGTGTTTTCTGCTGAAGTTAATATAGCAGTTGTTTACAGTCAGTGAGCCCTGGAACCTATGTACATGAAAACAGTTATATCTATTGATAGCCACAGATGAGAGAGCTTGTGAGTTTTAGAGGTCTTCCTTCTGAGTGGCTGAGCGCAATCAGATTCATACCATGGCACAGGGACTGAAATAATAAATAGCAGATCTTCCTCTGCCCCTTGGAAAGTAGCTCCTGAGTGCAAGTAGAAGTTATTTTCCCAGGGTGAGAGATTGGTAGTCTTTGAAGAAGAGAATTTTTTTTTTTTGGTACCAGGATTGAACTTGGGACCTGGTGCTTGCAAGGCAGGTAGCAGAAACATGGAGCTAAATCCTTGGCCCGAAGAAGAGAATTTAAAAAAAAGTTTGATCCTTCCACTTAATTACCCCATCAAAAAAATTTTTTTTTTTTGCTGTACCGGGGATCGAACTCAGGACCTTGGGCTTTCAAGGCAGGCATGTTGCCAATGAGCTAAATCCCCGGCCCTAGCCCATCAAATTTGACAAAAGTATCCTCTGTCTGTACCCCATCTTTCCTTTTCCTCTTCTCTCTGATTGTTTAGACCAGGGATCAGTAATTTCCCTGTAAATCCCACAGAGATTAATGGAATTAGGGAGGGTCTTATTTAGTCTTGTTCACCTTTACTTGGAGTCCTAGAAGTGAGGGGGAAATGGATAACGTAGGCTTTTCCTAAAGAATAGATCTAATTGTTTGTTTCTTGTTACAAAAGTTTATTGTTAAAAATTAATTGTACAAACCAGGCATGGTGTCACGTGCCTGTAATCCCAGCACTCTGGGAGGCTGAGGCAGGAGGATCATAAGTTGGAGCCCAGCCTGGGCAACTTAGTAACTAAGCATTTAAATGTCTCAAAATAAAAATTAAAAAAGGGGTGAGGAATATAGGTTAGTGCTGAGATCCTGGGTTTAATCCTCAGTACTACCAAAAAACAAAAGAAAACAAAAAATTGTGCAGAAATGATAAAAGATAAAAAGTAAAAATCATGACTCTGATTTTTTTTTCTGGCACCAGGGATTGAACTCAGGACCTTGAACTTATGAGGCAAGCACGGTGCCACTCAGCTAAATCCTCAGCCCTCACAACTCTGATTAATTACACAAATCTTAGTATTTTAGTAAAAAGAGAATCTCTTTCTTATGCATAAAAATGGAAATATGCTCTGCATTTTTGTTTTATTTTACTTATGAACATTTTATATTATGAATATGTGATCAAGTATCTTGTATAGCACAATTTTAATTATGTACCTAATGGCCTTGTTTACTGTTGTCTTATGAATATTTAACTATTTCAGTTGCAGTGAATGAAGAGATTTACCCCCAAGATTTTGACCCTTGAATCTAAAAGATGAAGTCTATATTTAGGGAAAAGTAAATAAAAGTAATGCCCAGCAGTGACAGGGCCAGGGTTGTCAATAAACGAAAGAGGAAAAATAAAACTTTAAGTTTGAAATACTTCTTTGTAGTTTGCAATGTATTTCATACCTTGAATTCTGAATGATCTAGGGTTTCTTTGAGCTTTCTGTACACCTGGATTTGGACAGCTTTGCTCATGTGTGTTGGTGGGAGACTGGTCTGGAGGAAGGAGTTTGGCAGCTGTGTGTGACACTGGGAGCATGGAGAACATGGGTGTAGGACCAGCACCAGATGTGTGGCGTCCAGTTGCAACCTTGGATGTAGGCAAAACGAATTGTCCAGATCAGAATTAAACCAGAGTACTGACTTGAAGGCCAACTTTGTGAAGATGACAAAAGTGAATCAGTTTGAGCTAGAAAACTATAAAAGATTAGGGAGAAATTAAACAAATATTGAAGGACTCTCTGTTCATATCACCTCATATTTCTCCACTACTTTTTTTCTTTTTGTTTTTTTGATACAGAGTCTCACTATGTAGTCCAGGCTGGCCTCGAAGCTCACAGGCCCTTGAACTCACTATGAAGCCCAGGCTGGCCTTGAACTTGTGGTGATCCTCCTGCCTCAGCCTCCTGAGTGCTGGGATTACAGGCATGCACCACCATCTCTGGCTCTCCACTACTTTAAAGAAGCTAAAATTTGTAATAGATTGTTCATTGAGGTCATGGCTTTTGCAAGGAAGAGGACTTGGAACCCCATATAGCAGGTGTACACTTAAAGAAGGACTCTTAGCATTTACTCAGTAAAATGGTGAGAAAGTGCACTTTTAATTAAGTCTAAATGTTTAATTAAGAATATATGTGTTGGGGCCGGGGATTTAGCTCAGTGGTTCTGCCGCCTGCCCTGCAAGCGCAAGGACCTGATTTTGATCCCCGGTACCAAAAAAAAAACAATATATGTGTTTATATAACAGATTCTCAATTCCAACAACATCAGTGTCCACCACCTGACAAATGGATAAAGGAAATGTGACACAATGGGATACTATTCATCCACAACACAAATGAGATCCTGTCATCTGTCACAACGTGAATGGAACGGGAGATCATCATTTTAAGTGGGAAAAGTCAGGCATGGACATGCAAGCACTGCATGATCTCATTCACATGTGGAATCTAGAAGAAACCCCCTTCTAGGAGTTGAGAATAAAATGGTGGTCACCAGAGGCCCAGTGAGGAGGGCTGGGAGGGATGGCATGGTGGCTGCTGGTGGGTACTGAGTTATACTCAGACAGAGCAGGAGGTCCTGGGCCACTCGTCCACAGGTGGGTGACTGCAGATAACAGTGAGATACTGTACTGGACATTTCAAAAGAGAAAACCAGCATCTTCAAGTAACTTTTCTCAAGTTATACAGGCTTATTAACTAAAGTCTGTCTTATTTTTTCTGGTACCAGGGATTGAACTGGGGACCTTGCACTTGTGAGGCAGGTGCAGTGCCACTGAGCTAAATCCCGGGCCTAAAGCCTATATTTTAACAAAAATTAAGATAACTTAATAACTTATTTTTACTTGTTACTTTCAAGATAGTCTTAGCTGTAGTTTTATATATTGCTATTTATATATGCTATACTGACAGCATTTATACACACCTAATAACTCACAGATTACAAAAGCTCATCTATATACATGGGGGGAGCAATTAATTGAATGTTTAATGGCATCATATTCTACAGCTAGAAGGAAACCTAGCGATCATGTAGTTATCAAAGATACTGAAAGTTAAAGGGAGTTGTTCACAGTATATGTAATTTTTTATATAACTGGTGAAAGCTTTTGCAAACAAAAATATATGAGGAAGGATCTTTGCATTACAGAAACAAGAGGTTGCTTTTAAAAAATGTAACTATTCAATCAAAACAGCTCTTTTTGGGGGACAAGTTGCGTAGCTTAAAACATTTCTAAATTGTTTTAATTTTGATGTTTTCTTTGAACCTTACAAAGGGGAAATCTGTTTTCTGACGTCTCCCTCTTTCCACTCTACCCTTAAAGAAACAACCTAGTCATGCTTGAAGAGATAAATCCACCCTTTGGTCCACTCGATTCTTCCAGGATGGCATCGGCACCATCTCTGCTTGCTGTGATTATGGTTAATCCATTGCCTACAACAGGACACAATTTTGGTCCAAGTTGGATGACAAAGTCTTTTCAGACAGAAAAAGCCGTTGTCAGCTGTTGTTTTGGTATCAACATGAATCATGCCAGGACAGCCAAACAAAGACAGGATGATGCAGGGTGGTCAACCTCAGTAATGCTGGTGGATTTTCTGTTGGGCTTGTTCGTGGTGATGGAGAAAAGAATTCGGAGCATAAGACCCACCTTCTGTTTGGCTCCTTTGTATGCATTTATCACCTGGTATCAAGTGGTGTCAGGACACCATGAGTTATAATCCCAGCTTCTCTGTGAGCGACATGTTTCTCTTTTCTTTCAAAATCTCAATTTTGAAAGTTTTCCTTAAGATGAGTTCCTTTCCAGTTTTTAAAGCTTGTTTGGTAGAAACTATTCCACTGTAGTAGTTCTTGAAGTGTATGAGGCTTATGCTGTTCAGTTGCTCATTCAGTGAGATCGCCTTGAAATTCACTTCCGTGTGTGTCCACACCTCTGCCTGGATCCCACTGAGTACAATGGAGACTGGTAACTCCTTAGAGAGGTGTGAGCGTAGACTACAATAAGCATTTATCTCAGCACTGTTTTAGATTCTTCACTTCAGGCTTTTTTTCTTTTGCTATTATATTTTATACAGTTTTTGTCCCCCGTCCCTTTGCTGGCTTCTCCATTTGTTTCTTTTTTCCTTTAAAAAAAAAAGTTGACCAATTATATCTACTTTCCAAAGTTAATGTGAGTGGCCTGGGAATGTAGCTCAGTGGCACAGTGCCTGCTTGGCAAGCGCAAGGTCCTGAGTTCAGTCCCCAGGGCCGGAAAAAACAACAACAAAAACAAAGTTAATGTGAGAAAGGAAAGCAAAACATGCTGCTCTGTGAGCAAAGCATGTTACCATCCAATAGGTTTATGCTTTAATTTTATCCTTGAAAAGAGCTGAGTTTACAGCCCTGATTTCATGCCTCAGCTGTGTGGGAATTGCTCAGTCCACAGGGTGCTGCTCAGTTACTTAACTGAAAGGAGTTTGCGATTAAGGAAGCCGGCCACCCTGTGATGTCAGCCAGTGCCTTGACTCCAAGGAGCCAGAGTTGCAGGCCCTGGGGGCTCTGAGTGCTCTTAGCTGAGTGCAGTTACAAACTTCTTTCTCCTCTTTGCAGCCTCTAAGAAAAATACATCATTCTTTGGCATCTTGCCTCTTTGCAGTCCAGCAGAGAGAGGCTGTGACTTACACAAAAGGCGAGGACACTCAAACAGGCTTAGGGAATGGGAAACTAGCGAGAGTTAGGGCTTGGAGGACAACTGGACCCCTTCCTCTCTCACCTTCTCTTCCTCTGAAGACAGCACAGGAGGTACAGACTCAAGATTACTTGCCAGACAGTTTTTGTTCTTTCACAATGAGAGAGAAGGCTCTGAGATTTCCTTTCCTGTTCCTTCAAGATGAGCCTTGAAATCTCGCTCCCTAGTTCTTAGTCCCTAGTTCTTGAAGAACCAGATTCTAGAATAAAAATAAGTATCCAAGACCACTTTGATGCTGCTACTTCCGCTGCCACGTGCAGCCACCTATAATGATTGGATCCTTGGGCCATCTAGTTCCCCGTGCTGTAACTGTGAAGGGTAAGGGTCGTAGTGGGAATGCATGATACATTTCCATTGGCCATGTCTTACTAGATACCTAGACAAAGACTACTTAAACCTTCTTAGAGCTTATTTTATAACAATAGAAAGATGATGTGCAGTACTAGGAAGATTGTCGATTGTCTTTTAAAGAATAAGTGAATGGGGCCCGGGATTTAGCACAGTGGTTCTGGTGCCTGCCTCGAAAGTGCAAGGTCCTGAGTTTGATCCCTGGTATCAAAAAAAAAGAATAAGCGAACATCTATCTTTTTGAGATGTTATGTTCAAGGTATAAAGTTACTGCTCCAGGTATTTTTTCTATGCAATCTAATATATGAGGCTAATTGAGTCACAAGAAGGTGATTCGCCTCATGTTTTGTAGCCATAGCAGATCATTATCTAAATCAAGGCCTGTTGGCTCCTTTTGTTTTTTCTTCTCTTCCAATTCCCTTTGTGTCTCAGAGAATACATTATAGAATTATTTGGCTGGATTGTAATGAATCTACAAAATTAATAATCTTGTGCCATTCTGTATTTCAGCTATGTCCAATCAACAGTTACACTTTTATTGAAAGTTGGCTGGCAATGTAATTTATTCTTCAAAATAGTCCTTTTGAGAGGGAAGGGGTGTGTTATGAATTATGCTGGAAAACAGTTTATACTATAATTATTTGAGGCAAATTGAGATGTATATATCCCCTAATTATTTCAAACAGCTAAACATAGTTTAGTTTAGTAGTTAGGAGTAGTGGCTTTGGACAGAGTGAAGTTTAAATGCTGATTCTGCTATTTTCCAGTTATATAACTTGTGAAAAATACTGTGCTTCAGGTTTCCTCATTTATAAAGCAGTGTTTTGGTTGGGTTCCAGTAGGACCCCGAAAAGGCACATGTACTGAAGACTTGGGAAGTAACTGGATCACAAAGGCTTTATCAGTGGGTTAATTCACTGATGAGATCATAACTTGATAGATAGCATTATTGGACAGGTGATGCAGACAGGAGGTGAGAGGGAGTGGACCATTGTGGAGTGGCCTTGAGAATCCTTCCTTTCAGTGTTCTCCTACTCTTTGCTCTTCCGGTTACCATGACGTGAGCAGTTCTCCCTCATAAGATGATATTTCTGCCTCTGCCCAGGCCTAAAAGCAATGGAGCCAGCTAATCATGCACTGAACCCTCAGAAATGATGAGCCAAAGAAGTCGTTCTTTTCTTTACATTGTTTTCTCTGGCATTTGGTTACAGTGACAGAAAGCTGACTATAGAGAGAACAGGAATAGCATTAGTGCCCATTTTATAGGGTTAATTGTATTTTTACACAAGGAACTACCTATATAGCATTAGAAAAGAGTACATGCTTGATAAGTATTTACTATTACACATTGATAAAATGACTCCTGTAGTTATGTTCTGAGGACATCCAAAGTCTCACGAGAAGATAAATACAATTTCATTTCTACAGTAGGCCTTTAGAATTAAAGACTTAGTTTTCTGAGAGTGTAACATATTAAATTCTTTTTTTTAAAGCAAAATATTTATTGGTACATTTTAGATACTGTAATGATAACATTCATCATAGGAAATTTGTGCCTGAACATGATACATCTTGTTGGTGCCTTTTTCCCATTTCTCCCCCACCTTTTGACCCCTCTCTCCATCTTTTTCCCCTCTGGTACCAGGAATCAAACTCAGGACTCTGTGCTTGCCAGGCTGGCATGGTGCCACTGTGTTACATCCCTGGCTTCCTCTCCTTATTTACAAAAGCTTTGTTTCCATTTTTAACTTCTGTTCTTTTTTTCTTGTTCCTTCTTTCCTTCCCTCCTCCCCCTCCCTTGGTTTTCTTCTCATTTGAACATTTTCTTCCTATTTCCTAATATCTTTTATACATTTTAGTCCTTACTTCCACTTTCAGTTTCTCACACCAGATAAACAATGTGGTATTTAAGCACACGTGCCTCATGTATCTCACTTAAGAGTATGGTCTCCTTCAACCCACAGTGTGGGAAAAAATCTTCACCTGCTTTTCCTCAGACAAAGGTCTACTATCTTGAATCTATAAAGAACTTAAAAAGATCAGACCTCCCAGATTTAAAGACCCAATCCGAAAATGGGCATCTGAAATGAACAGACATTTCTCACACAAAGAAGTAGAAATAGCAAATAAATACATGAAAAAATGTTCAA
>NW_004624838.1:6529848-6571908 GCF_000247695.1 Heterocephalus glaber
CAATGATTAGAATGAATAGTCGATAATGCAAAATAGGAAGAAAAGGTCCAAAGGGGTAGGGGTAGTGGGAGGGGCAGGGGAAAGGGAAGAAGGGAAAGGAAAAATGCTGAGAAATGGAAAAAATGGAAATAAAGTCTTTTCCACAGTGGTTGCACCAGTCTGCACTCCCACAGCCCCACTAGCATTTGTTATTGGTTGATTTTTTGATGACAGCCATTGTTTCTGGAGTGAGATGGAACCTTGATGTTGTTTTAATTTGCATCTCTTGAATGACCAGTGATGCTGAACATTTTTTTTTTTGGAACATTTTTAATATATTTGTTTGCTGTTTCTACTTCTTCATCTGAGAAGTGTCTGTTCATTTCAGCTGCCCATTTTTGGTTTGGGTTTATAAATTTGAGGATCTGATTGTTTTGTTTTGGGTTGTTTTTCTTTTTGGTACTGGGGATCGGACTTGGGTCCTTGCACTTGTGAGGCAGGTGGTGAAACCACTGAGCTGAATCCCCGGCCCTTTGTTTTGAATTCTTTATATATTCTAGATAGTAGTCCTTTGTCTGAGGAACAGCTGGCAAAAAATTTTTCCTACACCCTGGGTTGTCTTTTCGCTCAGTGGATTCTCTTGCTGGGCAAAAGCTTTTTAATAAGAGATTCTCAGTTATTGATTCTTTGTGACATTTCCTGTGCAATTGGGGCTTTGGTCACAAAGTCTTTGCTTACACCAATGTCTTCAAGAGTTCCACCTAGTCTATCTCCCAGCAGACTTAGTTTTAATATTTAGATCTTCGGGGCTGAGGATTTAGCTCAGTGGTTTTGCCGCCTGCTGTGCAAGCGCAAGGATCCGAGTTCCATCTTTGGTACCAAAAAAAAGATCTTTGATCCAGTTTTATTTTAGTTTAGTGCATGGTGAAAGATATGGGTCTAGTTTTAATCTTCAGCATTTGGAAAGCCAGTTTTTCCAGCACCATTTATTAAAGAGGCTATCTTTCCTCCAGTGAGAGTGTTTGGCTCCTTTGTCGAAGATGAGGTGGCTGAGTGTGTCTGGAGTTGTTCCTGCATCTTCTAATCTGTTCCACTGGTCTTCAGATCTGTTCTTTTGCCAGTGCCGTGCTGTTTTTATCACAGCAGCTTTGTAGTATAATTTCAAGTCAGGGATTGTGATGCCCCTCCTACCTTGCCTTTGTGCCCAGGATTGCCTTTGTTATTCTTGATCTCTTCTGAGTCCAAGTGAATTTTAGGATTGTTTTTCTAATTCGTTTTTTTTTCTTTTTTGGTACTGGGGATTGAACTCAGGACCTTGCGATTGCCAGGCAGGTGCAGCACTACTGAGCTACATCCCTGGGCCCTATTTTCTCTAATTCTGTGAGATAGCTGTTGGAATTTTGATCGGAATTGCATTAAATTTGTATAACAATTTTGGAAGTATGGCCATTTTTACTGTGTTGGTTCTTCCTACCCAGGAACAAGGGGTATCTTTCCATTTTCTGATATCCTCTTCGATCTCCATTTTTGAGAGTATTGTAGTTTTTCATGTAAAGGTCTTTTACTTCCTTTGTTAGATTGATTTCTGGGTGTTTCATTTTTTTAGCTGCTATTGTGAAAGGTGTTGTTTCCCTAATTTCTCTCTCAGTGAGTTTATTATTTGTGTACTGGAATGCTATTGATTTTTGAGTGTTAACTTTGTATCCAGCTACACTACTGAATTTTGTTATTAAATCTAGAAGACTTTGGTGGAGCTGTTGGGGTCTTCTGTGTAGAGTATCATGTCATCTACAAATAATGATAATTTAACTTCTTCCTTTCCTACCCTTATTCCTTTTATTTCTTTCTCTTGTCTAGTTGCTCTGGCTAATGTTTCCAGAACTATACTGAACAGGAGTTGTGATAGTGGACATCCTTGTCTTGTTCCTGATTTTAGAGTGAAAGCTTTCAGTTTTTGTCCATTTAGTATGATGTTGGCTGTTGGTTTGTCATAGATGGCTTTTATGAGATCGAGATAAAGACCATCTATTCCAATTTTCTGTAGGGTTTTTGTCAGGAATGGGTGTTGGACCTTGTCAAACACTTTTTCTGCATGTATTGTGAGGATTATATGTTTTTGTCCTTGGCTCTGTTACTATAGTGTATTACATTTACTGATTTGCATATGTTGAACCATCCCTGAATCCCTAGAATGAATCCTACTTGGTCACAGTGGATAAGCTTCTTGATAATTTGCTGCATTCTGTCTGCCAGTACCTTATTGAGGATTTTTGCATCAGTGTTCATTATGGAGATTGGCCTGTAGCCTTCTTTTTCGGTTGGATCCTTCTCTGGTTTTGGTATCAGGGTGGTGCTTGCTTCCAGGAATGAATTTGGTAGTAATGCTTCCCTTTCAGTTTCATCTCAGGGTTTGAGGAGTAGCGGCATTAGTTCTGCTCTCAATTTCCTGTAGAATCAGCAGTGAATCCATCAGGGCCTGGGCTTTGCTTTGTTGGTAGGTTTTTAATGACATCTTCAATTTCATTGGCTGATATTGGTTTATTTAAAATTTTTACATCTTCTTAAACCAGATTCTGTTTTGCTAATTCATATGTATCTAGGAATCTGCCCATTTCTTCTGTGTCTACCATCTCATTAGAACACAGGTTCTTGGGCTGGGGATTTAGCTCAGTGGTGCTGCTGCGTGCCTCGCAAGCACAAGGTCCTGAATTTGATCCCTGGTACCAAAAAAAAAAATTACAGGTTCTTGAAATAGGTATTGATGATCTTCTGTATTTCTGCAGGATCTGTTGTTCTGTTGTGATTTCACACTTTTCATTCCTAACTGCATGGATTTGAGTCCTTTCTTTTTTTGATAAGATTGGCTAAAGGTTTGTCAATTTTATTTAATCTCTCAAAGAATGAACTCTTCATTTCATTGATTCTTTGTATTTTACCTTAGTCTCCCTTGCAGTAATTTCAGCTATAATTTTTATAATTTTCCCCCTTGTACAAGCTTTGGGGCTTGACTTGCTCTTCCTTTCCTAGATACTTTAGATTCAATATTAGGTTGTTTGTTTGAGCTCATTCTGTTTGTTTGTTTTTTGGTACTGGGGATCGAACTAGGACCTTGCACTTGCGAGTCAGTCACGGTGCCACTGAGCTAAATCCCCGGTACTCTGTTTTTCTGATATGGGTATTCAGTGGTAAAAATTTCCCTTGTAGGGTGCTTTCATTGCATTCCATAAGTTCTGGTATGTTGTATTGTCATTATCATTTAATTGTAGAAACTGTCTAATTTCTTCTTTAATTTCATCTGTGACCCATTGGTTGCTCAGGAGGGTGTTTTTTAATTTCCATGTATTTATGAAGTTCTTGTGGTTTCTTTTGCCATTGATTTGCAATTTTATTGCAGTATGGTCTGACTATATGCATGGGGTAATTTCAATTAGCAATATTCGTGCCTCAGATACACCTCATTGGCTACGATACTGCCACTGTGCAAAGCTGTATGGAGTAATTTCAGTCCCTTTGCATTTACTTAAGCATGGTCTATGGGCTGGTTTGTGGTCTGTTTTGGAGAACATCCTGTATACACCTGAGAAGAATGTGTATTCTGATGTTGTGGGGTGGAACGCTCTGTAGACATCTATTAAGTCCTTTTCTAAAGTTTGGTTCATTTCCAATTTTTTTTTTGTCTAGATGATGTCTATTTATGACAGTGGGATATTGAGGCTCTCCATTATAATTGTATTAGTGCTTATTTGATTTTTCATGTCCACTAATATTTGTTTTATATAGTTGGTTACACTACTCTTTGGTACATGTATATTTATGGTTGTTATCTTGTCCTCTTGGATTGTTCCCTTTACAAGGGTTTTAGTAACCTTCTCTGTCTCTTAATCAGTCTTTACTTAAAATTTACTTTGTAGGGGCTGGGGATTTAGCTCAGTGGTACCACCACCTGCCTCACAAGTGCAAGGTCCTGAGTTCAATCCCTGGTACCAAAAAAAAAAAAATTCACTTTGTATGCAAGTACAATAGCTACCCCTGCTTTTCTCTGTGTTCCTGACACCTGGTGTGTTGCTTTCCATCCTTTGACTTTCAGTCTATGAATTTATTTATCGTTTTGGTACCCAGGATCGAACTCGGGTCCTTGCCCTTGGGAGGGAGGTGGCAGAACCACTGAGCTAAATCCCCGGCCCTATGAATTTATTTTTGAATGAAATGTGTTTCTTTCTTTTTTCTTTTTCTTTGAAAGAAAGAAATTTTGAAAGACAGTTTTGGAGGGTATATCAGTCTGGGTTGGAGGTTGTTTTCCTTTAGGGCTGGAAATACTTCACTCCAAGCTGTCCTTGACTTGAGGGTTTGTGTTGAGCAGTCTGCTGTGATTCTGATGGGCTTTTCTTTGTATGTGATTTGTTTCTTTCTCTAACAGCTTTTTCTTTTTGGTACTAGGGATTGAACTTGGGACCTTATGCTTGTGAGGCAGGTGGTGGAACTGAATCCCTGGCCCTCTAACAGCTTTTAATATTCTGTTCTCGTGTTGAATTTCTGAAATCTTGACTGTTAGGTCCCTTGGGGAAGATTTTTTTTTTTTTTACTATGGCTAATTGGAATTCTATATGCCTGAGTTATATTTATGTCAAATTTTTTTGTCTGTTTGTGAAGTTTTCTCCCATTATTTCTTTGAACAGGTTTTTATGTCCTTTGTGCTATGTACTGCTTTTTCATTGATGCCAATCAATGTCATTATTTTTCTTTGCATCATCTAACAGCTGCTTCATTGTTTTTTTTTGTAGTGTCTTGATATTTTTAAGGAATCTGTTTTTTCATGATCGCTAATGGCAGTCCTGTGTTTCATATCTGATATTCTGTCTTCATATTGGGTCATTCTTCTTTGAATACTTTCAGTGGAATTTTTATTTCCTGGCCACCTGTTTGAATTTGTTTCATGGATTCCATTTCTTTCCTATGCTGGGCATTCATGGTTTTCATCATTTTCTTGAGCTCCTCTGTTTCTTTTTAATTTGTGTTTGTTCTAGAGTCACTAAACATGTCTTTTATTATGGTCAGCATGTCTGGAGTTTTCTGAGAAATTATTTTTGCTTTGATTTTTTTTTTTGTAGCATCTTATTCATCTGCTTTGTTACTTCTGCTGTTATCACTTCAGAGAGTCCAGGTTGGTGGCTTTCAGATTATTTTACTTCTTTGCCTCTTGGGTTTGCCTTTCATGAGCTACGTGTCAGGGGGGTGGGTTACATCTTGTTTAACTGTCTTTTCATTTTTTATTTTTTTAGTTCCGTTCCTTGCTTGATGCTTGTAAATTGCTTGTTGTAAGTAGCTTCATCACAAGTGTTCAGAACCCTTAGGAAATGAGTACTTCTCAGAGATTTCTTACAGGTGGAGCTGGATTTTGCCTGTTGAGTCTGTTGCTAGATCCTATCTCTTCAATTTATTGGGCATGAGAAGTTGCTGCCTATTTGGCCTAGCCCCTGTTTATTTGCCAGTTTCCTATAAAATTGTTTATGACCCTTAAGCAGTCTCAATTTTGGTATACCAGGAAGAACAACTGATTAGCACAATTATCTCACCTTGGCCAAAGTAGTACAATCAGCAATAACAATAGCATCAAATACAGCCTAGAAAATGACAAAGTGTGGCAACTATTAATTTGCCACCTTTAACCTTATGAACTGTGTTCATAGAACAAAATCTAAACTGAATCCAAAAGTTGTATGCAGTAAATAAGCCCTCAATATGGTGATTTTACCCTTAGGGGAGAAGATTTAAAATGGGATAGTGGGGAAAAAATAGAGAAATAAAAGAATAGGAAGAGAGAGATTAGAAGCAAAGGTGAAGGACAATAGAAGATCATGCAAACTTTGGGAAACTGGTAAAGAAACCGAGAGAGAGAGAGAAGGAAGAAGTAAAAAGTACAGAACACAACAACAACCAGAAAAAACCTAGAAACTGTGTTCACATTCATATGAAGACAAAAACAAAGAATCCAGAAAAAACAAAACAAAAACAAAAACCAGAAAAAAGGAGAGAGAAAAGTAGAAAATAGAGAAAAAAGAAAAAAACTGTGCAATTCAAGGTATGTCTCTGTTGTCACTGGTACGTAATGTGGGCAGACAGTCCAGATCCATACTGATCAGTCCCAGCAAGCCAGCCATTGATTTATGGTGGGTAGTGGATAATCCCAGCAAGCCTGTCCCTTTAATTCTGTTGAAGTTCAGGCTGGTTTCTGGCTATGGTGTTGGAACCAGATTTGTTGGGTCTGCAACCCTCTGTGTTCCTCCCACTGGGTCAACCTCAACTGTTCAAGTTGCCAGTGTCAGGTTGGCTCCCTGCCCTCCTGCTGACTTGAACTTGACATCATCACCATGAGACTGGGAGCAGCTAGATGGAGTCGGCCCATGGCTCTTCTGAGTTCCAGGCTCAGTTGGCCCCACTCCCGGATGGCTGCTGGCCAATCACCTGGTCCCAGGGGACACCTGAACATTAATAACTCACCAGTCACCACAGTCCACTGTTTCCAGTGCTCTGTTACAGTGCTGTGTTTCTCTGCAGAGGCCTCTGGGGTCGTCAGTAGTGACAGTGTCTCTGCAGGTGTCAGCTGCCCTTCCCACACAATGAGTCCAGGCTCAGGGAGAGGGCACTGCCTGCCACCTCCCCCTCTCGCTGAAGTCTCTCTCTTTGCTCTCCCCATGGGAGTCAGTTCTCTGTTCAGATCATTCCTGGGTCCTGGTAGCCCACCTCTGTCCTCATGCCGCTATATTCTAGTGTCTGGACATCAAATCAAGAGAGGCTGTTTCTGTGCTGCTCACCACTCCACCATTTTCTCAGAGGTCTCTCAACATGGAATTCTTAGCAAATACTCCTTATTTAAGTGAATGAAATAAGCTGTGGCAGAGGAATGAGATGGAGGAGCATCCATTGTCCCAAGGGTAGTGTGTACTTCAAGGAGATACGAGAGAATAGAGGCCGGAGAGGCAGGCTTTGCTGGGATGGAAGAAACGAGTGGCGGAGTCTGGTGGAGTGTAGTTGTTGTAGACAGCTCGGGTCCACTGTAGGTCTAGATTCTAGGTGGAAAGAAGTGGTGGAATTGACAAGGCCCCTAGAAGATGCTGATTGCCCAGAGTTTATCAGCAGTGTGTGCTGGAGAAGGGAAAGGCTTTGGCACAGCAGGCTTATTGGCTAGTGGAGTTAGATCTCCTGTGTTAATCTTGGGCAGCTCCCTTGGTCAGGTGGCCTCGATTTCTTGCTGGTGAACTAGGAATGATAATATTTACTGGGTCTCTTACAAGGATTAGAATGATGGACATGTGTGTGTGCACACATAGTGTCTTGCTCATAGTAGAAACTCAACAAATGATAGCTTTATCATTAAAGATCACAGCATCTACTAGACTCAGAGTTTTGAACTTGAGAGCTTGAGAGCCCTTTGTGAATGTAAAACACTTGATAAAGATCCAGCACTTGCTCTGAACACTGGCACCAACCTAACCTCAAGCCCTGGGCTTTGTGTGTGCTGCTCTTAGGACAGAGAAGTGTCTTTTTAAAAAAAAATTTTTTTTTCCTGTACCAGAGATCGAACTCAGGACCTTGAGCTTTTGAGGCAGGCATGGTGCCACTGAACTAAATCCCTGGCCCCAGAGTAGTGTCTTATTCACAGCCATAATGACAGAGAGGAGATCAAAGTTGTGACTGATACATATGCTAAGAGGTGTTGAGGTTAAACTTCAGAGTACAACTGTTCTATTTGTTCCTGTATTAGTTCATCTTTTTGAGTCCTGAGGTCATAGAATATAGGAGTTTTAGTAGTTTTATGAATAATAATGATTTCTACAAAACCAGTTTGCCTCCACATTTTTTGCTACTTTAGTTGTTGGTCGGGTGTCTTCTTTTAGGATGAGGAAAGAGTAAATTTTCATGCATTTATCTATTTTAAAAATAACTTTATTTATTTATTTAGGTACCAGGGATCGAACTCAGGACCTTGCACGTGCGAGGCAGGTGCGGTGCCACTGAGCTAAATCCCCGCCCCCTTACTTATTGTTTAAAGTGAGTCCTTTATTTTAATTTGTTTGAATTTTTTTTTTTTTTTGGATTTTGTTTGTGGTTTTTTTTTTTTTTTGTACCGGGGATTGAACTTGGGTCTGTGTGCTTGCAAGGCAGGTGACAGAACCACGAGCTAAATCCCCAGCCTTGTTTGTGTTTTTAGACAAAGTTTTGCTGTGTAGCCCAGGCTGGCCTCAAACTCCCAGTCCTCTTGCCACCTCAGCCTCCCAAGTGCTGGGATTACAGGCATGCATCACCATGCCTGGCATGAATACTTTATTAAAACAGATAATAAAGACAGAAAATGGTTATTTCAACCATATTTTAGGTAATTAAACAATTAAAAATATATTTTAAAAAACCCATTCTGTTATTTAATTCTGATCTTATGAACGGTCTTGAGAATGTTAACTTTCTTTTTCTGATGTATAAGGGAGAATCACTGAGTGCTGCATCATATAATGATTAACTGGATTAATAGGATAAAGCTTAGATAGTGCTAAGAAAAATGTACTCTATATGCAGGGGTGAGATGTTAGTATTATTATCATGAATATGCATGACCTTAAATCTTAACTTACCACGAAGAACCTTAGGAAAAACTCGTGATAATGACCATTTATCAATCTATTTTGCACACATTCTCTGTTCTATAATGAACTTGCAAGTTTCTCATATCTTTATTTTAGAGATGACAGAAACCTCCAGAGAGGTTTCACTTATTCTGAGTTCTACAGCCTGGAAATGGCAAAATCAGGATTCAACTGTTGCCTTGTACAATTTCCACTGTGCCGTTGATGATGCACTCATGACTATGTAGGAGCATAATCACTTTCCTTCCTCCCTCCCCCCCCACCTCCCTTTCTTCTTCTCCTCCTTCTCCTTCTTCTTCTCTCTCTGTCTTTCCCTCTCCCTCTCCCTCCTCTCTCCTCTCTCTCTCCTTTCTCTCTCGAAAACCAGACCAAATCTGCCTGAGAAATTCAGTCTCAGAAGCAAGGAGGATGCCATGCATTCATTTTGGTAGAAACTCTCTATCTCTTAGGCTTTTCTTTGTAAGGAGATGAAAATTATTGACTGATGTAAAATTTTATATATGTATACAAGATATAGGTATGAAAGTGCTTTACAAATATGTGTGGACTCTGTCCTTGTACTATGTAAGAATTGACTGTAATAGGCTGGGTGTGGTGGCACATGCTGTAATCCCAGCACTTGGAAGGCTGAGGCAAGAGGATTGCTGCAAGTTTAAGGCCAGTCTGTGCTACAGGGTGAGTTCAAAGCCAGCCTGGGATACATAGTGAGACCCTGTCTCAAACACTGCCCTCCCTGTAATAGGGAAGCTATAGATCTGGAAACACAATATTATGAAGAACTGAACATTTTTCAAGGTGTGCTACAAAATGCTCTACAATTTCCTAAGAGTTAGATTTAGAAAACACAATAAAACTCAGAGATCTATGGATCCATGTCATTCATTCTCAGAGGCATGATTCTCCCTTGGATTGAGTAAATTCTGGAACTTGCTGCCTGAATTTTCCCAGCACCCTGGCTCTGCCAGCTCAGTTTCACAGCAGTGGAAACAAGAGAGGAGTGTTGTTTTTTGTTTGGCTTTTTTTTTTGAGACAGTGTCTCACTGTCTTTCAAGCTGGCCTTGAATTTACTATATAGCCCAGGCTGACCTTAAACTCATGACAGTCCTCCTTCCTCAGCCTCTCAGGTGCTGCGATTACAGGACTTCACCACGGCCAGTTTGAAGCATGCTATAGTACAGCAGACCTCATAGACATGACAGAGCTTCAAGGTCTGAAGACCCCCTTGGAGGGTCAGTGCTCTTTTCCCCTGTCTTTGCCTGTGACTCGGAAGTGATCAGATTTCTGGTAATCCTCTCACTGATGGCTGGGTTAATGGGCAGACATCACTGAGGCCACTGGGCTGCTTGTGAGCTCCATGCAGTAATGCAGTGCCTCTCCCAACAAAGTTGCTTAGAACTGCAGCATGAATGAGCTGGGCAGTGGCTTACGGGGAATTTTGTTATTCTTAATGGCTTTAAACATTTTTATAGTGGAAATTTTTATTGTGATAAGCACTAAACCACTTAGTGTTGTCGCTCCCGTACTCCATCTGCCTACATAATAATACAGATGGCACCAGAGAGGGGAACATTACCTTAATACCAGGGTGGATGACGTCAATACAGTACTTGGGGAGAACTCGCTATGCTTGCCAGAAAGCCTTTTTTCGGCCCTTTCCTAGACTTGGATGAGCGTGCCTATTTTCAGTTTAAAAGAAAAAACAATCTTTCAAAGCAGAATTTCCAAAAGGAATTTCCCCTCATTCGTGACAATCAGGATTACTGTCCCCAGCATTTGGCCCCGTTTTAGGTGCAGAATCCGTGGTTTGGTCTCAAGGGTGGCAGAACGGTACCACTGCCTGTCCTGCGGGGAGTTAGGCCATTTCCTTCACGCCACCTCGGTCACAGTTTCACCATGATGCTGTCCCAGAGCCGGCAGACGCGCATTTTCAGACGAGGGACGTCGTCGCCACAGGAGCCAGGAGGAGCACAGGCAACTGCAGTCCATGGGTTGGCTACTTGAAATTCTGCCTGATGCCCCCTAAAATTTGTCCCCAGTTTGTTGATTCTCCAAAATATTTATAAATCCCCAAATCAAAATGTGAAAAAGCAGCTTAAAATCATTCTTTTGTTTGACAGTAGTTTGAACACTGTCCAGCCCTGTGCGTGTGGTCGGAGCAAATGGATCCACGCTGTCTGTGGTTCGGGATGACGCTTGGGCCTCTGCCAGCCCCCGACTGTAGCTGGGAGCCCAGCGCGCTTGGCCTCTCAGGTGGCACAAAGGACACATTTGTTCCCATTCTCTCACCTCCCGGCTGAGTCTAGGAGAAGAACAGCAGCTCCCTTTGGGACCCTTGGAAGGGCAGCGGGGAGCTGGACTGGGAGCAAATCTCGGGCTAATTTATGTCCTCAGTTATTTAGGGCTGAGCTCTTAAGAGTGTTCTCAGCTGCAGGGGAGGGAGCTGCAGTGTGCTCTTATAAGTTGCATCTTCCATTCATGACAAAGACTGTGAGCACTCAGTTTCCAATCATCATTTCTGCTGTTGCCAGCCTAAGACCTTGGGGCTCCTCATGTACTCAGCCTTGTAGTCACGATCGTGACCACTGGACCCTCCCCCCTCAAAGCAGGGCTCCTCCAAGTGAGGTGTCCACCCTGGAGTCCTGAGACCAAGCCAGCGAGAGGATGCATGGTGCATGGCTCCAGCGAGAGGATGCATGATGACCTGGCCCCATGGACAGCTGGGCCGGTGGCATCGTGGGAAGAAAGCGCCTCCAAGTGGGATTCTGTTCATCCCTCCCTGGTCCCAGTGCTGCTTTCTGTCTCTTTTCTCACTGCAGACCTGACCTGTCTTACTTTTCTCAATGCTAGATGCCTTCTCTGAGAATCAGTCACTGAGGAAGCAATAAATCCTCATGTAGGCAAAAGTCAAACTGTCTCCAAGCCTTTGTGTGGCTGAGCTATTGTGAATTGTAGTGCTATAATCCTGATATGCATGGGTCACTATAATATGATGTCTGACTTTATTTGTTGAAACAGGGTTTCAGTGTGTTGCCCAGAATGGCCCCAAACTCCTGGGCTCGGCTGATCCTCCTGCCCCAGTGCCCCAAATAGCTGGGACTATAGGCGTAGGCTACACTGCACCTGACTCATTTGGTTACTTTGTTTCATCTATCTCCCACTTCATAATTTTTATTTTGTTTTGCTATCATATTTTAAAGTAGACACCAGATATTATATCATTTCATAATATTTTGTTATGCCTCTGATTGGTAAGACCATCCAAAGAAATACCCACAAGTCATTATTCTACTTCCTTTAAATAATTTAATAACAAGTATTATATTTAATACTCATGGTTCCCTTTAATTATGTGCTTTCCAACTAGATTGGAAGACAGTTAAATAGTGTTTTATATGTACCCCGTTCGAGTCATTTTAGGGGGCTTTAGAGCCATCACTCGAAGCCCTCTATGCAGTTCTCTATAAATCCACAGCCATTTGTTCCTACACTGTTTTAGTAGTTGTGCCTGGACGATGGTAGGGTAAGAGTGAGACACACATTCTAGGAAATGGGTAGGACAGGAGGAAAAGCAAATGTACCTTTGGTTCATGTTTAAATAATTGTTAAAATAAGGAGAAAAACTAGGTTGAAATTAGTAGGTCTTCATTTTCCTGGAGTTTTACATTCAGTTCAGAGAGGAAAGAAAGATTGAGATTTGGTGCTGAAAGTATTTCCTGGTTAATATTTTATTTGCTGCAAATAGTTTTCAGTGTTGTTTCTTTGCCAAACCTAAAGTAAAATCTCTGTGGTAAAAAAATAAAAATCAAGAGATTGTGAAATACTTGACCATGGAAAGCTCCACACAGTCAGAGACCAGGAGAATTAGGTCCAGTAGTAAATCAGAAGGAGTCCAAGGAAGAGCATTTTAAAAAGAGCTGAGTGCAAGACCCGGCATGTGAGAGAAAGAGAGACAGAGACAGACAGATGATTTGCTCAGAAAAGAATAAACACAAAGCAGAGGCTCAGGAACTGTTTTCCACTGCAGAGTGTGCTTGTGCCTCTGGCATCTCTGGAAACTGGGCTGGAATGGAAAGTGCTCACCGCGTGCTCTAGATGCCCTTAGGACTCTGCTGGGCCCTGGGATGGTGCTTGTCGTGTTGTGTCCGCGGCCTGTGAGTTGAGAATCCGGTCCTGTGAGTGCATCCACTGACACGGGCACTGTTAATCTGCTGCCATATGGTTGCCCTGTGCCTGGACTAGCTGGGCAGTTTTTGTGGATGTGTTTAATTGTTTGGCCCTGGAAGCTGTGCCCTTCTTTCCCTATGCTTGTTCCTCCCGTGGAGACTAACGATGCTTACCTACTGTCCATTCTGAATTGGTCCCAAGTCCCTGAGAAAGCTGTGCACCACAGACAGTGAACCGTGGGGAGGAGGTTCTTTTCAGAGACATATTTTGCTAGCTGTGTGAGCCATGAGCACATACGCAGTTCCAGGGGATGTAAAACAGCGGCTGTGATTTAAGTTTCTGCGTAGCTATTTATAATCTGAGTGACTCCTAGTAAGAGTGTGACTGGGGACCCTACAGCTGTTGAAACTGTAATCTGTTTAAAACACTGATCCATGTTGCAATGTGTATTGATTACACTCCTTGTGTGGAGTTGGCATACATCCGTTTCACTGCTCTCCATCCCCTTCCTCTCCTCTCCCCCATCTCTTGCCCCCTTCCCATTTGAGAAAGATCTGTCTCCTTCCTATTGTCTCTTATTTTGCTCCTTACTTATAATTTGCTTTCTCATATAAGAGAAACCGTGCAGTATTTAGGCTTGTGTGTCTGATTTATCTCACGGTGCATCCATTCTCCTACAGATGACTCAAGTTTATCCTTCTTTATGGCAGAGTAGTGCTCCACTGTGTATAAATGCCACAATTTCTTTATCCATTCATCTGTTGATGGACAACTATAATCTTTTAATCTAGACATAAAGGGATGAAATAACATAAGGGCAAGAAAGACAGTTTGTGAAAAGTATAACACCTTTAAAAATTATACTGGGTGGAACTCAGGACTCAAGTTAAAATAAAATCATCCTTAGTAATGATTAATCACACAGAATAAATCTCCATTCTGTGTGAGATGAATAGGGACTCGAAGCTGTTGGGGGAATCTCTAACCCTTCAGAGTTTGAGTCCTTCATGCTCCATAAACATTCATGGGCTTGGGCCAGGGATGTATCTCAGTGATTCTGCTGCCTGGCTCTCAAGTGCAAGGTCTTGAGTTCGATCCCTGGTACCAAAAACAAAAACAAAAAAAATTCATGAGCTTAATTGACAGTGAATAACTGGTAAATTTCCAATATTCTTTCAAGAGTTGCAGAAAATAAAGTGGAAATATTATATTACTTTAATGGTTTGATGATTATCTGAGGCTAAATCACATTTCATGAGAATATACTATGAATAAAATCACAAGGAGTCAGCAAAATCTGATACAGTATATCCAGACTTTGGCATTATGATTTTATCCAATCTCCTTCTATCAAGTAATATGTAAATAAACCAAATGATTTTTGAATTGACTCTTGCACATACAATGCCCAGGGAAGTTACTTAGCCTTTGTGGTGATTAGTTTTTGTATCCGTAAGAGAGTTAGCAATTCCTGTCTTACAAGATGTCATGAGGAATAAGTCTGGATTCTGTGTGAGATGGCCAGGACAGCTTCTGACACCGTGGGGCTGTGTGGTAAATGGCAGTTACAGAGGAGGAAGTGAAGACGGGCCATGTGCATCTCCATTTCTTAGCTTCTGTTGTTGACTGTTGGATGAAAAGGCTTTCCAGTCTTGTATGCTATGGTTAGGGTTACAGCTGATACTTCTGTGCAGACTTAGACTGACCATGAGAGCCTCAGGATTCTTTCTTATAAGGGTCATGAATGTCACCGTTGAAGGGGTACAAATGAACATGAAGAGATTTTAAAACTAACTTTGGATATTGTGCAATGGAAAGGCTGTCTTCATTTGCTTAGATTATGGTCTATGCATATTTTCTGGAATGCTAGAGGAAATACTAAAAAAGGGGTAGAGTATTTGTAAATATACCATGGCCAAAATCCATGAAGACAGTAAAAACAGGTTCCAAAATAAATTTATATAATTTGTACATATAAAAAGCAATTCTGGAATTTCTTGTGTGGCTTGGTTATCCCACTGCATTGTATTTTTTCTTTACACACTTCCTTTTTTATCTTTAATGAGAAGGCATAATGGGACACTCAGATACAATTCCTGAAGAAACTTTAATGAAGACATAATTTAAAGAGAAGTGAGTCAGATTAAAGAGCCATGGGGGTGATGAGTACCATGGAAGGACCATAGTCACCCTTAGGCTGGACTGGAGGCACCACCACCCAGCAAACTATGTTACCAGGGTACAATAGGGGCATCTGGTAGCAGCTGTGGTAACGGGTATGTGTCTACCACCAGAACCATGCTGGACAGGGTTCAGGGGACCAGGGAGAACCATCTCGTCCCTCTTCCAGCTGGCCAGGCCCACTGGGTTGAGGAGCTTGTGGGGTGCATCTATAGAAATCAGCCCGAAAGAGAGCAGGACAGAGAAGGAAAAGATGCAGATGGGAAGGGATTTCTTGGGCAGGGATGCTAGAAAATAACTGGTAATGCAATTATTGATTTTTATTAAAAACTTTAAAAAGTGACTGGAGACAGGAAGGTGGGATCAGGTGTGTGCATGTACAGAGGGAGGTACAGCGTGAGGTTTGTTCTGACTGCATGAACAAAAGGAGGCAGTGATCATTTATGTTGGAAAAGGTCTTCGGGTTAGAGAGATGGCTGACACTTTTCAGTGACAGCTTCAAGATTATCGGCAATTTACATTAGATTTAAAAGTCAATTTGAAGAGACTGTTTCCCAGTCATTCCAAGTGAAAAAGATACCTTATTATGAAAGGCTGGATCTTAAAGGGGAGAAAGGAGGACGATGGAAGACAAGGCGGCATAATGGGGAGGACATTGACTTAGTATTAGACAGACAGTGGCATGAATGCTGGGTAACCATTCATTGGTGTTGGGACCCAGCGTGACGTAGACTCTGGGCCTGTTCCTCATGGACTGGATGTGCATGATGTCTCATGGCTATTGTGATAGTAAATGAGTTAATCGATGTGAAATGCTTAAAATTTAGTCTCAGCAGACAAAGCCTGTTGTCAATAAATAATATGGACTGTTTTTTGAGACAGGGTCTTGTATGGAGTTCAGGCTGGCCTTGAACTCACTATGTAGTTGTGGCTGGCCTTGAACTCACAGTGATCCTGCTGCCTCAGCCTCCCAAGTGCCGGAATTATAGGCGTGCACCACCATGTCTGGCAATACCTACCAATTTTTGAGAGCCAGATGTATGGCAGGCACGTTCTACTTACTACCTTTAGTCCTTCAGGAGACTTCATTTCATGGAGAGAAATGATGCTCAGAGTTCACAGTTTGTGCAAGGCTTGTAGTTAGCAAGTGGCAAGGCCAGGCCACTTAGGCCCCAAAGCTAACGTTTTCTGTTAAAGCACAGTGCATGTTCTTCTTTTCTCTCAAATGGCAAACATGGTTAAAATAGCTTTCTGGGAAAACTCAGCATAGGATTGTGTAGTAAGTTTCCTTTGAAAATCTCCTTGGGGAAAGTATTGAGGTTGAGAAATAGAGGCTCCTAACACAGAGGTATGAAACATTTGAATGTCATGTGCCAAGCAGTGCAGTTTCCAAATGGGCCCACATGCTGTAGTCAGAGGCTGCCTGCCTTTGCAGCATGGCTCAGCGGTCATCTGAATCACCTTATCTCCTCCTGCCGTCTACAGCCTACCACTGTCTGCCCAATTTCATGGACTTGGTAATAACGGGGCACTCAGGAGGGATCCTGCACTTCCTTAGAGCTGTAAATCATTATGTACTCAGAGAAATAGAAAAATACTGGTCTATCAACTTTTAAAAGAAACGAAAACCAAAATAAAAGTGCAGAGATTAGCAGTAGTAATATACATCAGAGAGGAAGTATAATAAAATTTTGCTGACAATTGCAAGAAAAAAACATTAATATTACACAGGATATGTATGGACTAAACAAAGAAAATTGGATTTTTTTTGGGTTGAGGTGATAAAAGGAAGATTAAAATAAGAAATGGATGAGACAACTACTGTTGGTATGTCACTTCCTGTCAAGTCTACTTATGTACTGAATGTGATCCTAATTAAGTCTGATTAGACTTTAATCGCTAAACTCAACTAAGTGTGTGTGGGGAAATGGAAGGGTACCATGAAAAAACAAAAGAACAATGATGAACAATATATCCCACAGGAATCGGGACACACATAGGTCAGCAAAGATTAGTACTATGGATAAATGGAACTGAACAAGACAAAGACTTGTATTTGAAATATATTTATTGAAGTTTGAAAAAATTAAATTATCATTACTAAGATAACTCAGTAAATTAGGAATCAGGAGCTCAGGATACACATTTACAGACCTTAGAAGTCATCATGAACTCTAAACTGTACCATGTACAGTTTAAACTGTACAACATGGCATGTGCAGTGTGTTCGACATGCTAAGTGCAAGTGGATAGTCATATTAATACTAGGCCTGTGCTCCCAGGGTTACCAAGTACAGATTCACACTCACAGACTTAAAGGAGAAAAGCATGAATGCATAAGAGCAGCATTGAATTCATGTAGTGAAATGAGAGATTTTTGTTCTTTCTAAAGTTCTTTTAGTGTTTTTAGAATGGGTGGACAATTGAGATTTTAATACAGGGTATGTGAACATACAAGTGGAAGTATAGAGCAGTGGTGCCAAACCTGTGCTCAAATGCTGCAGCGGCACGTGGACCCTCTCTGTTGGCACGCAAGCCAAGGCGCCCCAGAAGCCAAGCATCAGGTATTCAGGTTTAATTGTAGTGCTGGCACTTTGCAATGCATCAGTGGGTTTTGGGTTGCAGTTTGGGCACTCAGTCTCTAAAAAGTTCATTGTCACTGGTATAGAATATGAGGTGTCAATTGAGTTTATTGGCTGCATGTTGCTTGGCATAATAAAACTGAGCCAATAAAAACAATTCTCAGCCAGGCATGGTGGTGCACGTCTGTAATTCCCGCACTCGGGAAGCTGAGACAGGAGGATTGGCACAAGTTCAAGCCAGACTGAGCGGCTATATAGTGAGTTCATGGCCAGCCAGAACTACATAGTAAGACCCTGTCTCAAAAAACAAAACCAAAAAACCCCAGAAGAAAACAGACAAAAAACCCAAACAGTTATCATAGGTGGACACAAAATTTTTTTCTTGTTCACAGTTCTCGACCATCTGAAATGTAGCACTCTTGCTTAATAGACCCCTAAGGTTGACGGGAAATTCTCATATTGTCTTAAGTCTATTCCTCTTACATATTAATTTGGTATTTTTCATCTTTTCACACATTATGTTTTGCCTACTATTCTGAGCTGTTGAAATATTTAAATATTTTTGTGTTTTGTTCTTTTGCATTTATAATAGTGACGTTTACAGAAAGAATTCTGTCAGAGCACAATACACACTTATTTTTAGTTGAAATTTAAAAGCTGTTCTTAATGATCAATGTAAGTGATTTCAAACTTCTAATATTTCCTTTTTTGTTTTTTTCTTTTAGGTAAGTAATTGAACAGGAACATGAAGAGTTGATATTTCAAATGACAGCCATGTTGCAAAAGGTACTTTTGGTATTTTAGTGTTATTTTGAAGGAATCTTAGCAAAAGACACTGATGTTAGAATGTAACAGTGTTATTTTGGTGAAAAAAAATCTTGTGGAAACAGATTTAAGGACATGATAACATTAACAAGTTTTTAATTATAATGAATGTAATATATGATAATTTTTTTCTGTAATCTGGGAAATTATTATCAGCATTATTTGGGAATGGAAAGATAAATTGGTCTTTTTACCCCTCGAGATGTTCATTAGTGGGAAAAGTGGAGGAAAATAAATTTGAATGCAGTAGAATAAACACATTGAGATTGGTTCATCGAAGCCATCTGCTTCTCTAATAGCTACAGTTTTTTATGTGGTCCAGATAGTATCTTTAGAATTACTGTAAAATTCATCACTCCAAGGTTGTCAAAAAGATGATTTGGTACTGTGTAATTCCAATAGATTATAACCAGGAGAAGAATTCTCCAGAATTTTATGTAAAGGTGAAGGGGGAAGAGGGCAATGTTATATTTTAAGAGAGGTATAGAATATAAAAATTCTTAGTTCTGTATATATTGTTATGTGATTTGTAGAAATCTGTTTGTGTTTTAAGTCATAGTCTTATTTAAGAGACTCTTCTTCTGTATAAGTAAACTTTTAAGATATGGTAGACAGCATCTCTTCTGGTTACAGAGGAAATAATAACTTTACGTACTGCTGGACTGGTTCTGTGAGACCGTTAACATTGGCAATCACTGAAAGATCAGTGACATTTTGGGTGTAATGAGTCATATATTGTCCCTTTACAGTGAATTGATAACCCAAGGAACAGAAAACATACGGGAATACTGAAAGAGGACAAATCAACTCAATCCTCTTATATCACCACAAATTTTAAAGAATTGCTAATTTTGCTTAGAAATTTCAGAGAATGCAGAGTCTGAACATGTTTCTTGTTAATGGCGATGCAGAGGAAGAGAAGGCATGGAGGGTTTGAGTTTCTGAGAAGGGAGGAGGTGATGGAGTCCAGGCAGAGGGATCGCCCGGCCGGGGATGGACACTTCAGCAGAACTCGGAAATCACATCAGCTGTGTACCATGATGGGCAAGCTTGGAGAGGCTGAGGAGACATCAGATAGATTTTGTATTCTGTACAAAGGTGTGCACAGAGTAGTTAGGATTTGAGGAGAGAGGAAAGGCTTGAAATAGTATTTGTGGAAAGTAGAAGAAGGTTGCGATGAGGACAGTACTAGCCCAGCCAGGTACTAATGACCAGGGATTTGCAGTGTCACCAATCTCCTTGAATTTCTAAATGTATTCGGTACATGAATGTTGCTTTCTAAAAATCAGAAGTCAGAGATACTCTGCTTAAGGGAGAGAGTAAGAGAGATTTGACTGTTTTTTCCTAAAGTCCTCAGTTTTGGTGCTGTCTTTGATGCAGCAGTTTTGTGGGAAATTCAAGACTACTTTGACTTGGAAGAAAAGGTAACATTTGAAATCAGAAGCTACTGCCCTGCTCGCTTCCCACGAAGTTAAGTACCTCCAGTGACTCGGGAGGAAGTGACTGGGGGTCCATGAGGGATTGCTTCTTAGAACCTGCTAACTGCCTGGTTCTTTGCCTCCACAACCTCCTCTAAGTACTCTGGTGCTTCCACACCTCTGCAGGCCTCAGGCCAGTTGGGGATTCATGCTGCCAAAAGGTTTGAATATTGAGATCAGATGGGAAGATCTCAGGCTGCCTGAGGACTCCCTGTGGTGTCCCCAACTTTGGAATTACGGCCATTGGTGGGGGTGGGCTTTGCCTTTCGTTCAAGCTCTGTTTCCTGTGGACAAGGCTCTGGGTTCTGGCTGGTGTTCCTGACATCTACCCAGGCACATCCCTGAGCCACACAGTGAGGTCTCTGTCTACTGGAATGTGAAATCTTGTGCTAGTTGAATGGAAGCAGGTAGCAAAAGGAAAAAAAGACTGGGCTCGAACTGTGAATCTCTTGCCTCAGCCTCCCAAAGTGCTGCGATTACAGGCAGTGCACCACTACACCTGGCTAATGTTCTTTTTTGGGTAAATTGGAAAGATTATTTTCCCAACTAATATGAACCACAGCTGCCCCCTAATAATGCCCTTGGAGGGGGAGCAGATGAGGAGAGGGGCCTTTGCCTGATCAGTGACCAAGCTCACAGAAAAGATCTCGACCTCGGCAGTGTGCATCTAGCCTGTTTGTTTTGCTCTTATCAGCTAGGATTGCTCAGTGGTGCAGAGCAGACGTTGTTAAATACAGCTTTTAGAAATGCTTCTGTGCTCCTCACATGATAGTGTGAGTTGCAGGTCTTACAGGAAGGGGCTCGGGCAGGACAAGCTTCACTCAGCCCCGAAGGGAAGCCTCCGAGAAGGGTGCCGAGGTGTTTGCTGCAGGGGTCTGGGGAGCAAATGGGTCTTCTTGCATTGCTCAGCCTAGGGTCAGTGAGGGGGTCTGGTGGCCAGCAGAGCGAAAGTAAGCTCCACAAACGCTGGAAAGGAACCTGCAGAAGCACTGAATGCTCGGCGCAGATCCAAGGCCTGGAGATGTGCAAGCGTGCAGATGTCTGCACCGTGCCCTGGGGGAGCCCAGCAGCCGCCGAGAAGCTCGTCAATCCTTTGTCTTCCCTACCCCAGAAGGAAGGTGTTTGGAAGACGATTAGATGTTAAGAGGTTGTAGAGGCAATGTTGGAAGAATGTGGGGAGAACAAACCTACGTTTAGCTTTCTTTTCAGAAGTTTTTTTATGCCCATTTGTGTCCCTGAAATAATTGATCGTAATTGACAGACACCCAGGCCAAATGGTTTACCACTTGAAGTGAAGGCTTTTGTTATTTGCTCTGTAAATTACAAATCTGATTTCTGTGCCTTTTGCTTTTCTTGTGACATTGCCATACATTATAATATTATTAATCAATGCAATTAGTTTTTAGTTTGTTTTTTTTTTAATACTGGAAATCAAATCAGGAACTTGGGCTTGCCAGGCAGGTGTGTTGCCACTGAGCAAATGCAGTTGGTTTTTTTTTTTTTTTTTTGGGTACCGGGGATCCAACTCTTGTTGCTGATTAGATTATTTGCATTACAGAAAAGCCATGCAGGAGTATAAGATGAGTATATCTCTATAAAAATATTTTCTGAAAAACAGCAGCAGCATATGCAAAAATGTGCGATATACATCAATACTAATATACCATACATGTCTTATATATTTATGTGAATATATGTGCATGAGGTGGTGTTAGGATTTTTCAGACAGAATTATTATAGCAACTTCAAGCAGTTTAACAAGTGTCTTTTAAGTTCACATACACATATTTTAAGTATTTTATATTTTAAAATACAAAATAGGAGAAAGGATTTACTTACTTGAATTGTATGTAAAAATCTTGTTACATTTGGGATACTACAAAAGCCAATGGGCTTAAATAGAAAAATACTCACTTTTAAGAGTGGACCAGTGGGAAGAGAGTTGTTGAACAGGATGAACACACTATGTCCTGGGTCAGCATACGGCTGAATTAAAAAAGAAGAAAGGGGCCAAGCGTGGTGGCAAACGCCTGTAATCTCAGCATTTGGGAGGCTGAGGCAGGAGGATTGGTGCGATTCCAAGTCAGCTAGACTACATAATGAGTTTAAGACCAGCCTGAACTATATAGTGAGACCATATCTCAAAAAAAAAAGGAGTAGAACACATTATGTCCATTCCTGTCGTGAATATCTGTGTGTATTCACAGAAAATATTGAAAGGGTACTGAACTGTAAATGGCAGTTTGTTTGAGTAAATAGGACTGTAATTCTGGATGCATTTTCAATGAGCATGTATTATAATTAATCAATCTCTCTCACTTTTTTAAAGGAATGATATTATGGAAAGAATAGTCCTGACTTTGCTGTTGACTAACTGTGGAATCATTGATGAATAAATTAATTTGTTCAGTTTACACCAATATTATGAAAATCATTTGAAATTGTGGATGAAGAAGAGAAGATTAACTTAAAAAAAAAAGAACACAGGTGACTAGAATACAGCAGTTCCATTGAGAACATTGGGTCAAGCTCTTCTTCTTTAGACATGGTTGACTTCACAGATCTACAGGACTGAGGGTGTTAGGAGAGCAGCCCTAACATATAGCCCTTCTATTTGTAAATGTTGCTTCAAAAGGACTGAAATTAGGGAGCCACAGGACACACACATTGTAGAAAAGATTATATATTATGGAGTACAGAGTATATCATTAGTCATTGTTACTAAGTAGAAAAAAATTAGCAATTTAGATTTCTTTTTTCTCACAACATATGTAGAGTTCTGGACTGGTTCCACTACTTACTATGACTACCTTAAAATTCCAGATTGTCTATATCCTTCAGGAACATGGCTAATTTTAATTCTCATACAGTGTCAGGTATGCATAAGTTCTTATCCTTGTGCTTCCTAGAATATATAAAATGTGTGTGAGAAATGCTTGAGAGTAGGAGTGTTTCACATTTTGGATTCTTTTGGATTTTGAACATCTATCTTCAAGGTGGGACCCAAGTCTAAATACAACATTCATTTTTTTGGTGTAAGCATGCAGCCTTATTCTTTTTTTCAATTCTTATTTGTATTAGTCCATGTTTGCAGCACATAATGATTGCAGCCATCGTGGAGAGTTGGTGCTTGGACATACACATCTTCATCCTTTTTCTGTCCCCTTCCCATTTGCAAAAGCTCCAGCCCCGTTTCCTTAGGTCTCACATGTGCCCTATACACATGCTCTGAAGGTAATTTTGTACAATGCTTTGAATAATTTTGTGCATGAATCAGTTTCATGATGTGGAATTTTCCATCTGTGTCATCAAATCAGCATTCGAACACTTCCTGATTTTGGAGCATTTCAGATTTTAGAGTTTTGGGTCAGAGATGTCCAACCTGTGTTCCAGGTAAAAGCCCTTTGCCAAGTTTGTTGAGCTAGTATCTGAAGAGTGATTTCAACTTTGCTGCTCTTTGGCTTACATTTAGTTTGCATTTTATATTTACTTATTATTATTTTTTGGTACCAGGGATCCAACTTGGGACCTTGCGCTTGCGGGGCAGGTGGCAGAAGCACTGAGCTAAATCCCCAGCATCTATATTTACTTATTTAATTATCTTTAGTACAGTTGACAAAAATCATATGTAAAGTGTACGGCATCATGTTTTGAGGTACAAATGCATGTGAAATTATTACTACAATCAAGCTAATGTATCTATCACCTCACATATTTAGCAATTGTTAATTTTCTCTGCTTAGAAACAGTTTATAATAGCACAATTCAAAAATGCATGCTCTCAAAACGGAAAATGTCTTCAGCATCACACGCAGATTATAGCAGTTAAGTGAGCAGTGTTCTATGATCTCTTGCTATTTCTATACCTGAACACATTTTTAAAAGTAAAGAATTGGCAATGCCGTATATAATGCTTTGTAGGCATCTATTTTATGTAGCAGTGTAGTAGGCACCTTTTCACCTCAATTGAGATCAGTATCATGATCTTTGGATGATATAATTCTCAACTCTTTTTTCCATCCCTTCTCTTACCCTCCATTATATTCTCTTTCCTGCTTGCCTCCTTATTCCTTTCCTTTTGTCTAATAATTGTCTCCCTTCTATGTACTTTCATGTTATCTTTTTAGATTCCACATATTAGGGAGAAACAAGCAATATGTATTTGTCTTTCTGAGTCTGGCTTATTACACTTAACATGATGATCTCCAGTGACATTGTATTTTTACTTCCATTATTTTCTGCTTAATGAAATCTGCAGGAGACACACTGGAAAACTTGTAGGCTGTCAACTGGGTGAAAAATTGAATGAACAAAACTCCATTAACGAGATTAAAAGGGAGAATAAGAAAAGATGAAATACTAGCAAACATAAAATGTTACAGAAGCACCAATACAATACAAATTTAAAAATTTATATTTTGTGGAAACTAGCAGTATAGATATTAGATATGTGGGCCAAGAAGGGATTGGGGTGGGCACTGTCATTTTCGATGGGGAGACTTGCTTCAGTCAGTGCTGACCAGAGTTTGATGCACCAGAGAGCAAACCTGGAGCCAGAGACCTGGAGGACCCAGTTGAGGGCGCGGCAGAGTCCCCTGCAAGTCCTGTGGAGGATCTGCCCTGGGAAGGCCCAAGGCCAGTGGTGGAAGCCAGAAAGCCTGCGCCGGCGGGGTGAACGGTCTGTGCCAAGGGCTGAGATCTGCACTGGGGCCAGGAGGCGAAGGTGAGGATTGAAGCTCTCTCGAAGGAAGACAGCAGCCAGAGCTCCTTTGAAGAAAAACCACTGAAAAGCAGCTTCTTCAGGAAAATCAGCAGCATGCAACGTTCCCTTCTCACTCTCCTTTTACGCCATTCTGGCAGCAATCCTCAGGTGGGTCTTCCACGCCCAGAACCATGCTGACCCGGTCCAGCTGAGAGACCCTGCTCGAGCTGACCATTAATCAGTCTACCACAGAACATTAGATCATCAGCAATTAAACATATAGAGATTAATGGGTTAAACTACTCATGGTTGGTTCTAGATCCAAGCCCTCCCTATTCTTGACGGATTTTTGTGTAATTGTTTGGAAATGTGTTCTCGGCTGACCCTCGTGTGTATTTAGCTGAGTGATTGATTAATCTTGTGTGATGATCTTGTGTTTGCGTTCAAGATTCATATACATATTTGTATTTTGTCAGTGACCCAGAAGTGAACTGTCTCCTTCCAGCTGTAAATCTGTCTTAGTAAAGCACTTTACAAAATATCCTACCTTAGGTGTTAGGTCTCAGCATCTACCAAGAACCACTGGTTTTATCATGGGACTCTTGAGCAGAAAATTAATATTATTTTTAGTGTGGTAAAAAATGTAACAATAATATGTTTTAAAACAAAATATAGCACTATGTTTTTTCCTTATTGCCAGTGACACTAGAGAGAAGCTTAGAGGGGCTCTATATAATTTGCTTCATCAGGTCATTTAGATAAAAAGGAAGAAATTGATATATAAGTCGAATAGTCAGATAATTATTTGAGTTAGCTAGAAAAAGTTTGTTTCTGAAGTCAGTTAACTAAAAGAATACTTATTTAATTAACTGTCTTGCTCACAACGATGTCTTCTTGACCAGGAAATGTGGGCATGGCATCTAAGGACTGCACATACACAATACTCAATAGTTCCCAAAGTGTCCCCCTTTTTGATGAGTGTTATTAAGTGACATAAATTGGAAAAAAAGGAGAAACCTGCTATTGGGGCCCTATTAATCCCAAACATGCTTACTTTCTATGAGCATATGACCAAAATATCTGATATTCTGGTAAAAATATACTGCCTTGTAAGTCATTAATTTTCACTTCAGAGTTTTCAAGCAACATTCTACTGGTATAATATTTAGTGTAAGAAAAACTATCTAGTTGCCAGTTTTTGGAAGGAGAAGGAATATATTGTGATTTGCTTTCTATCCCTCCCATTTCCTCCCGTGAAAAAGGTGCTTGTATTTATTTATGTAATTTAATTAATTAATTAATTATTTTTGTGCTGGGGATCGAAGAACTGGGGTCCTTCCGCTTGTGAAGCAGGAGGCAGAACCACTGAGCTAAATCCCCATCCTGGTGCTTGTATTTAAAATGGGAACTCCCAAAGGACAAAAGATGTATTTCAAGAAAAGTACCCTAGAAGACTAGGGTAATTGTTCAGGGGCAGAGTGTGTAGTATTCAGAAAGTCCTAGGTTCAATCTCTAGCACCACAAAAATAAAATAAAAGTAACATGGAAAATATTACACAGTTAAGAAAGCTGTATAGTGCATAGCTCATACTATGGTTTCTAGAAGACTCAATTTGTGAGCAGTCTAGTTTATTTTAATGTTAGCAAGAGCAAGTCAGTGTTTTGAGTAAAAGGGAAGGGCAGGGGTCAGGGATTTAGCTCTGTGGTTTTGCTGCCTGCTGTGCAAGCGCCAGGACTGGAGTTCGATCCCTGGGGAACCAAAAAAAGAAACATTAGTATAATGAAGGAAACATTCTCTCTATTCTTTTTCCCCACCTGCTGCACAAGTGCAAGGACCCGAGTTTGATCCCTGGTACAAAAAAAAAAAAAAAAATAGAAGGGAAGGGCAGTAGAAATATGTGTTTACAAATTCAATAATTTCTAGAAATGACCACATCTAGTGAAAATGATATTGTAGAAAAAAAGAAAAGAAAGAAGAACACCATCCTGAAAATCCAGTAGAGTCTCTAAGCTTTTCTCAAAACCTATAATTTTCTAGTGTGATGTTAATCAATGATTGGAATAAAATACATTGCCTATGTCTAGGATGCCAGTATAACAGTACAATAACTAGTATTAGCTTGGGCTGGGTATTTAGCTCCGTGGCACCACGCCTGCCTCGCAAGTGCAAGGTCCTGAATTCGACCCCTGATAGCAAAAAAGAAAAAAAAAAAAGAACTAGTATTAGTTTGTGTGTTGAGAGTACTTTACAAGGTTCATATCTTTTGTTGATAGTCTCATTCTAGCTGTCCAAATTATTTCATAATATTAGAATAGTGCTATATTAAATAATGGTTGAATATTTAATATTTATATAAAAGCCCAGTAGTTGGCACTTCAGTATGCTTCTGTACTATTAAAATGAAGTTTATGGGGGCCAGGGATTTACCTCAGTAGTACCGCTGCCTGCCTCCCAAGTGTGAGGTCCTGAGTTCAATCCCTGGTACCCCCCCCCCAATGAAGTTTATCAAGAAGGGTTTTGACTTATATAGTTCTTTTCCTGTGGAATGGGGTAGAGAAAACTATCATTTTCACTTTCTAAGCAATGTAATTAGGACACTAAGAAAATAAGAGATTTATTCATTACATCATTAATGAAAGATTTTAACAGTAAATAAAATCTCCATCATTTTGAGAACAAAAGAGACAGAAAGAAAGGGAGAGGGAAAGAATGAGAATGTGAGACTTGCCAGTATATTATATGAGAACTTTTCCAAGTAAATATTAGTCCTATTTGCGTACTATATTTAAACATTGGAAAATAGATTTTACTTTGTCCCTTTTACAGACATATCCTAAATTTAGGGTTAGGGTTAGGGTTAGAGTTAGGGTTAGGAAAAAGTCCCAGCACATGGGTCTTCATGTTGGGAAGGATCAGCACCCGCTGTCTCCTAAGATTCAGAGCTGGAAGAGTCAGTCCTAGCTCAGAGATTTTAGATTCAGATCCTCCATCTCAGTCTTCGTTGTCGTCAAAGGTGAGAGCATGCTGTTTCTTGCCTGGGGCAGGGATCTGTTGGGCATACACAGGGGAACGTGGGAGTCTGAAGATGTGAATCCATTTTCAGAAAGCTCAGTGAAGAGGGTATAATAATGTTAATGGCAAGTGATGGCAGAGGCCCCTTGTCTGCTGGTCTCTTCTCAGTAATTACTGGAAAATACATCTGGACTCGTTTGCAGCTAAATTTAGGGTTTATATTTAAATTTAGGGTCTGCTTTTCTCTAAATTACAACTATAACTTCTACAGAATTAAATTGAGTTACAAGAAATTAATTTTGATTTCTCTGCTGGTTATTATTGTCCTTTCTATTTGCCTGTATATTTTTTTAGAACAGGGACTTTGTTTTCCTAACCTCAGAATCCTCAGCACCTTGAAGCTCAGGACAGGAACACAGTGAACACACTGGAATAAACAGATACATGGTAAATTCAAAAGTCAACTTGATCTAAAGAAATCTCCATCAGGAGCATAAGACCTAACAGGAAAATAAGGCTCAAGGAGATTTTCTTTAGGTCTTTTATTGTTAGGTCTTAAGATTTTCTTTATATACAGTAAGTTTCTAGGAAAAGTACAGAATGGAGTGTTTTGAATAATATTTGGAGTTTTAAAAACTACTAATGAGACTGTGAATTATTTTTGTTTGTGTTGGGGTTTGGTCTTGTGTGTGCTTTCGTGATGGAGATTTCACAGTTTTGTTTCTGGGCACAGGAGTTTATACTTAAGTGTAAGTATAAACAGTGAAACTTTTGCCTGTTAGCACAGAGTTTTGTACCAGGAACATTGAAAATGAACATGTGCAATTTTTTTCTTTCTTGTGTAACTTTTTGGTGTAAATTGTCTGAAATTCTACAATGAAAAAAACCAATGTGGAGTTTCAGTAATGTAAAAAGCTGTTGTTAAACTACATAGTAGCTATATTTGTTTTAGAGCTCAAACAGCACTTTTTAACTTGTGCATTCTGGATATTGTAATTCCTGATTTAGTGAGCCAGTTATAGGATTTTTGTGTTCTGATATGGCTCAGAAAAGGAAATGGGGCAACATACAACTTAATAATTTATGGTTATAAATGATAAAAGTCTGTCTTTTTTGGTTATTGAAAGTTAATGCACAGGTCATAAGAAACCTTTACTCTGTGTGTTGCCCACAGAAAGAAATGGCATTAGCAATAGTTTCAACTGTTTCCAACTTCACCCCTGCCCTGGTACTGGGGATTGAACCCTGGCTTTCACTCTAAGCTACATCCCCAGAAATTTTATTTAATTTTTTTTGAGATAGGGTCTTACTAAGTCACTAAGTTTTCTGGACTGGACTTGAACTTGCAATCCTCCTGCTTCAGACTCCCTGAGTGCTGGAATACCAAACATATGTTCCTATGTATTGTTACATAAAATTTGAACGGTAGTGCCAACATGAGTGGGGTATTCTGACTCTGTGGGTCAGTAAAATTATAGGAGAACTACATATTAACCAGAAGGCTTTTCCATAAGCATGCAACCAGAACAGGGGGAGATAATTATATAATTTAATTCAACCCAACATCGCCAGACACCGTCTGCCTAAAAAGGATTTTCTGGTCACCAGGATTGGAATGTGTCTTAGTCACATTCTTTTCTGAGACAAAATACCCAAAACCTACCACTTAAAAGGGGAGAGGTTTATTTTGGCTCACAGTTGCAGCCCATGGTCGGTTGGCTCCAAGGCACAAAGAGCAAGGTGGAAGGGCCTGGTGAAGGAGAGCTGCGTGCAGCATGGAGAGAATGAAGCAGGGAAAGGAGGAACAAGGGAGAGAGATAAATGCTTCCAGGTCATGAGCCCAGTGACTGGCTCTTCCCGACAGGGCCTACCTCGCACCAGCACATTCAGCTCTGCCACTGGTGAGTGCAGAGCTCCCATGATCCTCTCACCAACCTCTGAACACCTGAGGCCTTTTGGGGACATTGTAGATCTACATCTGAACAGCAGCTTGGAGAGCTAGGGCCTGTGTGTCACCTCCCCTACTTGGATTGGTACTGTCAACTTGATTATGATTCTCTTCTGATTCTTCCCTACCTCTAAGGCTTTGCCCTGTGCTTCCAGTGAGAACGTTCTTCTAACCAGTGACATATTCAAAAGGTAAATATGTTTACTTCCAGGGCCATTTCAGCCTGTTGGAGGTGGCTGCCTGGAGCAGTCTTGAGAAGAGCTCAGCTCTCCCCAGCTCTGCACAGGGGTGCCCTGAGGGATTGAGTTCTCCCTGGCCCAGGGAGAGTGGATGATGCTAGTTCTGTGCTTTTGCCATCCCTGTATGAATAATTCAGATTTTGTAGACCACCTGAAAGAGCATAAGCAGGAAAAGACATCATCAGATTTTCATCTAAGGAGGAGATGACCAGGCCCTCTGCCCAGATTTGTCATGCCAGTGTTGCTCAGAACTGTAGCTGTGTGAAGGTACCTGGGAACATGGCAGGCATCTCTCTTCCTATATCACTTTCACCATGGCTGCTGGACTTACTGTCTGAGTGAATATTATTTTTAAAGAGTAGAGAGAAACATTCAGAAAACTTGGCTTGGTTTAATCAAGTCTCCACCCCAATTATAAGGTGGGAGATGCTTAGTAGCAATAATGGAAAGATGAAGGTATCCTACCGTATGAGTGAAGTCTGGTCTGTCTGTGGCTTTTTATTCTGAGTTGTCTGGTGTTATTCAGGCCATCTCGCTAAGTGCTTTTAATGCTTACAATTGTGCTTTCACATCCACATCAGAAGATTTATCGTTTTGTTTGTAGCTTTATTTCACCAGTAAGTAGAATCAATTTGATAAAAGGTTGCTGTTTAATGGCCATACTCATTTTCATCAGCTTTGCTCTGGATGGGGTTGGATATCCTGAGCATAGCGTGAGTTCAGAGCTTGGCTCAATAAGAGGGTGAGGACAGTATCTTTCTTCTTTGTATATGTGTGTGTGTGTGTGTGTCTGTGTGTGTGCATTTGTACAGATGTGCGGTGCTGGGGATTGGACCCAAGACTGCTCACGCTAAGCACAAGCTCTGCTATGGCATTACATCTCCCTCAACCTGTCCTTTTTTTTTTTTGGTACCGGGGATCGAACTTGGGTCCTTGTGCTTGCGCAGCAGGCGGCAAAACCACCGAGCTAAATCCCTGACCCAACCTATCTATTCTTGAAGGCAGCATCCTTAACAATTTTTGGAGTATATTTTATAAGGAACCAACAAATCAAATGATTTGCTTGAGTTTAGAAGCAAAATACTTAAATTTAACACTTAAGCCAGGCTTGTTTTAGCTATAAAGCCTATGTCATTATACCACACAGGGACATATATGAGAGAATATAATTTTTTAAATGCAACAAGTGGAATTTTTATTGTTGCTGCTTCAAAAAAATTTTGTAGGGTATAAATCAATCAATACTATTTTCTTGACTCAAAACCTCTTCACCTGAAGATGACACAAAGTCTAATAAATAAAATTAAGGCACCACAGTAACATTAATGACATTGTTTGCTATTTTCTTAGGATTTTGAATTTTTTCCTTAAATATTTTGCATGTTTTTGGCATTTCACCAGAGCTAATGGTTTTAGATCATAAATTATTTTTTGTATGCTTTAATTTTCACGTATTCTCAGTTTTTGAAGATTCATTGAAGTTTTTTTTAATGACAGTTTGTTTTTCTGTATTCCCATCTATTTATTTATTTGGTAGTTGTTTATTTAGCTACATCTGGAAATCAAGATTAGTGTTTGCATATCATTATTTCTGCATAATTATTTGAGTTTATATATGGCCAATCAGAGGTAGAAATATGCCATGCTTTAACCCCGCTTATTTTTATTTTCTCTTGTTTCTATTTTCTTCCATTTTTTTATTTAATAAATATTTATTTATCATTTTTGACATGCAAATACTCTTATAGGTCTGACTAAAGTGAAACTCTTGAGTTAGAAAAAATTTCTTGGCATACTGGATATGCACATTTATATTGTCCCTCAGCCTTAGCTACATACTGAAAATTGGCAGTGGCATTTTTTTTTAAATTCTTTTATTGGTACATTTTAGTTATACAATTTGTTTACATTTATCATTGGGTGTTTGTACCTGTACATGATGTATCTTGGTTCTTATTTTTTTCCCCATTGTCAATGGCATCTTTTATATTAGAGGAATCTATGGGAGGGGGCAACAAAGAGTTGCTACAGCAATATGGAGCAGAAGGTAGCATTCAGTAATTCATTCTTTTAAAACAATACTGAAGGGGGCTGGGGATTTAGCTCAGTGGTTCTGGCGCCTGCCTTGCAAGCACAAGGTCCTGAGTTCGATCCCCGGTACCCCCCCCCCCAAAAAATTCCTGGGACCGGGGATTTAGCTCAGTGGTTCCGCTGCCTGCCTTGCAAGCGGAAGGGTCTGAGTACGATCCCGGGTAACCCCCCCCCAAAAAAAGCAATACCGACATTATCTTTAGTCAGGTTTTATATTTTTATTTGTGTTACCTATGTTTAATTTATATAAAACAAGTGATATTTTAAATTAGAAACAGAATAAGCTCACTCATTGATAGTCATTAGTATTGATTGAAATGCAGCCTTTCAGAGCTGGGGATTTAGCTCAGTGGTTCTGCCTCCCACCTCGCGAGAGCAAGGTCCCTAGTTCAATCCCTGATACCAAAAAGAAAAAAAAAAAAAAGAAAGAAATGCAACCTTTCAGACAAGTAAATGGAAGAATTAGTTCACTTTATGAAGACTAGTAGAGGATAATTAATGTATATATTAATCTTAATATATATTTAATTATTTTCAGTGCACCTAAGTCCTAAGAGTGTGAGATGCATAGATCTTTTAGTAGTCTCTTTGTTTTTTCTAATACAAGTGGAATGAGTTCATCCCCAAATTTAATTCCTGTAGCAAAAATACAAGTAAAAAATTCATAAGACCTCATTTTATAGCTACTCCTCTAATAGAGAATACTCATTTGTTTACTTTAATTGTACTGTTTTGCCAATGTTGGGAAATACAGCATAACATGGCCAAGCCGATGTCCTAGGTGGGCAACACACGAGTGACCTTCACATGCATTACACTGTCTGCCATTAATGAAGATTGGACATCTTAATGAAAAATTATTTATTTTGTGTGGGCTAAAAAAAATCACTTTGATTAATGAGTTTGTTAGTTTTCCTGTACTTTTCCCTCATGCAACTACTAACAAAATGTATTTTGTTGGGCTGAGGATTTAGCTCAGTGGTTCCGCTGCCTGCCTTGCAAGTGCAAGGACCCAAGTTCAATCCCTGGTACTGAAAAAAAATGTATTTTATTTTAGAGTAGAATAATAAAATTACAGAATTTTAGATTTTCTAGAAAAGATCTTTGCAGACTATTGGGTTCAATGCCATTATTTTAAGTGGTATAGAGATCAAAGTTATCCCTGTCTCTTATTGGTGGCAAAATTAGGTATTTTATCTCTAAGACCAGATTGATGTTTGATCTTTTTTCCTTTTTTAGTATTTTTATTTTTATTACTTTATGTTTGCAGTACAAAATTATTACATTCATTGTGGGGAGTTGGCACATGTATGTAATGCCTTTGATTTATATGATATATACAAGTCAGTAAATTTTTATAAGGTGCAAGGTCATTGGTTCCATTTGTATGATTGGTTGGAGTTTGGCAGCCTATGTCCATCTTAGTATGGAATAGTCTTTTAGTCAAACACCTCCATCTGATCCCAAGACATTAAATGACATAAAGAAAACTCTTATTTGTTAACCTTTAGTAGGATGCCATCTCTGACCAGTAATCTTGGTGGAAGACCTCCAAAATGATATAGGGGAAGAGATGTAATTCCCAAACCTACTAGATATCTGAAACGCGAGTTTGTGTTCTCTAAAATCGAAGAATGAATTCTAGGAACAATGGAGGTTAAGAGTAGGAAAAATTTATTGGGAGAAAGAAAGCTTCTGCCTCAGAGAGACAGAAGGGGGACCAGAAAGTGGGTTGCCCCCAATCTGCATTTCTAATGTGGAGCACTATGTGTTGGCCACAGCTACTGACATCGTGCCCATCAGAATGTACTTTTGTGGCATTTGAGTGGGAAGTATGAATAAGTATGTTCTGCCTTCCTAGAGCCAAGCAAGACGTGTTCCCTGTTGAACGCATTTAATTGTGATGCTGAGGCAACAGGACCCATTTTATATTTTCTAAGATTTATGCTTTTGGAGCTGGGATGTAGCTCAGCAGGAGAGTGGATGCCCTGGGTTTAATCCCCAGCACCAGAAAAAATAAAATTCTGAGCAAGGTGCAGCAATCTTTAAGGATTTTTATAACATACTTTATTTTCAGCTATAAATAATATAGTCTGAACATTAGTATTTTAAATTCTCTTGGACATCTAGAGGGTCTGCCACATTAGTATAGTGTGTGGATTGGCACAGAGATAGTCTTTCTTTGCTTATTTTTTTCAAATATTGGGGACAGAGTTTGTGGTGCATCGAGGTTCTCTGTTCTCTGTTCTAGTCTTAACTCACTGAATTCTCATATTCTCGATGTAGATTTGCTATGATTCCTGTTATACCTCAATTTATATACCCACTCTTGAGGACCAAGGATGTCCTCTTTACCCCAGTTCCTGCTTTCTGTTTAATATTCCCTCAAATTCAAGGTATAAAATTGTTGAATTTTATGTTTAAAGCCAAATTTTAAAATAAACTTTGAGCTGGGAATGGTGGCACTTGGCACCCAGGAGGCTGAGTTCAAGGCCAGCCTGAATTGCTCTAAAATCCTGTCTCAAACCCAAACCAAGACAAAACAAAACACACAAAAAAGCTTTGAGTTGTATAGCTGAGGGATTTGTGCTTCATAAATATTCAGGGAATCACATTTACTTACATATATCATGTTATCAGAGTGTTTTTAATGGTGATTAATCCAAATAAACAATTCTGTGTATTATTTTCCTTCAGAGAAAATGTTTGGGACCAGGGTTCTTCAGTTTTTACAGCTATAAAAGTTGTATAACATGATGCAAAGTCAAGAGGAAAGCACTTCAAAGTTTGTGAAATAATAGTATTCTAGTTTTTATAAAATTTTTAACAGAGAATTTAAAATGCAGTTCTACTCCTTTGCAATTTCCTGTGTTTGCTCCTTTGTTAAATGTTTGTTACCATGGCAGCAAAGAAAAATGCATTGCTTGTTCATTGGCAGATGTCAAGTAGCAGGCTCTTCCATGAGCAGTGCTTTGAACGCGCACCGGTTCTACTGTGCTCACCGGTCCTTGATCACAGCTGTTGGGACCGAGTCTGGGACAGCAGCGCGGACAGAACTCTGATCTGAAAGCAAGGGGCGGTGGCTGGCACCAGACCCAGGGCTGCCAGCACTGTGGCCGGCAAAACTCACTGGCGCCTTTGGACTTGTGTCCGAGCTCAGAAATGAACGAGTAGGACTAGAGGATTTCTAGTCTGTCTCAGTTAAAGGATAAAGTTAATATGAAAATGAATGATGGTGAATTGTAGCACTATGCTACTCTATCTCAAGAGTGTCTGCAGACACCCGTCTCTAGAACTCCATCTTCCTTTAGCTGGAGATTGAGAGAGGGAAACTAGTTCTTTCCTTGGGAATTCTGAGCAGAGAAAGCAGTTTTGAAGCGGCTCTGTGGTGGGCTGCACCTGAGTTGTGCTCACAGCCTTCTGTGCCCCTCCTTTTCATGTGGCTCAGGGCCCTAGCTGAGCTCATGAGGCCACATTCAGTCAGTGCCTGGATTGCTTGGTGCCCGAATGGACCACGTCTAACATAAAATGATCAAGGACATTGACCAACAGTGGGTTCCTGACCCATTGATTTAAGGACATTGGGGTTGGGGTGGGGTTAGAACTTGATTTAAAGACACTAGCATGCATATTAGGTAATATGGTTCTTACAGGAATATTGCTCACCCTGATGTCCCAGTCAGACAGAGGAAGTCACTTATTTCCAGCAAAGGTTTCATACAGAGCTTACTTGAATATGAAAAGGAAGGCCTTGAAGTTTGATGCTGACTTAACGTATGAATCAGTTGAGACAGTTTGTCACCAGTGTTCTACTTTAAGTCAAAACTGGGAAAACGGGGTTTGTAGCTTAGTGGTGGAACACATGCTTAGCATGTTCAAGACTCCAGTTAGCCCCAGCACCGAAAGCAAACAAAAACCAAAACCCCAGGAAACCGCTGCCATGAAAAATGACTGACACTAACCCCAATTCCAGAAGGGGCACTGGACCTCCTATTAGGTTATCTCCTCTTTTTCGAGTGTTATAAATGCTAAATTGCTTTTATTGGTCCTTAAAAAACCCCAGAAAATATTTTAAGTAATGCTGAGGTTTTTTTTGTTAACCAACATACACTTCCACAATGGAGATGCAGCTTCATCAGTCAACTTAATGTAGTAGACACATTATTCTATTCTGAGGATTTTTGTATTTTGACATTTTGTAGCAATACATTCAAAGCCAGTTCTATTTAACACATAACATTTAACTAGAGATCAGTGAAATTGAATACATTTATATTTCAGTACTTTAAAAAATGGCTGTAAGACAGCTGGGCGTGGTGGTGCATAGCTGTAATTCCAGCACTCAGGAGGCAGAGGCAGGAGCATGGGTACAAGTTGGAGGCCTGCCTGAGCTGCACAGTGAGTTCAAGGCCGGCCTGAATTATGTAGCGACTGTTTCAACAACAATAACAACAACAACACCCAAAACTATAAGGGATCATTTTGGAAAATTGTTTAAAAATGTCTTTAGGGCTAGCATTCGTGAGGCCATGAGTTCAATCCTCCAGTACTGAAAAAAAAAGTCTTTAATGTTGTCACTTCATTGCCTTTTCAAATAGAACAGTGTAACAATTTCCCTGGCAGGGTCTGCGTTGTGCTACTCAACCTGCTAACTAGGATGGAATTATTTTTGAAGTGAGACTGATTATAAAGCTAATTGTGGCTATCTTGCTTGTTTTAAATGAACAGCTGTCTAATGAAAAAGCAAGCTCAAGTAATACATGAAGTTTGGGAAAAGTAACACAAGATATTTTTGAAAAGGAAAAAAAAAGGATCATCTTTTGCAAATGTGAATTAGATATTAAGCAGAAAAATTCATGAGTGCTCTAAAATTAGAATGTTCATTTTAAATACCCCGAAGGGCCAAGTGCTGAAATTTGAACAGGGAGAGGAACAAAAAGGGAACTAAAATATCACATGAAGCAATCTCTGGGGTAAAGTTGGGAAAGAAAGCATTGGTCACTTTTGCTATTTGGTTAAACTTTAGATACTGGGATAGGGAGGAAAGAAGAATTTGGAAAGGAATATAATAAAACACCCTAATTCTTGGAATTTGATTCAGACCAAAAGGAAATGATCTCTGAAATTCAGCACAGATTTAAAAATAATGATTCTTCCAGTTGGGAAACATTTTAGTCACACCTTTGTTTTTATGACACAAAAACAATTTTCTTAAGTCTTGTTGTTAAAAATAAAAGGGTGATATTTAAGAATGACTTTAATTAGAAGGTAAATATATATTCATATTTTAAAACTAAGGCCTGTTTAGATTTCTTAAACTATTTCCAGAAAATTTGAGTTGTGCATTAATAGATAACATTTCATCTTAGACAGCCAGCACGTCATCTGGCTTTAAGAAAGCTGACTTCTTATAATGGCTCTCAATTGAAAACTAAAATACTAAACCCTAAGGAAATTGTCAGATAAACTATGAAACATACATGAACTGGTATGTTACGTGGGCCTTCAAAAGTGTTTTTTCAGGCTAGGATATAGTTTGATGGTCAAGCACTTGTCCAGCATGGGAGAGGCCTAGAGTTCAAACCCCAGTGCCACAGAGAAACAGTTTTAAAAGAAATTTCAATGTTAACCACTTAGTAAATTAAAATTTTAGGATGCAGAATAACTTATCCAACATAGTCTCAAGTATATTATCCATATGCATAGACAAACTATATTTTTAGTCTTTTTAAAAATTTATTTATTTATTTTTTTTGGTATCTGGGATCGAACTCAGGACCTTGTGCTTGCGAGGCAGGCAGCGGAAACACTGAGCTAAATCTCCGGCCTGACAAACTATATTTTTAAAAGTTTATTGATAGCAAAGGTTATTGTAATTTACAACAGTGAGAAGGACCCAAGTTCGATCCCCGGTACCAAAAAAAAAAAAAAAAAAAAGATAGTGAATAGTATATGTTAAAAACCAGGATTTTCTTATTTTTTCTTTATCCATTCATCTTTTTGTTTTTCACTGTTAATTTTATTGGTACATTTTAGATCCACACAGTGATCACATTCGTTGTAGGGAATTTGTACCTGTACATGATATGTCCTGATTCTTCTTTTTTACTTATTCCCCTCCTCTTCCTTCAACCTCTCTTCCTCTCCTTATTTACAAAAGCTTTGTGTAGGCCAGAATTTAGCTCAGTGGTGCCACCTCCTGCCTTGAGAGCAAAAGATCATGAGTTCGATCCCTACTACCAAAAAAAAAAGTCCCCCAAAAACCTTCATGTTGTAAAAAAGTCTTGGGCTGGGGATTTAGCTCAGTGTTTCCGCCACCTGCCTCACAAGTGCAAGGTCCCGAGTTCAATCCCTGGTACCAAAAAAAAAAAAACCCACAAAAGCTTTATTTCCATTATTTTTAATCTTATTTTTATTTTTCCTTTCTTCTTTTCGTCCTCTACCCCTCCCTTGTTCCCTTTCCCATTTGAACATTTTCTTCCCATTGCCCAATATCTATTACAAATTTTGGTCTTTATTGACACTTTCAGTTTCTCACACCAGAGAAACAATGTGGTATTTACACATGTGTATCTGATTTATTTCACTTAAGAGTATGGTTTCAGGATCCATTTATCTCTAAATGCCTCAAGTTTATCCTTCTTCATAACAAAGTAGTATTCCATTGTGTTTAAAAACCACATCTTCTTTATCCATTGGTTGGTTGATGGATATTTGGGATGTTTCCAAGATTTAGCTATTACAGACTGTGCTGCTATAAACATAGGCATATATGGCTTTGGTGTGATGCTCTTAATTCAGGAAGATACCAAGAAGGAGAATAGCTCGGTCAAATGGAACCTCTAGTCCTAGTTTTTTGAAGAATCTCCACACTGTGGCAACCACAGTGGTTGCAACTCCCACCAACAACGGAGAAGGGTTCTTTTTCCCACAGCCCTGCCAGCATTTGTTATGGGTTAAGTTTTTGATAGCAGCCATTCTTTCTGGGGTGAGGTGGAATCTCAGTGTTGTTTTCATCTGCATCTCTGGAATGACCAGGGATGTTGGACTAAGTTTTTCTGAAATGTGTGAGGGCAAAGACTGCAAAAGTACCTAGTTCACCTTGAAACTGGGGTCAAAGGTGCAGTTTATCCTTTGAACATGGCAGTTGTTATCTTGGAAGAATGACATCTATTCATTTTCCATGATAAATAGCATAACAGTTTTAGAAACATATCTGCTTTCTCTTTTACACTAATACAGAAGATGTAACTGGCTAATATAGATCCCATTGACTATGCTCTGGAAGAAAAAGTGCTCTTGGTTGAAAGAAAAAACTTAAATCTGGTAGCTCTCTCATGCTGGGAAGATTGGCATAGGCCTGCCAGTCCCCAAGATAATGACAGTGATGACGTTAGAGGAGTTTTAAATCATGATATCAAGAGGTGTAAGTAATGTGTTGTAAATCAGAGAACACTGGGAGATTATTCAGAAGCTTTAGCTGGTACAGAATAGAAGAAGAGGTTTAGTTAAAGTTATACAGCATGAACTAGGTTTCTTTCCTGAACTTCCAGGGTAATACATCCACTCTTTCAGAGCTGACAGGCACTGTGGTCAGCTAAGGGGGAAAAGAGTGAGGAGCATTAAAAGAGAATAGAGACACTTTGCTTCCAGTAGAATATTTGCAAGGCAAGTTAGGGATTAGTACTTTGGACACACACACACACACACACAAATTTCAGAAGCAACTTGCTTGGGTCTTTTCAGTTGACAAACAGTGTGCCTGCCCTCTGGGCTTGGAGCAGAATTGTTTTCAATGCTCAGAGACTCAGAGTCTGCTCCTGGAGAGCCCGATTCAGAAGCTTTTCAGTAGTAGCAGTATTGTGATTGCACTTGCACAAAACCAGAAAGATAGCCTTCCCATCCCTGTGACCTGCAGCACAGATCGGGGATGCCTGGGCTCTGCTTGCTGTGAGAGGAGGCTAGAGTCTCCTCTTTAAAATTAGAATGATACTCCTAATACTCCTGTTCCTAATAGGACACATCCATTCCTTTTTTTTTTTTTGGTACTGGGGATTGAACTCGGGTCCTTGTGCTTGCGTAGCAGGTGTTGAAACCACTGAACTAAATCCCTGGCCCAATTCCTTTCTTGAATTCTCCTCCAGAGGTTGATCTGAAAAGGTAGAAACCATTAGCGGCTGTCTGTTCACTGCATGCTAGGTGTCGTCTAGCAGGCCACCAGGAGTAGTTTGAGCTTGTCAGCAATACTTCATGCCTTCCTTTTGTTTCTCCCCCTTTCTTTTTGTGGTGCTAGGGATCAAACACGGGGGCATTCACATTTGAGGCAAGCACTGACCGCTGGGTTCCATCTCCGAGAAGCCCTACTGTGGTTTTCCTGAAAAATCTATCCTTGTGGATTTGTTGACAGAAGTATTTTACATCCATTGATTATATCATAATTATTCTCGTGTCTTCTGCTAAACTTCATTAAACTCATTCTAGACACATGCCTTGCTACCATGGCAACAAGCAAACTATGTTAAAGTTAGATGTAATTTGCACTTATTTTTTGATATGTTAGATGGAGACATCACTCTGTTCTGGAAGAAATTCAAAGGTATCCTCTTTTTCTTTCCAGAACCATAAGTGTTCTTATCCAGACAACAGAGGAAGACAAGGTGGTCCCCAGACACTCTCCGTACCCAGAGGAAGGTCCTGTGGTACCATTAACCTATAAAGTTTCAAGCATTTTCTGATATTCTAATAGTCCTTTAGGTTCATTTGCTTTAAAAAAAAAAAGAAACTGCCAGGGATTTAGCTCAGTGGTTTCGGTGCCTGCTGCGCAAGCGCAAGGACCTGAGTTCGATCCCTGGTACAAAAAAAAAAAAAAAAGAAATTGACATGTACACCTTTGGGAGATATCAGAAAGAGAACTATTTACCAAAGAGCACAATAATCTATGAAGTTTGTTTATTTTATTTATTTATCGCTATCGGGGATCAAACTCAGGACCTTGTGCTTGCAGGGCAGGCTCGGTGCCACTGAGCTAAATCCCCAGCCTTGTTTATTGTTTTCATTGTTTCCTTTCCAGATTTAAGTGTTTATTGGTCCACGTGTGGAGTACGTAATGATTAAATTCCTCATGGAATGTTGCTACGTGGACATAACACATCTTAATTCTTTTCATGACCTCTTCCCCTCCTCTCTTGCCTTTTCCTCTATCAGTCCTCTTCCTGTTTGCGAAAGATCTAGCTCCTTATATCCTATTATCTGTCTTTTATTTTATCTTGATTTATAATTTGGGTGTCTTATGTAAGAGAAACCATGTTTTTTTGTTTGTTTTGGTACTGGGATTGAATTCTGGACCTTTCAGGACCTTTCGCTTGTGAGGCAGCAGGTGGCACCAGTGAGCTAAATCCCTGGCCCAACCATGTGATATTTAAGCTCATGTGTTTTAACTTTTTTTTTTTTTTAATTTTTTTTTTGGTACCGGGGATCGAACTCGGGACCTTGCGCTTGCGAGGCAGGCAATGGAACCATTGAGCTAAATCCTCGGCCCCTCATGTGTCTAACTTATTTCACTGAGCATTATGGCCTCAGAGTAAATCAATTTTCCTACACATGACTCAAGTGTATCCTTCTTCATGGTAGAATAGTACTCCAACATGTATAAATACCATAGCCTCCTGTCTGTTCTGTGTCAGTGGCATGCTGTTTTATCGCTGTAGTGTATAAGTAACTTCAAATCTGTGAGTGTGATGCCTGCTGTTTGCTTTTGTGGCCCAGGTTGCTTTTGCTGTTCTGAGTCTCTTCGGGTTATGTATGAATTTTAGGATTGTTTTCTTTAGTTCTGGGAGGACTGCTGTTGGTATTTTGATTGGAATTGCATTTTAAACAGTACAGATGTAGAGAAAAAAATACTTCTTTGTATGTAACACTAAAACTGTTGCTTATTTCATTTTATTTTATTTTTTTGTGGTTCTGGAGGCCTAACCCAATACCTGTGAGTTGCTTCTTTTAAAACTTGGTTTCAAAATAATTATAATTGACACAAGTGATAATTTTTCCTCCTATACTTATATAGTTAGGGCACATTTTAAATAGAAAGATAATATATTCTTATGTCATTTGCATTAATGGTTGACGATAAGAAATGGCATTATGGGATAATTCCATTGTCAACTATAAAATACCCTTTTTCTCAAAAGATCTAATACAGAGGATTTTTTTTTCACAACTT
>NW_004624838.1:6574928-6588318 GCF_000247695.1 Heterocephalus glaber
ATCTTTGCTGTTATCTGAGTAATTATTTCTGATTTCATTTTTCCCAGATCCTCTTTTGTTGCCAGTTCAGAGAGTCCAGGTGGTTGAGTATCAAGTGTTTCATCTCTTTTCCCTTTGGGGTTGGTGTAGGTGATCTGGAAGTCTGTTTTTGAGGCTTGTTTACGTGTCTTCTCATTTCCGGGGGGTGGGGGCGGGGAGCTTGGGATGGCGGCGGGGGAGCTTCCTTCTGGGTGCTGGGACTGGCCTATTGGTACATTTTAGTTATACAATACATTTACATTTATCATTGGGTGCTTGGACCTGTACATGATATATCTTGGTTCTTATTTTTTCCCCATTCCCTGTGTGCCCTTCCCTATTTACATAGACTTTGTTTCCATTTTTTCCTTTTCTTATAATTTTTCCTTTCCCTTATTTCCTTTCCCCTTCCCCTCCCACTTCCCCTACCCTGTGGAGGTTTTTGACAATAAAATTATGATGGCTTGAACTGTGTCCTCCCCCAAATTAAGATGTTGATGTTATTGCTTTTGGTACCTCAGAATGTGAGTTTACTTGGAGACAGTACTGGTAAAAAATAATGAAGTGGGCTGGGGATATAGCTCAGTACCGCCAAATCTGCCTTGCATGTGCAAGGTCCTGAGTTCGATCCCCAGTACCAAAAATCAAAAAAAAAAAAAAGGAGTAAGAATTATGTCATCAAGGTTTGTCCTAGTTTGGTGTGATGGGCATCCTTCTAAGGAGCAGAGATTGGGACTCAGCCGCTCAGGGGACAGAGGCTGCACGTGTTCAGAGAAGAGACCTCAAGCGGACACAGGAAGAAGACAGCCAGCTGCAGGCCCAGAAGGAAGCCCAGAGATGCCAGCCCTACAGACCTCCAGCTTCTTGCCTCTGCGATTTGACAAAGTAAGTTTGTGTCATGTAAGTCACCTGTGTCTACAGTTTCTTCCCTGCATTCAAGGTTGACTGGAGCAGCTGCACAGATTTAGGTCTGTAAGGTTAATTCTTACCTCCTAGTCAAAATTTATTTGGCTCCTTTCTTCAGTCCAAGAAGACTGGTTTTAGGAAGTCCCTGATTTAGTCTATAAATATGCGTTAGCTTAAGAACAATGGACACGCTGTTCCTTCCTGAGACATTTATGCCAACAAAGGTGTGCAGTCACACGTTGCCTTTAGGGCTGTGCCAGAATGAAGAGATGGAGAGAAATCTGCGGCAGAGAAGTCCCTGCAGTGGTTGAGTTGCTATGACAAAGCCTTGTCCCAATTTTGGGATTCATTGTGTTCTTACATTCACAGTGTCCACCACACTCACCTTCCCCTTTTGGCTTGTGTCGTGGCCAACTCAGCCCCAGGCAGCTGGCCATGCTTGCTGTTCAGCAAACAGACTTCTCTCCTCCACCTCCATGCCTGGTCTCCAGCGGATTCTGTGGTAAACGAGATCCAGGTTCCAAGGAGCCACTGTTCTCGGCCCAAAGTGAGGCTGCCCTGGGTGCGGCCTTCTTGCTCTCTGAGGACCACGGAGCACTTGATGCTCCTCTGCCAGGTGAGAACTGGCCCAGTGGCCTCTTCTCCCTGCTTCCAGAAAGCAGTCACTTACTCCGGTGCTAGAAGAACTCACCTCTAGCCAGTTCCCAAGGAGCAGAAACTGCCTAGAGAGGATTCGGTGAGAAGTCTCTGACTCGCTGGGAGCAATCTTGGAGTGCTTATCTTTCTTTTATTGTTTTATTGAACAGGGAACATTTTGCCTCTAGTCCCCTATTGGAGTTAGTAAATAGAATGTACTCAAAGGGCAAAGGGATAGAAGGGGGAACAAAATCTGATTAGAAACGAGAGCTCGTTTTCATAGTCATTCTCCTGCTTACTGAAACAGCCCACGCCTAGTGTCATCCAGGAGTGCTACCTGTGAATAGCAGGAAGGGGAGTGGGGTTGGGGTGCAGAGGAGGAAGGCTGGGTTGGGCAGGAAAGGGTGTGGAAAGAAAAGAGAAGCTAGAGCAATGGCCCCCAGCCAGTGTGCATCTGTAAGCTCAGCACTAAGGCTGAAGCAGGAGAATTGAGAATTTCGAGTCCTGCCAGAGCACTTAGCAAGGGGCTGTCTCAGAATAAAACATGGGAGGAGTGGGAGCATAGCTCAGTGATAGAGCAACCCTAGAATCAAAACCAGTGCTACAGAAAGAGAAAGAAAAAGAAGGAAGGAAGCAAGGAAGGAAAAGAAAGAAGAATGAAGGAAAAGATCCCACATAACAAAAGGACAACAGGCACCGGGCCTCCTGACATTTACGAATGTACAACATTCTAGGAGGGAAATGCAGTTAACCAACAATTAAGAAAAAGCAGAATTTGATCAGAGCACACGTGAAAGAGGACTAGAGGCCTCAAGACTCATGGGAGGTGGGATGAGCTGGAGGCTGCCACCTTTCTAAGTGCTTTCTGTCAGCACTGTCAGCAGCTCAGTGAAGAGCAGGGCTGGTGCAGTCTAGAAGGTGTGGTCCACAGCACCAAGGCTGTGGAGGCTGCAGACTGAGTGGTTGGACAAGAAGCCAGCACCCTGCAAAACCCGACTTTCTCTGCATCCCATGGACTCCAGGCATAAGGCTAAGGGCTCCAAGAAGCCAGATTTTTGCTGGAAGTTAAAGACAATGTACTTTTGACCAGGTACTGTTTATGTGCAACCCAAAGATGCTCAGCCTAATGAATTCCACAGGTTGGTCTTGATCCCTTTGTTAGAGAATCCTGGGATAATTCTTCGAACTGTGTGCTGTTCTGATTTATATCCCATCTTCATCTTTGCCTCTCTTAGCATACTTTTCTCTACTTGCATATAATTTCCATGCTCCAGGAGACGTAAGAGTGAATTAAGAGACATGAATCATGAACAAATAAACTGGAAAAAATATGTTTTGGATCTAAGTAGGGACATTTGAATATGGAGTGGGCATTACATGATATTAAGAAATTATTGATTTTGTTAGATGTCACGCTAGTTCGTAGTTAAGGAAGCAACTGTATTTCTATTTTAGAGATGCATACATTTGTGATGAAATGCTATGATGACTGGAATTTGCTTTACAATATCTTAGCAAAGGAGTGCTTGCTTCGGCAGCACATATACTAAAATATCTTAGCAAAGGATAATAAAATTAGGTGGTGCCAGTGCCCTAGCTTGTTAAATCTAGGGAATGTGAATGTGGATATTCATTTTATAAGTCTGTTTTTATGTATGTCTGTTTTCATTTTTTCAAAATAAAAAGTTAAATAGAAGCCAAATTAGAGATAAGTATTCTTTAACCCACACTCTGTAGCTTTGGCTATGTCATCTAACTCTTCCAGTTGTTGATTTTTCTAACTTAAAATATCAAGAAAACCCAAAACAAAACAGAACACCTCACATCTATTCTGAGGATCAAATTGACTATTTCACGTGAAAGACCTCTGAAAAATTCAGAAAATGATTTCCTAAACTAAGGTGCAAATCATTATATCAAAGTCATCACCAAACTTTGGCTTATCCTTGTGCAAATAATTTTTTTAATAAGCAGGTTGAAAAATTGTGATAGATCTCAAATCAGCTAGGATGCTGACCCCCTGGAAGCCCTATCCTATGAGCCGGAGGAGGACGCGGCTTCTGTGGAAGGGGGCACTCCGTCAGGGTTGGGAGTTGGAGCCTGCTGGTTCTTTCAATACTTCAAGAGTTTGGGAAGAAAGAATCACTGTAGTTCTGGAAGACAACCATGAGCAATTTCTGGGTGATAAAGAGGAAGGTCTGGGTTTAAATTTGGAAGAGTGTCTTACTGAGTTTTCTCCCTGTGAGGACGTGTGCAGCCTGTCCAGGAGCCTGTTCCCCGGTGGGTCAGACCCAGAGCCCAGAGCAGTCACCTGGCCGGCCATCTGTGGTGTCGCTGATGGGTCCCTGTGGGTGCAGATCCGTCCACTTCTCATTTGATCCGGCCCGTTACTCACTGTGTACAGTTTTTTCTTCTCCTGGTCTCCTCATTTCTCTCTACTTGATTTTTAGTCAACTTCCCTATTTTCCCGATAGTCCAGTAATTCAGTGGCGTTTACTGGGTTTCCTAATGCCATTTCTCCTTTCTGTCTTCTTTTCCCTCCTCAGTTGTTAATGTACTTGTTTCTTCCCATTTGTTCAGGATGTAGTTACAGAAAAACAATGTCAAATGAATTAATAATAAATAGCTGTTGGCCCTTCTCTGGGAGTCAGCAGTATATCTGGGTGCTAGAGACACCTCTCTGAATGAAGTCAGAAGAAATCCCTTGCTGTCCTAACCCTGACAGCAGAAGGAAAACATCCTGAATGTTCGTTCAGTAGCGATGAGCAGTGCAGGGGGAGATACCTGAGAGCAAAGGGAATGAAGCTGCACAGGGGCTGCTGGTGTGTCAGGGACGGTGGGGAGGCCTTGCACGTAGACCTTTCAGGGCTACCCAGGGAGCTGGGTATGATCGGAGGGCTTCTAGCTGAGACGTGATGTGACCCCAATCACACTTAAACCTGTTTCCTGTTCTGGGGATTTACCACTTTGGAAGTAAAAGTTGCAGCTGTGAGGAACACAGTATCATCTCTGGTCAATCTGAAGGGTCTACTCTGAGCATCTCCGTGGGAGAGCAACGTGGAAGCCAGGTCCCCAGCTTTGCGACCGTGTCTCTCAGTTCTGTCACTGCGGAGGCTCATGGTTAGAACTGCAGCAATAATGGCAAGTACCTTTTAGGATCTTCCTCAGTCCACCTGTGAAGAGTAGAAAGCCAGACACTGCCCTTGCTGAAGGATCTTAGCAATCATCACAGCAGAAGGCAATCTTTCCTGGGACTGTTGGTCTCAGAATGACTGCTGCTAAATTAATTGGTCATTGTTTCAACATGGCACCTGCTGGTGGCCTCGTTGTCACCTGGCAGGGCAGGTGGCGTCAACATCCTTTCTTCAAGAGCTTTGTTTTTCTGCCTATGAAATTTTGTTAATCCCAAGTTTACACACGAAGAGCTTTAGTATCCCGTGCACTAAATGGTAGATTTGTCTTTCGCTACTGGAAATCAGACCCAGGGGTGCCCTGGCACTGAGCTACACTCCAACCTTTTCTTTCTTTTGCTATTAAGGATTGAACTCAAGGCCTTCTTCTTGAGCTACATTCCCAAACCCTTTTTAAATTTTGAGACGGGTCTCAATAAGTTACTAAGTTGCTGAGAAGGGCCTCAAACATAGGATCCTTCTGCCTCAGCCATGGCTTCCCAAGTGTGTGCCACCACACTGAGCTAAATAGCAGATCTGACACAGAAAGAGTTTGTGTGATTTGAGAAGTAGGAATTATAGCAGTAGTAATAATTAACTCTTATTGAACACTTACTATATGCTATGGACTACTCTAAGCATTTTCTGTTTTCACTCATTTTATTCTTGCAAACCTATGAGGTAGTAGTATTATCCTTGTTTTATAGATTTGGGAGTCAGTAACTTTCCCAAGATGTTTGAATTGGTCAGAAAAGGCAGAATTCAGACTCAAACAGTCTGTAACCTACAGAGACCATGTTTCTGGCCACTGTACTAATAAAGCGTATTTATGCCCCATGGTCTTTCTGCTCAGCTAACCTGAACTTTGTTCTGAAGGGCCCTGCAGGACAGGAAAAGGTACAGGATGTCAACAGGTGACAGCAGTTCGTTCCTTGTATATGTCAGGCTCTGTGGGGGAGTAGCTTGGGGGACTCAAGATATATGGGTACGGTCTTGTCTTAAGTCACTTTCCCCATCCCTGGGACAAAATATCTGATGCCCACAATTAAGGGACAGGTGTGTTTTGGCTCATGTTTTTAGTCCATGGTTGGCTGGCTCCAGGGCAGGAAGGCCTGGTGGAAGAGAGCTGCTCACATCATGGCAGGCAGGAAGCAGTGAGCCAGGAAGGAGCTGGGGAGGAGATAAGCCCTTCCGGTGCCTCCCCCCACCACCGTGAGCCACGTCTTCCCACCTTCTCCTTGTACATTTAGTACAGAGTCCCCATGATGCAGTTGCCTTTCAGATGCTCACCTCTGAGGCATGAGGTTTAGAGGGACATCTACATAAAGCTCATGCCAAGTCTGGGCATCCCACAGTCTTGTGTCCTGGTCTCAATTTGGGCATTTTTAAGTAAGGTTAATTTGATTTCCTTGCCAGAGGCATTTCTATTTCTTCTTCTCCCATACTCTGAAGATACTTCTGTCCTTGAGTCTCCAACGGCCTCAGGCTCTGGAGTTTTAGGGCACAGAGGCCCCTGAAACAGTTGTGCAGTGGGTGTGGCTTATGAAATGAGGCATCCTTTGGAAAAGATGGGCGCTGGGCCTTCACAGTTGTCTGCTGGCCTTGAGCAAGCTGTTCCATGCCTCTCACTTGTCTCACTCAGCTGGAAGTGAGGGAGAGCCTAGTCCCACCTTATCTATTGGGCTATGATGGTGACTTTGTATTTTACAGTCCTGGGGACAGTCCATGATGCATGGTAAGCACTAAGCGAAAAAATAAATCAAATGCCTGCTGCGAAAGCACAAGGACCTGAGTTTGATCCCTGGTACCAACAAAACAAAATCTAAAATTTCAATTTGCTATGCTCCTAATAAAAAAAATCATGCATTTTAGCTAAAACATAAAAATCACTACCAAAATGTGTCCAAAATTGCTGGGAATGGTGGAGTGCGCCTGTAATCCCAGCTCTCAGGAAGCTGAGGCAGGAGGATTGCTGTGAGTTTGAGGCCAGCCTGGGGTACATAGTGAGTTCAAGGCCAGCCTAAACTACATAGTAAAACTGTCTCAACAAACAAACACAAACAAGAAGGTATAAAAATAGTACTTTCACAAACCTGAAGTCCTTTTGTCTTTACAGGACCCTGTTAAGTGGGTAACAATATATCCCTTGAAGTGCTTTTCAGGTCCGTAGGTAGCACTTGGGCAAGCTGCTGCAGGTCACTCATCTGAAGGTCAGTGTAAGGTGATCTGAAGCTAAGGACTTAGACTTCTACAGTCTGCTTTTTCTATCATCTTCATACTTGTTAGGATTCCTAGGCCTTAGTGGGGAGGGGAGAGTCCATCCACTGCCCAGTGTGTATGTGTGTGTGTGTGTGTGTGTGTGTGTGTGTGTGTGGCTTGTTCAGATCATGTCCCAACTTGTCTATTACTTAAAAGTGGTAGTTTCCAGCAAATTCAGATACTTTTCTTATTTATCTTGTTGTATATATTTTTTGTTTTGCCGAAGGTGTATATATATATATATATTTGGTACCGGGGATCGAACTAGGGACCTTGGGCTTGCGAGGCAGACGGCGGAAGCATTGAGCTAAATGCCCGACCCCAAGGTGTATATTTTAATGGTCACTTACAAATCAAGTTAAAATCAAAGCCAAAGCAAACAAATCCTGTATTCGCCTAGAGAGAAGCGAAGGAAAATACTTTGTATTCTGGGCAACGAAACTGCCACCTAGTGGAGCTCTTGTAGATAGCAGAGAAAAGAGAAAAAGGCTGTAGGAAGGTGAGAGGTAGAGAATGCTGAAATCAGGGAGAAGGAAGAGACGTGAGACACAATCTGTTTCTCCCTTTAAATTCTCCTGCACACCTTTTTCTTGGTACACGTTTGCACTCCTTGTGCGCAGTCGCTACGTGCACATAACACATCTCGATTCCTTTCTCATCCCCTCCCTCCCCTCCCACCACCTCTTGACCCCTTTCCCATTTTAGAAAGATGCATTTTCCTACTTCCTGCTATCTTTTACTTTGTTCTTTATTTATACTTTAGGTTTCTCCTATAAGAGAAACCATGTGGTATTTAAGCTTGTGTGTCTGATTTATTTCACTTAGCGTTACGTCTTAAGGTACATCCATTTCCTACAGATGACTCAAGTTTGTCTTTCATGGTAGCGTAGTGCTCCACTGGGTATAAATACCACATTTTCTGTATCCATTTGTCTGTTGATGGACATGCAGGCTGCTTCCAAGATTTAGCTGTTTTGAATTGTGCTGCTGTGAACATGCGTGTGCGAGGGACACTGGATGTTTTAAGAGCTCATCCATGGAGTATTACACTGGTGTGTAAGCTCTGAAAAGGCAGGAATTTTTCTGTTTACCATTGCTTCTGTAAGACTTGGAACAATGTCTTCCACATTGTAGGAATAGAGTACATATTTATTGCATGAATTCACTCTGAAACGTCTTATTTTTAAAATTAAAAATATTCACATCTTGCTTTTGCTGGGGAATGTTACATAGTTCCTATGTGAAGACCAATTTGTCAAATTTTTGGAGGTTTATAATTCTTTATAGCTTTGTACCCTAGTACCTGTGGTAAGGTTAGTGTGCCAATATTTTGTGGAAAATTTAAATATTAAAAAAAACTATAATGGGGCCAGGGATTTAGCTCAGTGGTTCTGCTGCCTGACTCACAAGTGCAAGGTCCTGAGTTTGATCCCTGGTACCAAAACCAAAAACCAAAAACCAAAAAAAAAACTGTAATGGTTTCATGGCCTTTTGTTAAATTTTCTTTCCACTTAGAATGGGAAAACTAGCAGGTCCATTAATGAAGTCAGATTCAGAAGAGATTAAAATTTTAAAAAGTAGCAGGAACAACCCATTCTTTAAAATTAAAATTTTATTTTTCAATTGGACATTCATAAAAATACTCAGGACTCAAAACGTACAAAAGGCTCACGAGAACTCACCCTCCCTGATTCTGTCCTCTGCTGCTGACCCCTCTCTGAACCCCGAAATGTTCCTCCAGGGTTCTTCTCCAGACCCCTAGGCTTTTGCCTTTGTGAAATTATAGCCATATTATAAAGGAACATTATATAGCTTATACCTGTTGTTATGAAGAACAGGATTTTGTGGGAAGTGGAATTCTCTCACCTGGGATCTGGATGTAGCCCAGTGGTAGAGCAATTGCTTAGTGTGTGCAGAGCCCTGGGTTCAACCCCCAGCACTACCAAGGAAGAAAAAGAGAAGAATTAACTCAGCTACTATACTAACAAGAGGGCAGGTTTACAAATAGAAACAATTCCTTTCGGGATTCCCTTGGTTATTTTTAAATGGCAGCTCCATTGTTTTAAGTTAGTTTTACAGTAATTTTATATTTGTACATAAATTATTCACAGATTTCCCAGACTGACAGTTTTACCAGGGTGTGAACGTCTCTCAAGTGACCTTCTTTCCAGTACCTTAATAATTTGCTGCAATAATCACAGTGGAGAAGGGAAATATAATTATGGACATTTCATTTTCTCATCAGATGTTTATTTGGGAATCTAATACTTCTGTGCCTTAGGCATGTAATAAATGTTGCATGTTCTTTTCCTGTTTTCATCAAATGTTTATCTGTACTCAGGTCAATTTTTACCTACTTTCTTTATTTTGCTATTAAGAAAATGGTAAAGAGGAGTAAGAGACATTAATTTGACAAGTCATTTTTATTTCTTTAAAATTTTTTGGTACCAGGGGTTGAACTTGGGACCTTGTGCTTATGAGGCAGGAGGCGGAACCACTGAGCTAAATCCCCAGCCCTTAACAAGTCATTTTAAAATATTCTTCATGAATCTAAAACTCTGCTAGAGATTGTAGAAATCACCTAATTACTGAGAATGGTTGTGAGAGATTCCACCCTAGGGACATGCAAATAAAAGGAGTTGGGGACATTTAAAATTTGGATCTATCTGAAGACACACAGGAAAAATTGAATTATTTAAGAAAACGGCTGCTACTAGATCACTTTTCGGAGTTCTAACGAGAGAGGGACGTCGTTAGTGTCTTTAGGGACGTTTGTTACCATGGGATGCTGGGGACCGCCGAGCCTTAGAACAGCCGGCACTATCCGAGGTGGGATGGCTGCTGCAGGACTTTATTTGGCATAAAGACTTCTGACCCAGAATTACAGTGTGGCTCAGTATGTACATTTAAGTAAAAGAATACCAAGTGAAGCAATTTATTGCAAATATTTTAACTTTTTCTTTATGGTAGAGAAACAGCATTGTTAGTTCAGACAGCTCCATGGGGTGTTGGCTCTGTCTTGGTGAAGCTCATGCCACAGAGTATTGGTCTGTTACCTGTGGAGCCCAGCCACTCGAGTACTTCCATTAGAACTCGAGATCAGTGGAGAACGACCGGTCATTTCCAGAGCCTCGTGTTGCAGTGGGTAAGATTTTGGCATTTCTTTAAAGGTTGGGAAAACACAGTGAAAAACTGGCAGAAGAGCTTGGCTACTTTCATGAAAGTTATTGAATGCATCTTTCCATCATTTATATTCCTTGTTTATATTACATTAAAACCATATGACCGAAGAATAGTTAATGATATGGAAACATATTCATGTATAACTATATGAGCCTGATTTGGTTAGAAGAAAACTCTATAATGTATATACCCTGGAAAGCAGGTGACAACATGGTGACAGTTTCTCAGTGTCTCAACTTCTTTATTTTTAAAGAAAGAGGACAGTGAGGGTATCTACTTCCTAGGGGTGTGATAAAGAGTAAACAAAATATAAAATGCTTAGAACAGTGGCTGGCACAAGTGAAAGATATTATTAATATATTTTTTTATTCCTATTCTTAAAATTGTTTTATAGATGAATCATTTTCTGTTTCCTTTATTTTCCTGACCTTTTGGAATTAACCTTAATTTTTAGAATGAATTCTTTAAAGGATGTATTACAATAATACTCCAGTTCAGAACCATTTGGTGAAATTTTGCTTCCATTCATGAACTCCTCTTTGGGTGGTGAACATGGTGGTGGCCACTTTCCCTGCACAAGCATGAATGTATCATTGTCCCCAGAATCGTGGAATGAATTGAGTTTGTGAAGCCAAGGACCACTGTATGTACTTCTAGGATTCTTCAGTTCTCACACTCTGGCATCCAGATGTAAGAGGGTGGATAGAATCCTCCCTTACCCTTTGAGGTGTACCCTGATGTTGTCACAGCTCTGTCTTGGGGCTTGTCTTCTTCAGTGAGCTGTAAGCTCCTGTTGGTGAGGCTGTATTGGACTTTCTGATTTGTGCTTAATGCCTTTCTTTTTCCGAGTCCCTGCTCAAGAAAGTATTGATTGAATGAATGAAAGATAAATAAATATTCAGAGCAGTGAATAGCCACTTAGTACACTATGGTTGAGTTGGATAAGTTGTCTTTTAATGATACCACCCAAATTTTGTAGATAAGAAAGCTGAGTGGACAAACAAGAAGGAAGTTGTGGGTCAGGGTTTGGACCCAGGTAATTTTACTAACATGAACTACTGCCTGCCATGGAAAAAAATGAGAGAAAGATCAGCGAAGTTAACCTACTTAGGGAGTTACACCAACGACATAGGAGTTTTTGGAAATATTTACTGGATTAAAAAATGGGGTTGTTTGTGTACACAGAGCAGTGCATTTCTTATAATTTTCCAAACAAATACTTTCATATACATTATATTAATTTTAATCTTATAGTTTCCTATCTCTTTGTATTCTCTTTTTCATAAAATTAAGAAAATATTTTTTCCACTTACATCTTATATACTATACATTTATATAGTTATATACATTTTTGGAAAAAGAAGCTTTTAAACTAAATGTAATCTAAAATATTATCAACAACAGAAAGCGTTAAATTACACACAGTTTTACTTGCTTGCTATATACGTGGCTAAACTGAATAAGCATCGATGGCTTGCTTCTAGCTTAGAACATGAAAGTTGTGGTTAACAAAATCTCGCTTTCACTCTTACTCCATTTTTATAGCCCTTAATCTTTCTCCTTCTTCCTCCAAATTTGTGAACAGGAGATGACAGAGTCTGTCTCAGAATGAGCTTCTATCTCTTGAGAATAACAGTGAGATTATTGTAGATATGTAAGTTAATTAGATATCTTGTTGTCCGGTAGACAGGGCCTCCCTTAAGGCACCAGCCCTCCAGAAGCCAATACAGCAAGGAACCAACATGGAGAACAATTGAAGCACGTTCACTGGTTAGCATTATAAAAAGGAAAAGAACTACTACTTTCCCCAGAGATAGATAGCGGATTGATATTCTAAATGGGAAATTCCTTGTATGTGACTTGTCTTTTCATTTGATCCCCATTTAATCAGTATTACCTGGGTGACTGAACTTGTGATCTTATTGGTTGGTCATGGTTTTGCCCCACCTCTTGCCCACCTTGTAAATTTCCACTGGGTCTTATAGTTTTGTCCCACTTTGTACCCGCCTCACCACATGGCTTTGCTGTATAAAACATCTTTGAAAAGTGGGATGGGCGGGCAACCCACTTTCCAGTCCCCCTTCAGTCTCTCTTAGGCAGAAGCTTTCTTTCTCTCAGTAAAGTTTTCCTACTCTTAACCTCTGTTGTTCCTAGAATTCATTCTTCAATTTTAGAGAACACGAACTTGCGTTTTGGATATCTAGTAGGATTGGGAGTTACATCTCTTCCCCCTATATCAAGACGAGGCTTCCACAGATGGCTGATTCTTGTTATCCTAGACCAGATGTGCCGATGTCCCAGATATAAAACTGGATTCTCTGTGAGAACTCTCTTCCAGTAGTCTGAAAGTCCTTGCTTTCCTTTTCCCTCTAACCTCCCTCCCTTTTTTCTCCCCTTCATTCTCTTCTTCTTTCCCTTCCCTTCCACTTCCTCCTTCCTTTCTTTGTTTCCTTTCTTTCTTCCCTTTTCTTCTAGTTGCAAATATAAATAGCCTCAATAATTTATTGTATTGGCTGAACAATTGCTGGGAAAAAAAGAGATATTAGGATTCCTGTTATTCTCCTCTTTATTTTCATTGGATTCTTATGAAGCACTGGAAGAAATCCTTAACTGGAAGTCAGATAATCTGGATTCCAGCTCTGGATTTGACTTCTGTAGGATTATGCTTCTTCGTCTTCAAAACAACAATTAGTTCAGGCATCTAAGGATACTCTAGCTCTAAACTTTTCTAATTTTATTGTATACAACAGATATGTGTGAATGTGTGTACAAGATAACATTGTCAGAATTAATGAACTTTCACAAAAATCCTAGCAAGATGGGGCCTACATTTTTCCTCCCTTCCCTTCTACCTCACTTTGCTGTAAACACGTGGAGGGTGGGGTAGAGGTGGAGGAAAGAATGTTGCTGTGAGAGACAGTAATTTAATTTGTCTCCTGACAGCCTTGGGTAGCAATTTTTAAATTAGGAACTCAGAGTTGGTATTCAGTAATAAGCTTTATGGATTCAAACCTAATTTATGTGTCAGATGTAATTTAGATGACTTTAGACCATTTGTAGGAAACGGGATGGGCTTTGGTGGCCTTTGGTTAGAGGAGCCTGGAATCTATTTTCCAGTGCACTAAATTTTTTTTTTTGTATTAAATTCTTTTATTGGTACATTGTAGGTATACAACACAATTACATTTCTCATTGGGAATTGTACCTTTATATAATGC
>NW_004624838.1:6593263-6634405 GCF_000247695.1 Heterocephalus glaber
TTTCTGATTTCATTTTTTCCAGATCCCCTTTTGTTGCCAGTTCAGTGGGTCCAGGTGGTTGAGTATCAGAATGGTCCATCTCATTTCCCTTTGTGGTTGCTCTAGGTGATCTGGAAGTCTGGTTTTGAGACTTATTTACGTGTTTTCTCATTTTGACTGGGGCGGGGGGCTGTTAGCACCTGCACGGATTACCTCCTCCAAGCTAGGTGAGGTGGGACAGGGGTGGGGAGCAGCGGTAGGGATGGTGACCCAAAAGCCCTTTCCTATTGGCTGGGGGCAGCGGCAGGTTTGGTGGCCGGGAAGCCCCTTCTTCTGGGCCAGGAGCAGTGAGTGGGATGGTGGCTCAGAAGCCCCTCCGTCTGGGCCGGGAGCGGTGGGAGGGTTGGTGGCCTGGAAGCCCCTTCCTCTGGGCCAGGAGCAGCGGGACAGAAGGTGGCCCAAAAGCCCTTTCCGCTGGGCTGGGAGCAGCAGGAGGGATGGTGACTGGGAAGTCCCTTCCTCTGGACCAGGAGCAGTGGGACAACAGCTCAGAAGCCCCTACCTCTGGGCCGGGAACAGTGGGACTCAGTACCTTGGTCTGGTGGTCTGGTGTCCTCTGTGTCTTTGTAGTGTGGAACCAGGTCTGGTGGTCTGGTGTCCTCTGTGTCTTTGTAGTGTGGAACTAGATGGCTGCCTGTCTGCAGCGGGATGACTCGGTGTCTTCCGAGTGAGTCAGGACCTCGGCAGGGCATGCACAGACCTTCCTGTGCGCAGCGGGCTGATTCGGCGTGTTCTGTGTGACTCAGGACCTCGGTAGGGCATGGGCAGACCTGCCTGTCTGCAGCGGGGTGATTTTGCGTCTTCCTTGTGACTCAGGACCTCGGTAGGGTGTGCACAGACCTGCCTGTCTGCAGCGGGCTGATTCGGCGTCTTCTGTGTGACTCAGGACCTCGGTAGGGTGTGCACAGACCTGCCTGTCTGCAGCGGGCTGATTCGGCGTATTCCATGCGACAAGAAAAGATGTCTTTAAGAGTCTATAAGCTTATAAATTCTAATTTTGTGTTTCATGTCCACCCCTCCCCATTCCCAATTGGAACCTTTGAATAATAGGTTGATCCCTGAGGAGGAGAGTTACTTGCATATGAGAATTGCAAAGTGGTTCCAAGGTTATAACTTAGCATGGAGAAAAGAAATGGGAAGGCACATTCTCAGAGTCAACAATTTGTTAATTAGAGATTTGTACAAATTACATAATATTTAAGCAAATGTGTATCAGTTAGAATGGGTGAAGCTATGCTGCAGTAACAAATAGCCCCCAAACTTAAAGCTCAAAATCCAAAGATTTCTCTTTTGCTCTAACCACTTATGCATCTAGGGTTCCTGGGGGCTCTGCTTTACATTGTCCTCAATCAGAGCAGAGCTGGCAGAGCTTTCTGTACAAGGAATGCTTCTACATGTTGTGGCAGTGGCAGTGACCATGGTGAAATATGCTCTAGTGTGAATGGCTCCCCCTTGGGAGTGATTAGTATTTCTTCTACTCATACTTTACTGGCCAGAGCAAGGGTAGAGAAAGGTATTCCAAAAGGAGCACCAGAACTACTCATATATTGCACCGATCACAACCAAAAAGAGTAACTGATATTTCTATTATTGAGTATCAAGATTTAGAAAGTAATAAATTAGTTAAGGAAGAATGGACATAGCAACTAATCACAAAAAATTAGTTAGCAGTTGCTGGGTGAGTGCTACCATTTCTTTTATTATCGGGGATTGAACTCAGGACCTTTTGAATCAGGCAGCAGCACCACTGAGCTAAATCCCCGGCCCCGAGGGCTACCATTTCTGATGGTAAACATTTAGCAGTCACTCTTAAGAAGTGTGCCTGTGAATGCATCCCTGAAAATTTTTTTTTAAGATCTTTTGGGACAGGATCTTGCTCTAATTCAGGTTGGTCTTGAACTCACTGTGTAGCCCAGGCTGGTTTGAACTTGCAGCAATCCTGCCTTAGCCTCTCAAGTGCTAGGATTACAGGCGTGTGCCACCACACATAGCCTCATCCCTGAAAACAAACTGAAATTTTATTTTCTGAAAATTTCTATTATCACTACAAGGGAATATTTTCTTTGTATATGAGTATATTAGTCACTTTCTTGCTGCTGGGACCAAATACCTGACACTTGCAACTCAAAGCAGGAAATGATTTAGCTCATAGTTGCCTGTGGTCTAGCCATTGGTCGCTGACACCAAGGCAGAAACATCATGGTGGAAGGGCATGGGCAAGTAAAGCTGCTCACTTCATGGCGGCCAGGAAGCAGAGCACTAGGAAGAGCACCAGGGAGCGAGATAGCCTCCAGAGACACATGAGCAGTGAGCCAGATCCTCTACCTGGGCCCTACCTCCTAACAGTAAACTCAGCTGTGGGCATCATAATCCACTTCAGCCAGCTCTCTAGGAGCCTCTTAATCCAGTCAAGCTGACCAGTTAGCTGGCACAGTGGGTGAAATAATTCAATATGAGTATGTTAGCAGACATGGGAGCCCTCGTCCCAAGAATTCAACTTGACTCCAATTTGAGAAATAAAACCATGCAATCCTTACCATATGTGATGGTTGTATCTGAGCACCCAATTTACAGATCAGGAACTGAGATAAACTCACCTTTTCTAAGGTGGACAGATACAGAGTGACAGACCCTTGCCTGAAAGCCATATTTGCCTGATCCCCAGGCACTTTCAGTCACCCATCCATATCCTGGGCTACTCTGCAGCAGGACTGGGCACTGTGAAGACCGGAACACAGGGTGAGTCAGGAGACAGGGATGGGGGACAGAGTTACTGTAGTGGCTCAACTGGGCCCCAAGAGGATCACTGGCCTTGTCATGCTGCAACCATGCTTTTAACCCTAGCTGAACAAGAAGTGTTTTCAAATTCATGATTTTCTAGGATTTGGCTGCAGCAGCCCAGTCTTTGTTTCCTCTGGTCATAGAGGGGCTTTGTCTAAGGCTGGGGGACAGCAATCCTATCCCAGAAGTTGCCATCAGGGCCTTGCTGGGAAAGGAGCCCTTCCCTGGCAGAGACACCTCCCATTCCTGGATGTGGTGGGCCAGGATGGTCAGGCTTTCTGAGTCTAGAGCCCATCTAGGCTGCTGAAGTCAGGCCAGGGTGGAGGGGAAGCGCTGGAGGAGTCTGTTAACTTGAAGAGTGCTCCAATCTGATTGAGGCACAGCCAGCTACTGGACTGTTAATCAGATCACCACATTAGAGTGGTGGCCCTTCAGGAGGAATAGAAGGAAACAGGGTGACATTCTCTCTCAGTGAGATGCAGCTGGTTTGTCTAAGTTAGAAATAAATGAGGTCTATCTCGCAAACAGGAACATTAGCGTGGCAGGCCAGCTAATTTTGGAAGCTATAACTATAAAAATCTAAACTACTTTGAAAGTGAATGCTAATTGGTGTCAGATACTATGTCCTAAGCTGCTCACCCATACTGTCACTGGATCTTCACAACACCTAAGGAGGCAGGAATTATACTTCCATTTAGAGCTAAGCAGCCTGAAACCAGAAGAGACAATGTCGTTTCCCCTAAGTGATGAGGCTGGACATGGTGCTCCGTCTCAAACATCGGCTTTCTTTTGAAATACAGTTGCTCAGTGATGGTGTGCAGTGGACTGGCTCTTTCAAGTTCAAGAACAGCAACTTTCCTCAGTTTCCACTCAGCCCAGTTTCTAGGTGACCTTCAGTGAATGCTGGGAGGAGCCTGAGCAGAATCAGCAAAGCAGTTATTTTCCCTTGTGTGGTTCTCTCTTGGGATTTGGACCTGCATACTTGTTAAGTCCATTTTATCTTCACATAATATTTTATGCTCCTTGAGGGAAGGGACCATTACGAAACAGTTACTTAACCCCATTATTCTTAACATCGCCTTTCAATTAAGAGCTGATTTTATGAGTACACTTATTTTATGGGAGGCATTTTCTGTGGTTCATTGAGAGATGACAAAAGCCTCCCATTCTAATGAAAGCCTTCACTTCACAAGCCTGCTGTCATGTAGAGTGCTTACACTTTGATTTGAGTTACGCCACCATGCCGAGAATGAGTTCACCCTATTTCAGAATTTTAGAATATGGACAGGAGAAGCACCAGTATAATTTATTGCTTCCAGACACATGGACAGTAAGTATCTAGCATAGATGTAATACTGATGAAGTCTCAGATATTAATTTATGGCCTGGAAGAAGCAGGCACAGTATCTAGTAACTAGCCAGAGAGCGCGTGGGAAGTGACAGGAGCCCGAGGGCCAAGTTGGTGGGGTGGCTTGGGGCATGTGCAGGTTTTCACCATGGCCACGCCACCTTAAATACTCTCTTTGACACTGACTTCGAAACGCTTGGTGTATAGAGTTGGTGATGCCTAGCTTGGGGGGTCTTCTGAGAATGAAATGTGTGTAAAGCACCTGGACCTAGGTACATGTGCAGAGAACTGTGGTTGCTATTACAGTACTGTCAGGTTGTCTTCCTGTGACCATGAGTCTCATGCTGGTGCCATCTTGTCTTTGTCCCAGAGAGCACACTGTGGCAAACAGGACTGGTGATCGCCACGCAGTGAATGGCAAGACTTCCCATACCTGGGCCCATGAAGTTCTCTGAGTCCCTCCCTCACTAACGCTTGTCATTGTAGGTACTTTCCAGTGTGTACTTGCGGACCATGTTTGTCACTTTTCTTCACATTTTTCTGCCCATATCAGAAATCAGCTCGGGGAAAGATGGGGGATGGAGATGGAGAGACGTGCTCATGGGCGGGGGAATGGGAAATGGTCCCAGGAATGCAAAGGGGACCTGGTCTGTACCACCTGTTGCAAGGCCTGGGCGTGGACAGTTGAGAAGGCCATTCAGCAGGCTGGCAGCTCTTCCTGTCTATGTGCAAAAAGTCAGCACCTTGGGGAAGCCACATGTGATTCTATATAATATATACATCTATGTAAAATATATGTTCTATATTGTATATGTTCTATGTTTATAGAACATATAGCAATATATCCTATATTACATGTAATAAACATGTTATAAGTAAGGTGTACATATTATGTATGTTATATATATAAAATCTTGGAATTTGAGCATTTCTACTTTTTAGCTATGGTTCATTTGTGAGAATTGACATAAAATTTAATCTGTTTGGATTAAAGTTGAGTGTTTTGTTTTTTTGGTGTGTGTGTGGGTGTGTGTGTGTGTTTGAACAATGAAAATTAACTCTAATTTGTAAGTAAAGCTCTATAGGCCCTGACGAAGAAAGTGACAGACAGATCAATAAGCCAGAGTAGGATCTTGAAAGAAATCAGAAGATACGTGAAGAACTGCCTTGATTCAATGAAGGTTGCACACAGGAAGCAGCTTTTTCTCCCAGCATTTCATTCATTCCAACAAGTTTTATCCTGGCTCTTTTTAGCCATGGACATCATCTCACGTCATCCTGTCACTTTGTGGTCACTTTCATGTGATGAAATAGTATCGTTTATATATGTTTAAGAAGCCTAGGCCATGTGTACACAACTTAATCATCATATTCAATCCAAAGGTGTCTCCCCTTCCAGCTCAGATCCGATCAATGGTTGCCTCCAGTGACTGCGGAGTGAAGAGGCCTGTGGTTCCTCTTTTACACTTTTTGACCACATTCTCCTCGAGTTTTGGTCTTCTAGGGTTGAGAGAGGATGGTGAATGGAGAAATGGAGGCAAAGACATTTCATCCTATGGCTGCTAATGGTATTTGCCCAGCTACCAATGTCCTCTTCATTTCCATATCCAGACATTTCCTCATGTGAGCCCACTGGAGTCCTTGGAAGATCTCCCGTAGGATCTCTTAACTTTCAGAGCGAGTTCCCCTAGCCTGTGCCTCAGGAAGTACAACCACAGCCATTTCCTGTTGGAGTCCTTTAGTTCCAGCAGGAATCAGCTTTCCTGAGCAGTCAGTTAAGATGGAAGAAGCCCAGATAACCGCTCCAGTCCAGTCCCCTGGTTTCATCTTGAAAGAAGATGGTAACTTCTCTGCTGGGTAAAAACTTGCAGACATTTCTGAAGTTGTTCTTTTGATCTTTCCTTTTCTTACATCATTTGACTTAGGAAAAAACACTACAGAGCTTCTCTCCAAAAATTGTTTTCAAAGAAATAGTCTTCTTGATCCAGGTGTGGTGGTGCACACCTGTATCTCCAGCACTGGGGAGGCTGATGTAGGAGGATCTTGAGTTCAACTCTAGCATGGAACATAGCAAGACTCTGTCTCAAAAAACAAACAAAATAAAACAAAACAACAGAAAGAAGTCTTCTTAATGAGTTGATAAGTTTCATTTTATATCCCTTTATGTTATATGTTCCCTGACCAACTTTTGTAATCTTTCACTTCCTCTGGAGATGATGAATGTATTACTTATTTCTTGGAATGTATGTGGTTGCTGCTGACCTGTTGCCTCAGTTTGGGGCTGTAGCTTTAAAATTCTTCTCGAAGAATTTTATTTTTTTTTTCCAATTGCAATAATCATTCTTTTGAGGAAAGATCTTGAGATCTCTTGCTAACCATTTGGAACAAAAGTAGTTGATGTCTATTTCAGTACCAGAAACCAAAATAAATTTGAAATGGATTAAATGCATTGAAATGGAAAATAAAGTTGCTGAAAGTACTGGAAAAAAGTGATGCTGTCTTCTTGGTCTGGAACAGGCCTTTCTAAATTTGATGTCAAAGCTAAAAAAACCACAAAGGAAAGGAATACCAAATTGGGGTATGTAAAAATTAAAACCTTTTGCATGCTATGCACAATTAACACAGTATAAGTCAGGGCCGGGGATGTAGCTCAGTGGTGCCATGCTTGCCTGGCAAGCTCAAGGTCCTGAGTTCAATCCCTGGTATGGGGGGGACCCACACAATATAAGACAAATTATTGGGCTGGGATGTAGCTCTATGGGAGAGTGTTTGCCTAGAGGTCCTGGATTTCATCCTAGCCTTGCAAAAAATAGGTGGAGGAGAGAGAGAGGAAGAGAGAGAGGAAGAAAAAACAGTGGGGAAATAATTTGTAGGGAAAGATTAATATTTTCATCATTAAGAAAATATAAATATAGAAAAATGAACAAAGGGTAGAAATAGGTAACTCAAAAAAAAGATGAAGCTGATCAATCAATTAATGTGTATGAAATACTTTTCTCTCTCCTCCCAAGTTTGTATATCCCTGATTCCTTTGTGCCCAGATCTTTATTCGAGAATGCCTCTCACCTTTGTCACTCCTGGAGCTCCTTACCTGCTCCTCTATTTGAATATGAGCTCTCAGATCATGGCAGAATCTTTATTATCATTGTTATTATTATTATTATTATACCCCAATGCATGTCCAGTGCTTGGCCCTAGTAGAGCCTCAAATGTTTATGGAATAAATGGGCAAATAAAGTAATCAACAGAATGCAGCATGGATAAAATAGTACATTCTCTCTCTTAGAGGTATAGATTACACAATATTTCTACAGGGAAATTTGATAATTGGAATAAAATTTTAAGATATGTACCTCTTTGGTCAAGCAATTTCATGTTTAGAAATTTAGCCTAAGGAAATAATTGGACAAGTATACAAAGGTACACTTAGTTAATAATACATTCTTTATGATAGTGAAAATTTACATAAATAAAGTTTATGTTAATAGGAAATCAATATTTTGTAAAACATTCAAACAACCAGATATTAGTCAGTTAAAATGATGCTATAAATCTGTATTAAGTAACATAGAAAGGTATTTGTGACACAGAAGGAAAAAATGAAATTATAAAAAAGTGTCCAATCTACTTCTTTTTTTGCAAAACATCTACAAGAATATTCAGTAAAATATTGAGTGTTGTAGAGTTGATCGTATGGGTCACTTCGATTCATACACACATGTTTATATCCTGAGCATATTACTTTGATAAATAGCTAGTAAAAAGAGCTTTTAAAAAGGTTTTAAAATATTATTTAATGAATCAAAAGAAAATAGATGAAGTAATTTCTTTGTAAATTCCTTTTTCTTCTAGTTTCTTTTTTCTTATTTCTAATTGCTGCCTCCTAGTGGATGAGGATTCATTTACTTTTTTTTACTATTTGAGACTTTTTCTAGAGGGTTTTAAAAATCCTCCAGTGGAGGGGCTGGGGATTTAGCTCAGTGGTTCCGCCACCTGCCTCGCAAATGCAAGGTCCCAAGTTCGATCCCTGGTACCAAAAAAAAAAAAAAAAAAATCCACCAGTGGAATGCACCACCACCAGTGGAATAAGTAAATATTTAATACTAGTTCTCCAAAAGCAATGTATACATAAGAATAAATTCATAAATCTCTAATACATTTTACTTATACACAGGATGCACACAATTTATGAATAATAAAATAGGAAATATTCTTTTTAAAAATTATAGATGGTTAATTGATTATAACAAAATACTTTCATTGATTTTTGGCTGAACTCTTGTATCCATAGTTCATGATTTCACAGCGGAATCACATCCCCATCTACTTATCTGATGGGTGCCTGCTGTTTGGGTCTTTCTCACTGTTGTACAAATTATAACTGTTAAACCCCAAGCTCTTTCAGATGTAGTTCTGCATGGAGCCCTTCTGTGTAACACTTGTTATGCAAATATTCCCATCATGGGTGGCTTTGATCTACTAATGTGAAAACAGAGCATGGTTTGGGGACAGATAGATGGCTGTGTTTGGTGGAATCTTCACTCCAGAGATTTGACCAGAACCTCAGCAGCAAAAGCCATAGAACAGTGTAGCAAATATACTAAAATAAATATGACATAGTGAGCAGGCTCCACATACCACTAAATATAGTGGTTATCCTTGTTTCAGAGTTGTCTTTATTGTTCTGGGAAAATGCAGAACCTAGAAAGAGAACCGTTCTCTGAGTTTCTAATTTGTATCTGAGCAGCATATTATGGCAGGTTTTATTGTTATCTATGATAGGGAATATTAAGGAAGAGATTTTTCTGGTCCCCCCCCCATTAACTTCATTGGTACATTTTAGGTATACAATACAGTTACATTCATCATTGGGATCTTGTACCATTACATGAGTCTCTTGGTTCTTATTTTTTTCCCCCTTCCCTTGCCCTCCCTTCCCTATTTGCAACAACTTTGTTTCCATTTTTTTCCTCTTCTCATAGTTTTTCCTTTCCCTTTTTTTCCCTTCCCCTACCCCTCCCAATTCCCCTGCTCTTTTAGACCCAAGGAAGAGATTTTTCTTCCTTAACACCTTTTAAGCCTTTGAACATCTTGTTTAGAGAAAAAGAAGTGATAAGTGATATGAAAAAGAAGTGTAAATGATATGAAATGTGATTGAAATATACAATGTGTAAATTTAAAAAATTACAGTAAAAGACACAGTGTCATTGATCCTCTTCAAAATACTTCCTCTTGCTTTAAACACACTTATCCTATCATTTTTGCCACTTTCTGAAGCAGTTCTGGGAGTCCTCTGTCATGACAGTTTTTATGAGATGTGATAAAAATATATGGTGAAGGATGCTGCTGCACACCATCCAACGGAAAGGCATCATAAAAACATGACACCGTGTCCTCAACCACCGTAGTCACTGGGTGGGTCTGGCACTGTGTGACTTCTGGCTCTTCCCCAAAGTCAAAATGACCCCAAAAGGGAAAACTTTTGAATTGATTCAAGATATCAAGACAGACACTCAGGAAAGAAGACTTCCAGAACTACTTCAGAAATGGCAAGAATGGTGGGATAAATGTATATGAAGTGAAGGGGTGGATTTTGAGGGGGATTCATGAAAATATATCTTTTACTATAACAAAATTTTAAAATGTAAACAGTTATATTTTTAAATTATACTTTGTATATGTAAAGTTCTAAATTATGGAAAATTTTTTTTACCATACTTTCTAAATCGTATTTCTAAAGTATTACCATACTTTAATCCTGTACTCTCTAAATAAGTCCTCATGTAGTCTCATTTGCCCTCCTAACAAACCTGTGAGGCCGATCGTGCTATTCTGATTTTGCATGTTAGGAAGTGGCCCGCAGAAAAGTGAAATGCCTTGCCAGGGTTAGGAGAGTGGGGATGGTAATAGTAATCATGATAATAGTGGCAGCTGAAGCGTCTTTACATGATACTGGCTGAATGCCTGGGGTGTGCCAAGCATTACTATAAATACACTACAGGTGTCCTCATTGAACTATCAACAACCCTAGAAATCTCCACTTTTCAAAGAAGAAAACCGGGCCCTCTGGCTAAGATCACACAGCAAGTGGGGCGCCCGGGGCTGAAAGCTGGGTGTCTGATCTCGCGCCCCAGCCCCCGAGGTGCTCTGGTCTCCTGGCTCCCAACCCTGATCTGGCTTGTGTTCCTTCCACTCCGCACTCCACTCGGAGCAAGGAGCAAGAGCTGGAAACACAGCGCGAAGTCCGACCACCTCCTGGGAAAGCGCGATTTACAGTGGCGGGTTGGGACCGTGCTCCCGGGAGAACACCACTGCATACTACCCTTTCCTTAGACAAGATACCGATTTGCCTTTCACTTCTTAAAACTTCTGTTTTTACTGTTTTTCTGGGTTTTTTGGGGAATTTTTAGTGACTTTCTTTAAACAAGCAAAGAAGCTATGTTGAGTGCCTTTAAGTTTTTACTCATTACTGTGTGGCAGAAGCATTGCCCAGTAATACTAATTATACTGCTTGTAAAACTCGATCACTATTTCTGGCTCTTTTTCCCACTGCGGCCCCAGGACCTTTTCTTCTTTCCTTTCACCCTTCCTGCCTGCCCCGCTCACCCCGACCTTACCCAGTCTTTTCTCGTCCAACGTTTAATCTGTCTTAGTGAAATCTTGTCAGGTTTCAAAGGCGAAATCCACCATACTTGTTCTTTTTCCTTTCTTTTCTTTCCTTTTGAGGTGCTGAGGTTCAAACCCAGGACCTTGCACATGTTAGGGAAGGGCTCTACTACTGAGCTGCGTTATGCCTCTAGCCCCCTTTAGAAATTGTATATATTTAAAGTCTACAGAATAACGTTTTGATAAATTGCTCGTCAAGCAAACGAACACTTCCAGAATCTTGGAGATCATATATTTTACATTTCCATTTTTCAGGTAGATATGGGAGCATTTTTAGTGAGGAAGACTAGAACCCTAATCTTCTAATTCTCAGTTCCAAATTTTTTAAAACCACAAAATATTTTATATTGTAGAAAAAAATATATATTTTTGGTACCAGGGATTGAACTCGGGACCTTGCGCTTGTGAGGCAGGCAGTGGAACTACTGAGCTAAATCCCCAGCCCCTAAAAAAATATTTTTAACAAAAGTGAATTTACTGTGATTGAGGGTTTAGCTCAAGTGGTAGAAACTTGCCTGGTAAGCATGAAGCTCTGAGTCCTATCCCCAGTATTGTAAGAAAAAAAGAATTTATTGTGTAGTTGAATATACAAGGAGTATTTAATTTACTCCAGGATATGCATAAAAATTGATTCAGTAGGATTCTGGTCTACATTGGCTTAAATGTTACTTATTGAAAATACATATGCTATATATAGTAATACGCCGGGCATAAAACATTAAATATATAGTTACTGATATTTATGTATTAATCTTTTGTAATTTGTAGGATTTGGGGAGGAGATAAAGGACAGATGTCTTTATTTGGGATAGTTTATATGGATGCTATCTTCTTCTTCTTTTTTTTTTGGTACCAGGGAGCTATCTTCTATTTAAAATAATTTTTTATAGAAAGTACACGCATTGATTCATTCATTTATTTAGGTGCTTATCAGTTGTCTACTGTGTGCCAATTACTGTACTTAGTGCAGGGAAATAATGGTAAGCAAAATGGATAAAAACTGTTAAAAATTTCCTTTTCTTCTCCTGCGTCCTCAAAAGCCATCTTATTTTGTCAGTCTTGGGCATCCTTAAGATACTCATTGGGATGAACTCTAAGTCACACCCCTCTGGGGTCCTATTGGAGAAACTGAAATCGGACAAAGAGAACAAGGTGGTAGAGACATCAAGTGCCCCTAGTATGCGTTTTTAAAAGAGGCCTTGTAAATCAGTTTTCGATCAATTATCTGCAATGTTGCCCTTGTCTTAAAGATGTAATATTTACTGTAGTCAATTTTGAGGTGTTCTTTTTTGAGTTGATGCTCCCTGAATAACATGTTATGATGTATTACTGCTAATACTTATATGAAGCCAAAAGTTTTACCCTACCCAACGATAATGATTACGTTACTGGGGGAGAAAAAGGAAGTTGAAATATAGAGTGAAACCCTAACCTAACCTGTAATGAAGTAGATTTTTGGGGGGAGAAAAAAGCTATATCATGTACTATCTTAATTTGTTAGTGACTAAGTCTCCCCTTGGTCCCCTGTACCCACTCCCCCCATATTCAGGGATGCTTCTTAGGGAGTTTAAACATTATTCTTGAGTCTCCAGTGTCTTTGTCAGCATTTGCTTAATTGCATTGGTACAAAGATGCAGAAGCGAAGGCTTGGGAAACTTACCTCGATGCTGTGCGATATCCACACACGGGGCAAAGGCTGACTTTCCAGGATTGGCGCTGCCTGTAGCGCAGCTGCTGCTTACACCGAGCCCCTGCTTCTGCGGGGCTGCTGTGCGTGGTCGTGTGCGCTCAGGTTTTCATGTGTGTGAGTAGTAGTGCTCCTCCTGCGCGTGCTAGCAGGAAGAAGAAAGAGTGGAGGTGGAAAATAAATAATACTAGCTCAGAGAACATAGGAAAACTGGGATAAGAACTTTCAAATTTAGACTTACTTGTTGTGTTGGGCCCACAATAAATGCCTTTTCAGCCCAATTTTTGAGACTTCTTTCAAAGCTGCTCAGAGCTATCCACAGTGGCAATTACTTCAATAGCCAGGAGGCCAAGGCTTAGCCTGATTTAGTGTTTTGCAGCTGAAATAGCTGAAACCGAGAAAACAAAGTGCATCAGAGGAACCCTGGTGGGCCCAGCACTGTGGGGGTCTCCGGGGGTGACAAAGTGATGAGAATATTTAAGGTAACCAAGGTGGAGGCAAAAGGCTTTGGGCTACCAGGCCACACAGTGGGGCAAATAGTGTCCTCTGAGAGACTCACTTCTGAGAAAACACGCCTTAGGGACATAAAGCCTGCTGTCAGTTATCTCAGGAGGGGGTGCAGGGTGGGCAGACCGCCTTATCTCCTCTGTAAAGCTCCTTGTGGGGTGAGGGTGTCTACAGGGGTGACTGGGTGAGATGTCTGCAGAGCGGCTTCAAAACCGGAGACAGAGTGGCAGTCATATCTCTCTCTCTTTTTTTTTTTTTTAAGTCTTTTGTTATCTCATTCTCAAGTCACTCAGAATGACAAAAAAAAAAAAAAAGGTGAACTTATTAGACACATACAAGGTTAATTTTTTAACTTATTTTTTCTGGCTACCACATATAATAACTGTCTTGTTTATTTTGTTATTTGTTTGTTTTTTAAAGAGTTAGAATCTGAAACTTGCTTTATTAAAAAAAAAAACCACCCCAAAACAAAACAGAAGATGTAGCTCAGAGGTAGAACTCTTGCCTGGCATGTGTGAGGGCCTGGGTTCAATCCTTATAGCACGGGGTGGGGGGTAAGGCAAGGTAGGGGGAGTCTATTGGTTCAAACTTTTGCTCATGTCACAGTGTCCCAAAATTAGATTGCCTTTTTTAACTGGAACTAAAATTAAATACATTTAAATGTAATTGAATAGTGTGTCCTTAAAATGTATTCTTGAAAATGGTGAATCAGTAATAATTCTTTTTAACATTAAAAATCTCACTCTAACATTGTTTTCTCCAGCTACAGTGTTTTTCCAGTAATGAAAGACCTGATGTTATTAGGTACTGGCTTGCCAAGTTTCCTCACGCACCTTCCCCCTTCTAACCTTCACAGCATCTTCACACAAACGCTTGTGCAAATCACCAGATTTTAAGGCATTTGCAGTACTTAACATCCATGTCAATCTTGGGTATCAATATTATCTTTAGGGTATGTCATACGTTCTTCATTTCATCTAAATTGCTTAAATAACTACTGTTATTTCAATAATGAGACAAATAGGCTACAGATAAAATTCCATAACAAGGGGTCGCTCCAGTGGAGAGTTCTGTCCCAAAGCTGTTTCCTTGTCCGGACTGAAAGCCCATGGGAGGTTATTTGTCTGATGTGGCTGGAGTGAATTCTGTTTAATGCAAGTGCCTTTTCCTGGATTCTGAAAATCAGCTTAGCAATAACAGCTCTCTGTTGAGAGCTACTTTGATTTTAAGTAGGGAACAGAGAACTTAACTGAGAAGTATTCCTTAGGTATATGAACAGCTATTTGTTGTCTCCATCTCAAAAAAAACCACCAAACAGAACCTTTCTTTATATGAAAATTACCAAAACAAAGCTACAAGCATAGTGATTCTAAATACTACAGGACAGAGAAAGGAAAAGCTTGTGTTTAATTAGTTCCTCCTTCTTTAGTGGGTTTAAATAAAGTGCATTGAAGCCTGGGCCTTGATTTAACCTTAGGTGTTACAGGTTGAGAATACCACTTACCTTTTGCAAACTGTGACTTTTTCTTTTTTTTTTGGTACTGGGGATCGAACTCGGGACCTTGGCCTTTCGAGGTAGGCGCCGAAATTGTGACTTCTATAGGGTTGAAAGCATGCTACATTTCCCCTTATTCGGCACAGGGCCGTTGGGCAGTGTGTCTGTGGTCAAGTTCTCCTTAGTAGTTTTGTCTCCCTTTTAACTTTGTGCGTGATTATTGTGCAGATTACCTTCAGGTGAAAATTGCTAGGAGAATTCTAATGATGAACACTGACTAAAGAGTTTGTGAGAAGTCAGAATAATCACAGCCACAAGGCCCTTTCAAATCTAATGCTGTTTGGGCCCCTCCAAACATTCACATTTAATTTCTCTGTGGTGGGCATTGGGCCTAGGAATTTTTCTAAAGCCTCTAAAGCGTTTACAATGTGCAGCCAGAGTTAAGAACCCCTAATCGAGTCTGTGGTCTTCAAACTTTGGCTCTCCCCAGATAATATGAATTTAAGGAAGCACACGCCTAAGCTTACTCCAAGCCTGAGTCAGAATCTATGAGGAGGGGACTCAGGCATTAATATTTTTAAAAGCCTTTAAGAATCACTGATTCATGGCAACAGGAGAATGACATGATTTCACCAATCTTAATTAGAATTAAACTTTAGCATGAAGTTACGAAGTGATAGAAAAGGAAATGGTTTACTCTGGGACTCTCCAGTAGGGTTACTGCTTATCCTTTTTGTGATAAAGTGTTCTTTTTATATCCTAGGCTTTTGTTTTCAACTAATAGATAATCATTTCCTTATGGTCTACTTTTTTTCATTATTTAATTTTTTAAAATACCGCTTAATAGTCAGTTATCTAAAATAAATGTTTATGTAAGCCTTGGCAAGGTCTCTCAGATTCAGCTCTGCCTCCAGTGTTCTGGTCAGTGACTCACTTTTCTGAGTGATCTGTCCCTTGTTCTGAAAACAATACGGAAAGGTTTTTGACTGAATTCTTTTCCTTCAAAGCCATGTGTGTTTCCAAAGATATGCTGTTTTTTCTTGGTTGGCTCTTTAAATTTTTAGTGACATCCATGAGACTAAAGCCATTTCCACCATTCTAGCCTATACTAGACAAGGCAAAGACATGCTTTTCCAGGAATTCAATCAATTCACAGATTTATTATTGCTTACCAGGCTCTGATGGTTAAAGTATCATAGTACCAAAAGTAAAGCTTTAGGATAAGTGGATTTGGGTAAGTTTTAGATTTTTATCATTCTTGATATTACAGACGTAACTTATTAGTTCAGTATTTTGATAATTAGAAATAATCCATGGTCCATACAGAGTAGCTCTTGTGGGTCAGTGGATGACCAGAGATGTGGGAAGTTGCATTTATTTCCAAAGTCAGTCATGTTTCTCTCCATGACATTCTTCAGAAAGCATTTGTTAAGTTTTTATTTCCTTCAAGGAAAAATACAGCTTAAAAATCTTTGTAAATATGAAAGCTGAATTGCATCAAGTTAAAATTCATAACATCTGACATTGATTTGAGATGCAAAGAGGAAATTTAACAAATGATGCTGACATACTGCTACAGTTTCATTTTTTGGTGACTCTTTACAGTTTCTTTCTCTTATTTTGGTTGTCAACAGTTACATTTCCTGATGTAACCACTTCCATGACTGGAGATATAGCTTGGCAGAAGCTACATTATTTTATTATTCAGCCATATTCTTGAGCTCTTTAACCATGATGTTTTCATTTTTACCATCATTTTATCTCTAGATGATTTTTCAGATCACATTCTGGCTGGTTACGATATTCTTGTTAAAGAAAACATTGTAATGATACATAAATACATGTTAGGAATTTTATAATAATACTTATTGCTTGATTTTACAAAACCATGGGAAAGATTTTAACAGCACTTTCAAATTTAAAAGCACTCAAATTCAATATATTTCAGTGGGTTATACCTTTCATAATGAGTATAAAACTTTAAAAAATCCAAATCTGTAAACATCCTCAATGACACTAGTTCAGTTTCTTGCATTGGGTGAGGCTCAGAATACTTGAGGAAGAAGCTGTGATGGTGTGTTTCCATGCACAGCATCCATGGTTGATTAAAATGACATCTTCAGGCTGGGCATAATGGCATCTGGCTGTAACCCCCGCACTCTGGGAGGCTGAGACAGGAGAATCAACTTGAATGTCTTAAAATGAAAAACAAAAAGGCTGTGAATACAGCTCAGTGAGAAGGCCCTGGTTCAGACTTCAATATCACACACACACACACACACACACACACACACACACACACACAAGCACAAAGGTATTTTTGCTTTTTCTCAAAAGATTATATGGTTTGTGAAAAAATTAAGATATACCAACACAAGGAATGTAAACAGTGTGGACTGCAAACATGTACTAAAAAACAAGCTTAACCTAACTTTCGTTTTTGCAGTTTGAGCATAACATTTTAATATGTATTATTCATTGTAAAAGTAATTACTAGAAGAAAATTTAGAAAATTATTCACATTAGTTGTAGTAAATAGTTAATGTTTTGTTTTTAGTCCTTTAAAATATGTATATATCAATACATGTATGTATACTTTTACAGAGAAAATTCATAATTCTATTGAAATTTAATCTTCTAACTTACATAATCATTTCTTCATATTTTTAATTATTCTCAAAATAATTCCCTTGTTTGTTTTTTCTATCTTAAATAAGGTTAGGGTGAACATTTAGGTAACTAGAACAGAGTTTTAGAGAATTAAAGAAGCCCATATCGAGTATCACTGATACCTATAACTGTACGATCATGGATTGTCTACAAGATCGCCCAGGTAAGCCATTTCATAGCCAGTGTGAAGGTGTTCTGTAAACATTTTAATAATCTTAGTCAGTGGCATCTGACCGACAGTGCATTAATGCTAAACCCTTTATGAAATGTGAAGGTGTCACTGCTGACTGCTGCTGGCCGAATGGTGTGGTGTCATCTTCAGCCTAGGTGAGCTCTGGGAATAGACCTGAGATCAGGAGGAGAGGCTGGGCGGGGTGGCAGGGCGCATCACTGGGTCTTCTGGCATAAGAGCCATGTGGGGGTGTCTTGGAGATCCATTAAGCAATTCTGAGTGATAGGAGAGAAGTATATTCTCTAGAGGGAATTTTCTTACTTGAACCCCTGGTGACATAAGCACTTATTAACCTTAAAGGCAGAAATTGGGTGGCATCGTCCTGGGTTCCCCATAAAGAATCAAATGCCGAGCATCTGAATCTTCAAGGAAGGTAGATTTGTGAGTTCCTGCCCAACCTGTGGCTTCCGGCTTCCGCTGTCTCGCACAAAGCCTGGATTAACTCTGTGGACTTCCTGGGGCTAGAAGCCAAAAACCAAGATTAGGCTAATCCATATCTTTCTTTTTTCAAATGAGCAAGCAAAGTGGTGCTAAAGGTGCTAAAAATTCGAAACTACCTTCCTGCGCCCCAGCTTCCTGACTTGGGTCTGCACGGCCTGGTGTGATAACTGCCCCTTCCCTTCCTCGGGGCCAGAGATTCAGAGTCCCTTCTCTTTGTTGGATGCGCAGAATACTGGCTCAGGTTACAAAAGTTGCTTATCATTATTTGAGTTTGGTCTTCTGTTATTTGTGAAAAAGTCTGCTGAAGTGATACGTACATTTCCAAAGGTGTGAAAAAAAAAATTATCAAGGTATAACAAAAATTTGTCGTAAGTCACAGATGTCAAAGGATTCAACATCTCCTTTTTTAAAAAAGTCTGTCAATCTGTATATTTTTCATGTTAAAAAATTTAACATCTATGTCAATTTTTATTTTAGAGCCTTCATTTTTAGCTCTTTAATCACACTCAGACAGATCTTAAATGCAAACTCCTTTGTGTAGGAGGCAGAAACAGATAGCAGTTTGCTTATTTTAATATTTAATCATTTCCTATCTCAGCTGGAGGTGAATAGACAGACTTGTGGGTACATCAAGGAAAATCGAGAAATCCATTATCTCTCACAAAGAAAAACCTCTAACAGACACATTTCATATGCCATGCAGACAGCTTTCCCTTGGGGGTAGACTTCTCCTTGTAAGTATGCTTAGAAGGTGATTTTTACAATTACAAAAAAATCGTCACCATTTTTATTTTAGGGAGATTTGAGTGGTAAGTTTCAAAAACATTACATTATCTTTCAATTGATTATTCATTGAAGAACATTCTTATGAATCATTAATTATTTAGATGAGTGAAATTCACTGGGTTCAAAGAGGTAGTTATGCTCAGGTGTGTGGATCGTCTTAGCCCCAGGTTTTACTCTCAGATGCTGGGACTGTCAGGCTGGCACTCTGTCACTCACCAGCGACAGGGGTCTCTCTGTCATCTCTTCTAGGCCACACCCTTGGCTGACAGTGATGCCCACCCTAAAGAGCCAGCCTTTGGTGGAAGGATTGCTTATGTTTTAAAATTTTTTTTTCGGTATTGGGGATCGAACTAAGGACCTTGCGCTTTCGAGGCAGGCACAGCACCACTGAGCTAAATCACCAGCCCAAGAATTGCTTATGAAACCGTAGGCCTAATTCTTCCTTCCCCTTGTCACTGGTACATTTATCCTACCACTAAAATTAAGAACAGAGGAGTGGGAATATAGACAAATTTTGCAATGACAAATTCCCTACAGAATCAAATCATCCCTTTTTGTTTTTTCTCTTTATATTTTCTCTTCCCACATGTGACTGCTGTTGCCTATAGCAACTGCCATTATAACATTCACAGCAGTTTTTACTACCATAATGTCAGGGAATCCCAAATTAGAAATTACATGTCTTTTCCATACAGGAACACAATCTTTGATTATTTAATTAGCTTAGTATAAGGTTAAAGCATTAAATAATCCATTCCAGAGAGTTTCATAGTTTTACTCACCCTTTAGTAGCTCATTTCTCCACTAACACTGATCTTGATTGTTTATGGCATTTTAGCCTGGTCATAGGTCCCTGGAGAAACAGTCTTTGGGTGTCCTGGCCTCAGAGCTGGCCCCAATTTAGAACAGCCTTCTTCCTTAAAGGTCATTGCAGATCAGAATTACTTAGCCAGCACTTTGTATAGTCCAGGACCCATGCTGAAGGCCTTGCATGTGTTGTCCAGTCTTCTCCACAGTCTTGCAAGATAGGTGTGATCACTCACATCCTACTGACGAGGGAGCTGAGGGTCCAAGTGTTTGCCCAAAGCCTGACCATGGGTGAGTAGTGGAATTGGATCCTCCAGACACCAGAGCACTGGAGTTCTTTCCTGAATGCACACTAAGTGGTGAGAACTCCTTCAGTTCCACTTAGCTCCACAGCCCTTGGAAATCCTCCAGACATACTTTGACCTGGACATAGGAGTCTTATTCCTGAGTGGCCCTGATTGTAGGCATTCATGCAAGTGGGCCTAGTCCCAGGTTTTTCTACCCCTCCAAATTGCTTTTTATTTCTTACCTCCAAATCTCTCTTCAGTTCTTATCCTTTCAGCCTTCTCTTGAGTTCTTCTGCTGTTGGTTTTGCCTGCACTGTCATGTTGACACTTAGTCCTGATTCTACGAGAAGTTCAGGGCCTCTGAGAGGAGCTTTTAGGAGAAACGAGGAGCAGAGAGGGAAAGGAAAGAAGAGAGTGTGTTCTGAGTTAAGGCCAGTGCTGGAAGTGGTAGTTCCACTGAATGGTATGGAAGAGAAAAACTCAAGCAAACCTTATCTAGCCAGTTTAAAAAATATCTTAAGACATGTTGTTACAGAATATTTGTTCTTACATGTGACCCAGCATTTGCCTTGTAGAGTGAACCAATGTCCTCTTGTTTGTCATTGGTAGATGTGGACAGCAGTGTAGCTGTTACTTTCAGCAACATCTCCCCTTTTTTTTTGCAATGTGGGGGATCAAACTCAGAGCCTTGTGAAAGCAAGGCCAGTGCTCTACCATGGAGCCACATGCCCAGACCTGCATCCCCTTTATATTTGATGTTTTTATACTTCCTCATAGCTGAGCCCTCATGTGGTACTTCAGTATAGTCTCACTGATAAGTATGAGAGGCCAATATCTAATTCTAAATACGATGTTTGGTATAAGTCCATTTCATATCATTTTATTTAACAATACTGCTAAACTGTAACTGTAGATATATATGTAGCATATTTATATTATGCTTTTTAAAACAGTTGTGTGTGTGTGTATGTATGTGTTTCTCACCTCATTTTAATTTATTTCTACCAATGATTCAGCACAGCTTTTAACAAAAACACATACAACAAGTGCGGGCCTTTGGGAGATTTTGGTAGAAGAAGACAAAATTTCAGTTAGAAGGAATAAATTCAAGGGGTCCTTTGTAGAACACGGTGACTACAGGTAATAACAATGTAGTACACTTGATGCCTAAGAGAGTAGATATTAAGTTTTCTCACTACAAAATATGTTAATTAGTTTGATTTTGTGCCATTCCTCATTGTATACATACAAATGTATACAATTCTTATTTGTTAATTTAAAAATGTAAGACAAAATAGAACATAAATGAGAAATAAAATTTGCAATTATGGAAAACATCTTAAATAAAACTTTGAAAAAGAAACCTTCTAACTTAATACAATTTCAAATGAGCATTTCAGGGATTTCCTTTACCTGATTAATTTGTGATGGAACTTGTAAATGTTAAAAACTGGTTAAAAAATAAGTTGGATTTTTAATTGATGCGTAGTAATTGTGCAAATTTCTGGAGTCTAGTTTGGTGTTTGATACATATATACAGTGTACAATGATTAAATCAGGGTAACTAGCATATCCCTCACCTCAAATATTTATCATTTCTTTGTGTTGAAAACATTCAGAATAATCTTTTCCAACTATTTTGAAATATACAATAAATTATCATTAATGATGGTCTCCCTACTGTGCTGTAGATCACTAGAACTTATTCCTCTTATCAAACTGTATCTTTGTGCTCTGTAACAAGTCTTTATCCTCCCATCCCTCCCTTCCCAAGCTCTAGCAACCACTGTTCGCATCTTTTTTTCTGTGAGGTCAACTTATGCCTCCCTTCTGTGCCTGGCTTATTTCAATGAATCTAATGTCCCAGGCTCATCCATGTTGTTATAGATGACAAGATTTTATTCTTTTTTTTTTTAACTACAAAGGACATTTTATTTTTATTAGATTTATTGTAATGTATTATTGTTCAGTCAGAACAAATTGGTTAATGCCAAGCAGTGCCATAAATTCTGACCTTTGGGTATTTGCATTTCTGCTGGACAAAATCTCCCAGTTAACCTCTGTCCTAACTAATTTGTAGACAACAGTTAAATAGAAAGTCAAGTCTAGTTGCTGTACTAAAAGTCCACCTAATGATGTAATTTATTTCCAAATTTCAAATAATTTTTTTGAGAAATATTATGAAAACTATATCAAGAAACCAAGATCGGGGGGGAAATGGAATGTAATATGAAGGCGACAGGGCATATCTAATTGCTATGTTAGAAATTTGCATTTAGTTCCAAGTTTTCTAGCTGCCAGGGTGATTAGATGATATAAAAGGTTAAACAGTGTTATGGTTAGCAAAAAGAAATCAGTTCCTTGAAGGAAGGAAGTTTTCCTTAAGAAAAAGTCAGGGTTGTCCCAGGAGCTTCCTATTGGAAGTGAGGCGCCGGGGCTTGGAATCACTCACTTTGCAGTCCTTGACACAACCCTTTGCAGATGCAGGGACAGGTGCCTTGGGGCCCTTCCTTAGAGGACCTGTGATGCACACCTCAGACTTACATTAAAATCCACCTAGAAAGAGTAATTCCAGCAGAGCGATGGTGAGGTGGGAAGGGTGGGACATAAGATGTGTCTGACTTTGAGATCGGCTTATTTAACCACTTGCAGCCATGGTTCTCAAAGGGTGTGCTGGGTTACTCAAGGGCCCATGGCCCTTGTTATTACTCAGCCCAAGGAGCGCTAAGTGTAAGGGGGAGGAACAGTAAGGGGATGCTGATGATGTACTTAGTGGAGTGCTGGGTGCAGTGCCAGTCCAGTAATCTGTATGTGCTGTGGTCCCGATCGCATGATTACTGCATAAACTTTTCACTGCTTCTTAGACCTCCATGTGACTGAAATTAGGAGGAGAGAAGGGGCCTAGTGACAGTTATTTGGGAGCTTCCAGTGTGCAGCATTGTTTTTAGCTGGAGGAAGGTTAATGAGTGCAGTGGCCGTGATGGGAGGGCCCTACAACAGTGACCATCAAATGGTCTTCCAAAAGTGTCATCCCCCAGAAAATCTTTCGCCAGAAGAACGACCTCAGGCTCAGAGAGCTGAGGTGATTTCCTCTGGAATGTTCTTATTTTAAAAAGGAAGCAAGAGGATGCAGTTTGATTGTCACAAAACTCTAGCCAATAGTGTGTATATGGGGGCATTTTAAATTTCTTTTATAGTTGGAAAGCTAAGATGTACCAAGATATAAAAAAGTAACACTCAGTACAGTAAAAAAGCAGAGGTAAGTAAGCCAGGACTCGAGGGCTTCTGATGAGCTCGGTGCTTTTCCTCCTGCGCTGTATCTGTCTGTTTTCTTCTCATCAAATTTTACTGAGTTGCTTTTGATAAAGGCGTGCAGTAGACGTGGTCAGAGCAAGCCGATTAGTGGCTTCTCTGAAGCAAGTGTGTTCCTTGGGCTGCCAGTTGGGATACTGATTGAAATATTAAATAATGTGGATGCAGGGCCACCTCTGGCCATTTTCTCTTTAATCTAAATGGCCATTCTTTGGGTGATGGGCTGTATAATGTAGATGGTTTTCCATTAAGGAACTGGATTAAAACCAGAAACATTTCTTCGGGTCACTGCACTATTGTTAGGGTCAGTCACTGTCTATCTGACTAGATAGACAACTGAAAGTGAGAAGTGTTTCATTGCAGTCCTAGGTACCCCAACCACCCACAGCATTAGCTGTCACCCTCTAACAATCAAGGCATTAAAAGCCACAACAGTTACAGCTGTGTCTCACCCTGACCTTGTCACTTGATTCCCTGAGACATAAAAATTGTCTGCAGCTCAGTCAGCTTTTGATTGGCGGTGTCTTTGCAAAATAATTCCAGTCACGTATGGGAAAGCAACCAGAAGCCCCATCTGCCGAGCGTTTGTCTTTCTAAATTGGGTGCAGTGGGCAGTGCTGTGGGAAAGCAACACGCCTCTCTTCTGAAGATTTCCATGAACCTTCTTGTCTCTGGAGAATGTACCCAGGCACTGGTAAATTGTGTCATTTGTGGGAGCACAATGACAAGGGCTTAAATTGGGAAGCAATACAGATTTAGCAAGACAACATGTTCCATTAAAAGGAGGCCCTGCTAATTTCCTGTGTCCTTTAAAAACCGCAAAGGATCCAATCAAGAACGGCATCCGATGCCAGCCCAAAGGACTCACTCTCCTTTACAACTAAATTAACATTCTAGCTGGTGCTGCATGGAGGTCATGGCACAGTGTGAGCTGGAATTGGAAAATGCTTGAGCAGGGACAGAGGATGAAATAAAAAGAAGGAAGAGGGCTCAGAGGGACTCGGAGTTTGCTGAGTTGCTTCACTGTTCCCACTAGAAAGCAGCAGTGGCCATAATCCCCAGAATGTACCAGGATCCGCACCCAGTTTGTCTCCCTAATCCTTGTGGTAATCTGATTATTTCACTGTGTAGCTGAGGGCAGTGAAGTTGAGAAGATTAACAAATTGGCCTGTTTCCCGAGCTACTTTTCTGCAGAGAAAGAACTCATCTTCTAGAAATCTCTTTCTCCCTCTCCTCTGCCACTGTCCAGTTTAGCCCACATTCTTGCCTTGGGAAAAGCAGAAAAAGAAAAGAGGAAGTGAATGGAGGTTTGGGCAGTGCTTGTTCCAGATTGAGGAGGCTGGATGGGGAGAAGGCGGGAGTGGCACAGAGGAATTGCTCAGGCTATGTAGTCTGGGGTTTTCATGTTCTCATACGTTAGCTCCAGTTTCAAGATGATATGGTAAAATACTTAGAAGTCCAGTGGATTGGAAAATATGACCCATTCCAAGTCCAGTACCATTCATTGTTACGCATTGCGTTTCTTCGTTTCAAGCCAAGAAGCGCCCTTTTTCACCACTAAGGAAAACCTATTTACATGATATGAGGCACTTATCTGCCCAAGATTATGTTTTCATAAAGGAATCTGTATGTGCTTAGGAACTTCCATTTAGCTTCCTGTAAACTCTGAGTATGTTCTGTCGATGTTCATGTCCATTCCGTGGGCATTATCATTTTCCTGAGTTCATGCTGATTATTTTTTGTAGAATTAACTTTGTTCATTTATTTGTTTTATGGCTAGAGTGAATTCGAAGAGGCTATTGTTCTTTCAAATAAAACGATCTACTCATTGTGTTTAGATTGTCAAGTACAGTCAAGGTAAATATATGCCGGAAAGGAAATAACACTTCTGGATTCTAAAAAGATTTTTTGGAAAACACACAAAACTTGAAATAATTTTTCATTGTTTACTACATGCAGTATTATTAAACAGGAAGAAGTAAATCAAAGGAGAAGCTGATGGTTTTATTCCAGGTGATCTATGAATTATATGCAATTTCTTTTTTTGTTGTTGTTGAGTACTGGGGATTGAACTCTGGACCTTGTGCTTGAGAAGCAGGCAGCGGAACCACTGAGCTAAATTCCTGGCCCCTATATGCAATTTCTATCAGCCAGTCTAATTTTATCCCTTTTATCAATAATATACTGTAAGACCAGAAGCAAATAAACTCCTCTTCACAGTTTGCCTTCTGTTTTGCACAAAGCCCCAATTTAATGTGTACAATAATCAGCATGGTGTCATTAAGATACCAGATTCTTAGATTATCCCAATGCCTATTGCATTTTTTGTTTCTTTTCTCACATTCCTTTCCCTTCTTCCCCCCCTTCCTCTTCCGCCTATTGTATCTTTCAGGGAATTCTCAAAAAAAATGGCCAATGGTACCATGTGTGGATATATTGGGATGTGACTAATCTGTATCTGGCTTTAGTTATTCTCCAGAGTTTTTGTTATTTGGAAAGCCTCATCTACCTAAGTATTGATCTTCATATTTTAGATTTAATTGGTGTTTCTCAGTTTGAAAATTGGATAACATTTTTTTTTTTTTTTTTTGGTACCGGGGATCAAACTCAGACCTTGTGCTTGTGAGGCAGGCAGTGGCACCACTGAGCTAAATCTCTGGCCCCAACATTTCTGCATTTCATAGTCTCTTTCTGCACCTCATGTATGCTCTGTGCCTCCTCTCATTAGTGCCCAGGTGAGAAGCACGTTAGCAGTGTGAAGAGTCTACCAAAAATGGCCCTGGGCTCAGCCACTTCTCTTAAGAGCCACCTTCCGCATCTGCAATGTGGGGACAATTAGAATCCTACAGGGCTGCATATTCAGCAGTGGAGGAGAAGTTGCTGAACGCATGTTAAAATGAAATGTGGTCTGAGATTAGCAATGTAAGGTGGTATTCATGCTGGTATTGGCTTTTTATATCACATTTCAAACCAAAGAGAACTGCGATTCTCTTTCCTTTAGCAGAGTTCAGGAACCACAACTTCATGCTGACTACTTCACTGTGACCCTACTATAGACCCTGCCACTGCCTCTTTGATGTCTGTCTTAGAGGCTCCATCCCCAGCAGGGAACATAGCTAAGGATGCACCCCTGTCCCCCTGGACTCCATTCCGTGAAAACAGGGGAAAAGAATCGTAGTTGTCTTCATATTCCTAGCTTCGGGTGAGTGCTGCTGTTTATCACTGGCAAAGTCTTGTGACTCCCTGTTGAATTAGATTTAATCCAGAAGAGTAGAAGGCAGGAATTCTACATCCTGTTCTTTCACTTGGATTCTTTCTTAAGCAAAATGGAGAGGGTTGCCCTTCTGAAAGAATAGTTTGCACTGAGACAAATGTTTGCTGGTTTTTATGAAAGGAGCAAATAGTAGAACTAAATGGTGTTCATGTCCTGTGCGTCATCTTTATTATAATGTTAAAGAATCAGTGAGTTAATGTCAAATTACTTGGTGTGTTTCAACATGAAAAAGATTACTTTTTGATTTTTTTTTTTTTGGTACCGGGGATTGAACTCGGGACCTTGCGCTTGCGAGGCAGGTGCCGGAACCACTGAGCTACATCCCCGGCCCAGTTTTTGATTACTTATTGTGAACGTTTTCCTTTCTTAAAGAATATTGTTGAAATTAACAATAACAAAGTACATATTTTTCTTTTCAAAAAGGTACAAACTTGTTAGAAAGTACTTTGGAAAATTAAATTTAAGAAATGTTTTGTATTATTATTATTATTTTGTTTGAGACAGGGTCTCGCTATGCAGTTCAGGTAACTCACTACATAGCCCAGGATGGCCTCGATCTTCCTGCCTCAGTCGCCTAAATTCTGGGATTACAGGTGTGCACCACCATGCTCGGCTGTGTTAATGTTGGAGTAGAAAGCATTCGAAAAGTAAGATTCAGGTGAGGGTGTAGCTCAGTTGTAGTATGTCTGCCTAGTTGCCTGAGGCCCTGGGTTCCATCCCTAGCACAAGAAAGGAAGAAAGAAGAAAGAGAAAAGAAAGGACAAAGGAAGGAAGGAAAGAAGGAAGGGAAGGAAGAAGAAAAAAGATGAGTTTGACTAATTCAGTCTAATGTCTTTTTTGAATTACTTTCACTTAAAAATTTCTCTTACTCTGAATTCCCAAAGTAATTTTGTTTTAAAATGTTTTTAAATTTAAAAATCTTTAAAATTAAAAAAATTAAAAAATTTAAATTTAAAAAATCATAGATCTCCTGAACATAAAATTTACAATTTTAGCCAGTTTTAAATGCATGGGTAAGCGGATTAAATATTTTCACATTGTTAGGTAACCATCACCACCCATCAATCTCTAGAATTTTTTTCATCATTCCAAACTGAGACTTTGTACCCATTAAACAATTTCCTGCTCCTTTCTCAACCTCTGGCAACCACCATTTTATCTTTTGTCTCTGTGAATTTGACTACACCAGATACCTTCCATAAGTGGAATTACACAAGAATTTCCTTCCTTTGAAAGGCTGAATAACATCCTATTGTATGTGTATACCATGCTTTGTTTATCCATTCATTTACCTGTGGACACCTACATTGCTTCTGTGTGGATTAAAAACTTTCTAGTGATTTAAAGCTTCTGAGACTGGAATTTTATTTATTTTTTATTTTTCTGAGACTGGAATTTTAACAGCTTGAAAATACTTCCACCATTTTATTATACCAGGCCTCAGCCTGAAAGTATAAATATTGAAGATGTATCTAGAAGAATCTAGAAACAGGTGACCTCTGAGCCTCCTGTGATCAGTGAATCCCTATTAAAAGCTGCTTCCTGTAGGTGAGAAAAAAATGAAATAAAAACTGGCCAAATTGGATTCTAACCTAGCAAGAGTGTACTGTTTATATCTTTCCGTTGAGTAGTTCCAGGAAATCTCCATACTCTAGTTCCCATTTTGTGGCTCCTCTGGTGGGTTAAAGAAAGAGCAGAGATGAAAACACTATTTTGCAGCCTTTGCAGTAGAATTCTTCTTTTCAACCCTTGCTATTGATTGCAGAACTGCTTTATGCTCTGTTTGAAGAGTGCAAGACTACAATGTATAAACCATAGCAGTTGAGGCTTCAGACCTATGCTGCATTTAACCCCCTGAAACAGGATGAATACAGTAATTATTTTCATTAACTCTGAGCAACATTTTGAGCCATCTTTAAGGCCAAGATTCATTTTCTTTTTTGGTCAGGGATCGAACTCGGGACCTTGTGCTTTCGAGGCAGGCGGCAGAACCACTGAGCTAAATCCCTGGCCCTAAATTCATTTTTATTATCTTGAAGAAAAACTATCCTGCAGAATTTTAAAATAATGTACATTGCCAGGCATGGTGGTACATGCCTAGAATCCCAGGACTCTGGGAGGGTGAGGCAGGAGGACTGAAAGTTCCAGCCTGGCCTAGGCAACTTAGCAAGACCTTTTCTCAAAATAAAAAATAAAAGGTGGCCAAGGATATAGCTTGGTGTGAAGGTTCTGGGTTCAATCCCTAGTACCAAAAAAAAGTGCATTTCTGAATATAATGAGTGTATTTTCTTACGCTGGGTATATCTCTCTTTATTTAACCTATACAGATGCTCTTTTATTTTCAAGTTCACATATATGTTATAAAATTGTTATTCATATAGTGATGGAAATGAGTGCTTCCTTAGCACCTGGGCACATTGAATGTCTACTATCTGGAGTGCATCTAATTCTAACGTTGTCAGGCAAAATGCACACATACACACACTTGCACACACGCACGCAGGCATGCACACGAATCGAGCTCCTTTTGAAACCTGCCCTACCATGCCTCCTCTCTCTGCATCCTGATGGGTGACCTGGGAGGCAAGCTGGAGAGTGAGTGGCTGCCTCTTCCTTCTCCTGTGCATCCAAGGCTCATCGCTGGTGCTTCAAGGGCTTTGACTGGGGCTGCCGTGTGCAGCTGAGTATTTTACTGAGAGAGATGGCAGTTAGTGAAGACAGAGTCTGGCTGACATAGTCTGTCTGTATTTCAACATTCTTGACAGAATAATAGGAATGATAACTTGATGCTCAACTGCTGAAAAGCAATTTTAACAATTCCAGGCAGTCTTTTGCTAGGACAGAGGCTCAACCAATATGGAATCCTAACCAAGGTTCTCCTACAGTGTGTTCATACTGCACTTGGAATTAGAAAAATCTCCTTACTTAATATTTACATCAACTGTAAAACCAATATAAGTAGCCTGGTTTTTCTTACGTGCAGGTGGTTTGAGTTGTGTCTTAGCTGTGGACTCAAGATCTGAAGTAGGATTTGCAGCCCGGCTCTTATTTCATAGGCCTTGGCTTTCTGTGTAAGGAATACAGATGACTGGGTATGTACAGCCACAGAAATTCATTGAATTGCTGTAGTGTAATTACTATTTCCATATAAAAATACTATTTTTACTTATTGTATTTTTGTGACAGGATTTCACTGTGTAGTTCACGCTGTCCTCAAATTTATGGCAATCCTGCCTCAGCCTCCTGAGTGGTGGAATTACATGCCCAGCTTTAAAATTATTATTTTAACTTTAGAAATTTATGGGGTAGTATGTGATAATTTGATACATTCATATAGCCTATAATGATCAAATTGGGTTAGTTAACATTTCCATCTCTTTAAACTTTTACACATTTAAAAAATTAACATATAATTGCATGTATTTATGGGCTACAGTGTGATATTTCAATATGTGCATATAGTATGTACTTACCATCTTGAGCCCATAAACATTTCCATCTCTTTCTCATCAGCTGTTGTTAGGAGCCTTCATCTTCCTCTCTTCTAGTTAATGATAAAATATAGAATGGGTTACAGTGAACTCTGGTCCCTGTGCTCTGTGGAACACAAGGACCTATGACTTCTATCTAACTGTATTAGTGGCTTACTATTTTCTGAAATCTGCTGCTAAATCCATTCATACTAGCAGCAGGAGAGACCTGGCCCACCCTGCCCCAGAGAGAAAGTTCAGATCATCTTGAATTTTGGCTCTCTATTATGTCCCTGATGTGTCATCTGTGTATTGCCATGTGTTGTTCACAATAGACCGAGCTCTAATCTTTTTACATGGCTCATGTTCCCTCTACCCTGTCCAACATTTTATTATCAACAAGTGAAAATATGCAGAAAAGTTGAAATAATTGTTTTGTGAACATTCATGTATACACCACTTAGGTTCTACAATTAAACTTTTATATAGTTAGTTTTAAAATATAAATGATAGCATCATTCAGAACTGGACTGTACCCTTGTATCTGCTGAGACTGAGAGAATTATTTATATTTCTAAGGTGTCTACTAAATTATACAGGGCTTCCCCTAAAATACCCACTTTGAAACCCAGCTGAGGTTTAGACATCCGTTTCTAGTACTAACTCACTGGATGTGTTAGCAAACACAATGTCCTTACGTCTGACAGATGAGAGCCTGCATTACAACAGTGACGCCCACTGTGCCCTGCCAGGAAGCGCGCTCCACGTCTATCTTAACCCAGTCTCAAGTCATTTCCTAAGGTGGAAATAGGTAGCGAGGGCAGAGAAACCTCTCTCCTAGGTGTGTCTTCCCCTCTGCTTTTCTTCCATGGTTTCTTCAGAAACAGAACTCTTCTCAAGTTTTAATCAAACATGTTCTTTTTCTCCATATTTGTAAAGTGGTTCTCATCTGAAGATGTGGGAGGGGATTCCACAGGGATCTGGTTGGTTTAATGTTATTTCCTTGAAGCTAATGGCCTCAGAGAACAACTTCCATACTTTAATGTAGAAATATAGATGCTTGCCTTTAGCCTCCGTCCTTGAGTTGTGTCGTGGACTCTCTGATAATGGACCTGGCTCTTCCCTGGACAGCAAGATGTGGGGTTGAAGATTCAGAGGCGCTAGGCTCTGATTGAAGAAACATACTCGGCCCACAGTAACAGAACTAGAGGGGTCAAGATCTAAGAAACTTGGGCTTAACTCTCCAATTTCTGTTACTAATTAAATTTTTTGTCTTTTGAGATATGGTCTTGCTGTGTAGCCCAGGCTGGCCTTGAACTTGTGGCCATTGGCCTGCCTAAGCCTCCGTAGTGCTGGGATTACAGGTGTGAGCTACCAGTTCTGTTAATGATTGAGCTGTACAATGCATTTAGAAAAATTATAGGCTGTAAAAATAAATAGCCAAGTGTTTTCTAGTTGAATATATCCTGTCTGTGTATATCATTGAAGTAATTTTAAGATTTAAAACATCTAAGATTCATCTTTAAGAATAGAAAAATGAAAGAATCTGAAGGGCTTACAATGCTAGTTTTATATGAAGGTGTGCACGTTGGTAACCCCCACACACATAAAACTGGCAAATTGTGAAAATTCAGATGAGTAGCAAGCAGAGGGCTTTTGTCATCTGCTTCTTGAGCCAGGACTTGGCCATGGAGGAGAAGCACATGGAAAACATGGCTTTTCGGCCCATGTACAGATGACGAGGCTCAGCTGTGCTCAGCCTCCTGCATTCAGATTTTGCCCGTGCTTGTGCACAGTAGCTGGACACTGGCACCATGGCCTGCACCCTGTTCATGCTCCACCGCTTTCGGGACATGCACGGGTCTCCAGCCCCATCTCCTTGTGGTCACACCAGGCTGGTATCTGCTGTCTTTCCTTCCTTCTTCCCTTCCCTTCTCCTTGGCCTCCCCCCCCCTCGCCCCGTGTCTCTCTCTTTCTCTCTCTCTTTCTTTCTTTCCCTCCCTTCCTTCCCTTCCTTCCCTTCCTTCCCTTCCTTCCCTTCCATTCCTTTCTTCTTTCCCAGGAATTGAATTCAGGACCTCATACTTGCCATGTAGGCATTGTGCCCGAGCTGTGTCTCTGGCCCTGGTTTTCTTGAACTTTATCTGCTTCCTGCTTCCTCTGTGGGGACAGGGTATAGGTGCTGTGGAGTGGTGGGGAGCCAGCGATGGGCAGGGAGCCGGGGCTTGGGAAGGCCTCCCTGAGCTCAGCCTCTAGCAGGTTGGGTGCCAGATCAACACAGCCCTTTGTCCTTGTCCGCAGGAACCAGTCTGGCCCAGACTGGAGGGTGCCTTCTGCCCCAGCCCTCGGTCCTGTTAGATGGTGACAGGTGTTGGAGAAGGGAATGCCTGAGTAAGTGTGGCAGGACAAGGAAATGGCCAAGTGATTCTCAGACAGCAGTCCCTGGACACTGTGAGGGTTACCTGCTACCAGGAAGGACAAACTCAAGTTGTTGGATGCACCTTGAGACTTAATGCTAAGTGACATGAATCAGACGTGCAGGCTTGAACATCACATAGCTTCTCTTATATGAGAAACCCATATTGATTTCAAGAGCAAAATGAAAGATAATAGGAAGTTCGGAGACAGAGTGTTCTCCAGTGGGAAGGGGAGGGAAAAGGGAGGGAAAGGGATGAAGAAGTGGTATGCACATCACCAGCTCCACACAGGGAAGGTAAACATGTACTGCAAACATGGACTAATACAATAAATGATGTTTCTGTTGCTTTGGTAGCAATTATAACGTGCAGTTCTATTTTCCAACTTTCAGACATTAAACTGTGTAACACTTTTCAGGGATAAGTTATGTATAAAAATAAGGACTTTCCTATACACTATTTCAGACTCGGGGTGATGGTATTATTGTGTCAGAGCACAGGGATACAGGTGTTGGGGCAGGCATCAGACCAGAGCTAGCCGGTAAAAGGAGGAGCTGGTTCCAAAGCAGGTAACAGGCCTGCACCCTCCTCAGGGACCTCAAGAAGAGAAACCAGTGTCATAATAGCTGTGAGGGTGTGGCTGGTGTGGGAAGAGTCTTTTAGAAATTAAGGAAAAATATGGCCAGGCGTGGGGGTGCACACTTGTAATCCCAGCAGTAGGGAAGCTGAGGCAGGAAGATCACTGGGAGTTCAAGGTCAGCCTGGGCTACTCAGTGAGACCAAAACAAACAAACAAACAAAAAGCCAAAACAGAAATTAAGGAAAAGGTGCTGAGCATGTAGCTCTGTGTTAAAATGCTCACCTAGCAGTGAGGCCCTGGATTCATTGTCCAGCGCCACAAAAATCAATCAATCATACTTGAAGCAGGTTAATTCATATAATATTTATTGAGTATCTAGTATGTGCCAGGAACTATTACAACAATTGGGAAAGCTTTAAACCAAACAGATCCTGGCAATAACATAGCAGACTTTTGACTGTGCTTTTCTGAGGACCACACTGTGTATCTTGCAGGATCCTGGGAGGGCGATACTCTTCTCCGCGCCCCCCGCCCGAGGCAGGGCTTTATCGGAGGGAATGAGCTGCTGGGCTGCCTTGAACAATGGTGAGACTCACAGGGGTGAGGCTTATATAGGACGGTGCAGTGGGGAGAGTATCATGAGAACTGAGCAACAGGATGCCAACTGATTGAAGGGGAGGATCACGTGGGCAGCAGGCTGGAGCAACAAGTTCGGTTCTGCTTCCTGCGGGAGTAGGTTTCACTTTTCCGAAGGGGCCATTTTGTCTGGTAGAGAACTCGGTCTTTCCAGACTTGGGAGGTGCTCTTTTTACGTAGGTAGGATTACCATCCTATGTTTGTCTCAGCCTCCACTTAGATGGAGGCAAGGGGCTGGGACATTGGTGGGAAGAAGGAAAGGCTGAGCTGAGAAGCGGCCCACATCTGTTCTCCAAGGAGAGCGTGCGTTGCGCCAATCCGCTGAGCCCCTTCCGCGTCCCAGTTTCAGGGACCGGAGTGGGGCAGTAGCTGAGAGAGCCGTGCCTGGCCACCTCGAGCCTGGCTTCAGTTCTTTGTCAAATATGACAGCTAAACCATGTGTGTTTTTTCTGATTTTCACTCTTACCTCATTGGAACCTTACAGTAATGTCTCCGTATGTTTTGTGTCGCTACCAGAGCCCTTGTGATGGGGTCCTTTACACTGAGCGGGAATTTATTCAACCGTCTCTTTAATAGGGAAGCTGCTTCTGTGACGACAAACCCGATCCCTGACAGTGGCATCATCATTCTCCAGGGAGGAGCCCTCGGGGCTCATCTCTTCCTGAAAGGTCCTGTCAGGGCCTTCCAAGACAGTTAAATCCCACCGTGCATCACAGGGGCAGCCTCAGCTCATGGGGCGGTCCTGTGGGTAGACCGGAAAGCTGGACGCCCTCCTCGTGCGTCCGAGCATGCAGCCAGCCTGCGGAAGGCGTTGGCCTTTGTTCCGCGTACTGCTTTCCCCAGAGGACTGTGGTGGCTCTGGCTGGCTTGCCCAAGCGGTGAAGATGTCTTGATGGGAGAGAAAGGCAGCTTGGTGCCAGCTCAGCCACTTGGGAATGCGGCAGATTGTCCAGCAGTCCCAGCCCAACAGGAATGATTCTGCTGCTTCTGGGTAGACACCAAGAGCTCTTAGGTTGTTTCCCTTCGAGCAGATAAACCCAACGCTGGGCTGAAGGCAATCCCAGGGGAGGCACAACAAGGCTATCACTCTTCCAAGTTAAAGAGTTAAAAATGTAGCAGGAAGTCCTGTAATGGACTGCAGCGGGGGCAATTCAGGTTCTAATGCCAGTGGAAAGGAGTTGTCAACACGAGTGTGGTGGGACATGCCCACTCGCTGTCCCTGCGCTGCTCCTCGATTAATGCTGCCTGATGCCGCCGCCTGCACCTTGGGACTGTTTGTTTTCATCCTTCCTGCAGCTAACTGACCCGGGGATGCACAGAAGCCTGCTGCCTCTGGAGGGCTCAGCAGTCTGCGTTATACTCAGCGCGCAGGGCATCTCTGGGTTATCCAGTGTTTAGGAACAGCACCGAGGGGCGAAAGTGGAATTAGTAGTTGGAGAGACCATTCTGCAGTTGTGCAGTGAGTCGTCAACGCCCAGCAGGGGGCATTCGTGAGCGATCTGGGGCTGACACAGCCCAGAGGGGAGTGGGGGTCAGAGCTGAAGACTGCATGGGGACGTGGCATGGTAGGAGGCACCCACCCAGACCTGGAGGGGTGATACCTGGTTTTAACCAGAGGAACATAAGGAATCACATACACGCAGACACCAGCTGTTCTCCACTTTGGATATTCATGACTGTATTCTTCAAAATGAAATTAAGAAAATGAGCCTTTAATCCCATAGCTCAGTAAGTACTGTATGGTTGAAATTACGATATCATAACAAACCAAATTAATAATTATCAAAATGATGCAGGCATTGAGAAAAAAACTATACCTTTGAGGCCATTAAAATGCTGATATGATGAGAGTTTCTGGCTAATGAAACGTAAAAGTCCCTTCTGTCAGGTGTTAGATGACACCTTTGCTGAGTAACTATTCTGTAATTAAACGTAGATACTGCTTGCTTCTCTTCTGTACGTTTGATAAAGTGATCTAAGACTTATGCTTCTATGTTTGGGTCTATGAGAGAGAGAGAGAGAGAGAGAGAGAGAGAGAGAGACGGGGAGAGAGAGTGAGAGGAGAAAGAGAGAAAGACAGTGAGGCAGGGAGAGGAGAGGGGAGAGAGAGAGAGAGAGAGAGAGAGAGAGAGAGAGAGAGAGAGAGAGAGAGCGAGAGAGAGAGCGCCAGCGCATTTTCCCACCTCCAGGGCCCCCAGCATGAGCATGAGCGTCCATGTCTCACACTAGCCGGTTCAGAAAAGCAGCAGACAGCAGTCTGAGCGGGAGACCTAGAAGAGGGAGGACACACTGCTGGTTTGTTTGAGTTTTCCAGCCTCACCCTGCTTGTGTGGCTGCGTGGTGGTCGTCTGATGTGACTGCACACTTGGTGAAGTCCTGGGCTGTTCCTGCAAACTCTTAAGCCAGGTGCCTGAACCTCCGACTGATTCCACTTCCCTGGCTGGACCTTGGTGGGACAGTGGCCGTGGATAGGGTGCCTGGGGGCCTCTCAGCCTGGGCCCAGGAGTGGATTCCTCAGGTCCCTGCCTGGCATGGGAAAGCAGGGAAATCTCAGTTTAACAGGAAAGAAATCAGGCTACCCATTCATAGTTTATCTTCTTACTCTCTATCCATTCACATAGTGTTTTATGGATTAATTTGTTTTTCAGTAATGGGGATCGAACTCAGGACCTTGTGGTTGCCAGGCAGGCACAGTGCCACTGAGCTACATCCCTGGCATTGATTAATTGATTGTACATCAGATACTGGTTCTTACCACAGCTTGCTTATTTATTTATTTATTTTGATAATTTACTCTAATCCTCAGGAAAGCAGACATTTTATTGTTATTGATCTATTGCTTTATATTGCTTAGGATCGCAGTGGTTGGCTGATGATATGTTTAAAACTGTTTTTTTTTCCCCTAGCACTGGGGGTTGAACCTAGAGCTTTCACACTCAGCTACATCCCCAGCCTTCTCTATTTTTTAAATTTTGGAACAGGGTCTCACTAATTTGTCCAGGTTGGACTCAAATTCTCAATCCTCCTCCCTCAGCTTCCCACAGTGCTGGGATTATAGGCATGCACTATAATTTAAAAACTGTTTTTATACCTGTAATCCCAGCACTCTGGGAGGCTGAGGTGGGAGGGTTGCAAGTTCAACCCCATCCTAGGCCACTTAATGATGGATAAATAAATAATAGAAAAATGAAAAAGGTCCAAGGCTGTAGCTCAGGGTGAAGACCCTGAGTTCAATTCCCAGGATCAAAAAACAAAACAAAACAAAAAACCCTTCTTTCATTGACTAGGACATGTAAACTAATGTGAAAATGATCTTGCTTCTGTATTTGCTTGCTTTTGTTTTTGGTAGTAGTAATGATCCTAAGCTGTAAATACTCAGTAACATAAGCTATACATACTTAAACATATTTAGTATGACTCTTATTTCCTTGGTTCTCAAGGGTTAATATACAACATTAATTTTTAAAATTCCTCACATAGCTGGGCAGTGTGACACAGGCCTGTAATCTCAGGTACTTGAAAAGCTGAGGCAGGAGGATGGGAAGCGTGAGGCCCATGTGGCCGCCTTAGGGAGTGTGTGATCAGAGTGTAGGGCCTGGGTCCAAGCCTCAGCCCTGCTCACAAGTATTATACTGTGTTCTCCTTGGAGCGCAGTGCACCTGTGAGAAGGTCATGTACATATCTTCATTCATGCTTTTTAACTGATACTCCGTGACAGAGAAAGATGTTTGAAAGTTTGGTGCCCTTTGATGTTGGCCACACTCATGTTCATCAGTTGCCCAGTAACAGACACACTGGTGGCCCCTGCGAACCCCCTTGAACTGATGTTGTGCCCCGTGGCTTTTCATCCTCTTCTTCACTGTCCCTGCCTCCAGGAGTAAGAGAGGTTTAGAGTCAGGCAGGGACAGCATTGCCTGGAGTCTGGAGAAAGAAATCCAGCTGTTGTGGCATTTGGGGTAGTGGCACAAGTGGCTTTCACCTGCCCCTGGAATCTTTGGGTGTGGCACTATTTCTGCCTCTAGGTTATTACTGTCTTAAATGTCTTCTCATTTTGGAATCAGATTTAAATGGCATTTGTGACTTCTTTCATACACCATTATGATCTGACTCAGTGTTCTGCAAAGTTGGAGGAGAGTGCATTTATTGTTCACCCCTTCTGTTATGGCCTGTGTCCAGATGTCTCCCTAAAGCCTCATGTGGTCATAGATGGGGCTTTTCAGAGGTGGCTGGATGTATGGTCTGTGATGCTGGGATTAAGTGTGTGATGTTGGAATTGAGGGTATGTGATTACTAAACTAGTACACTGATTGGTTTAGCATAGTTCTGGGTGTGGAAAATGGAAAGGCCCACCCTGGGTATGGGTGGCACCACCCAAAGGGTAGGTGGCTTGGAAGGGATAAAAGGGAGAGGCAGGTTGCTGCTGCTGCTTCTATACTTCCCTATTTTGCTGCCTTCTGCCTGCCCTGCCACACCGTGAACTGTTTCTCCTCTGTGATGCCCTCTGCCATGCCACCTCACCTTGGACTCAGCTGATTATGGACTGAAACCTCTACAAACTGTGAGCCAAAATAAACCTTTCCTCCTTTAGCTTTAGGTTTTGGGTATTTTGTCTCAGCAGTGAGAAAAGAAACTAAGATAGAAGGGAATGCATTTATTGTTCACCCCTCCCTTCAGTCATTTGTTCCTTCCATTCTTCAAACATTTCTCAAAGGCAAATCACTCAGAGTCAGGTGTTGAGCCAGGTGTTGGGGAGAGAAGTGAGAACAAGGCACAGACTCCTTTAAAAAAATCAATATATTTCAAGCAGAAAATTGTGAAATAATTAGAATCATTTTATTTATTGCATCTTTAGGGTATTCCCCTATATTTGAAGAGCAATCTCTTCTAATGATATTTGAAGTTGCCTGTGTTCAAGATTATGACTAAATACCACAATAGTGCAAAATTTAAATGTTAGATTTACTTTTGATTGTTATAGATACACACATTTTTACCATGTCTTCTGTGATGGTTAATGGTGGTTGTCAAGTGGACTAATTGAGGGATGGCAGGAAATTGGTACCCCGTGCTTCTTTCTGGGTGTGTCTTGAGATGTCCAGAGATGACTGACATGTGGCTTGGGCAAATGAGTGAGGAAGACTTGTGCTGAATGGGTGTGCCCTGTCCAGTAGGCTGGGGCCCAATGGAACAAAAAATAGAAGAAAGGGGAAGCATGGGGATTTAGCTCAGTGGTTTCGCCGCCTGCTGAGCAAGCAAAAGGACCCAAGTTTGATCCCCGGTACCAACAAAAAAAAAAAAAAAAAGGGGGAAGCAATACTTGTGTGATACACTCTGCTTGAGCAGGTGCATGTTTTGCTGCTGCTGTCACCCATAGACATCACACTTTGGAGTCCTCAGCCTTTGAATGTGGACTTGCACGGGTGACCTCCAGGGAACTGCAGGCATCTGTCTTCGAGCTGGACCCGCATCCTTGTATCTCTTGTTTTGAGGCTCCCAGCTTCTTTGCCTGAGCAAGCCCTGCTTCCCCTGGCTCTCCATCCTGTGGATGCTACTGAGGGACTGTCCAGCCTCTGGTGCTGGGGGCCAGTCTCATAAACCCACTCATAATCATACATTCTTAAGTTCTGTGTCTCTGGACAGCCCTGACTGAGACAGATTTCTTCCTAAAAGCTTCTCTCTCCGGGATTGTATGAAAATCTTAGTACTTGTAGGTACATTTCAGTTCTATTGTTTAGTTTTATTGTCACAAATAGGAGCTTCAGACATCAGTTTTTAAAATGTGTGTTCATAGAAAGGGGCTGATGACAAACACGGCCTGATTGCTGCTTTTGATCACAAGGGGGAACTATGTTGCCCTGAAGTTCTTCCTGATGAGCTGTGTCTCACAGCTGAGTCAGATGTGCCCTTCAAGGGTTCTGTCAAAGATGGAAATCAGGACAGACACCAAACAAACTTCCACAGTGAATGTTCTGAAGTGACAGCCACATGCCCTGGCCACTAGAGAGCCGGAGCCCTGAGCCTCAGGCAGGAGTGGCAGCCTGGATAATTTCTGTTATTCTTGCCTTTTCTTGAGGAAGTGTGCAAGTCACAACCAGTCATTATATAGTCCTGTCCTACAGAATCTAAAGGTTGCTTAGCTTCCTTCATTCCACCCTATCACCCTGTTCACTTTCAGTACAAACCAGGGTGTCATTGCTAGTGCAGTCTCACATGTGTGTGTGTGTGTGTGTGTGTGTGTGTGTGTGTGTGGTACCAGGTATGGAACTCAGGACCTTGCGCTCGCAAGGCAGGCATGGCAGCAAATCCCTGGCCCTTACTTTCTGTGTTCATGTCACACTTCATGTGTCACTCTCATGAACTCTTTTTCTGTGCTGTTTTGTAGTGGTGGGGATCAAACCTAGGGCTTCCCATATGCTAAGCAAAAGCTCTACCACTCTTTTGCCACCAGCCACCAGGACAGGGTGAGGAGGACCCCCCCACCCTGGGGCAGGTGCACCAGCTGCTGGCTGGGCTGAACAGAGCCGGGTGGGGCTGAGTGGGGCCGAGCAGTTGCAGCCTGATCGAGACCTGCTTGCTCTGGCTTGCTCCACCAGCTTGCCACCAGCTACCAGGACAGGCTACTTGGTTACACGCTGCAGAGGCACTGGGGGACATAAAAGCCATTGTCCTGAGTGCCAGAAGTGAACAACAGAGAGAGCGCCTGTCTCAGGCTTCCTGATGAAAACAAGCCCATTGAAAAAGTGAAGGGAATCTCTGCAATAAAGGCACACCAGACCACCATGATTAGTAATTTGGAGGGATCATCAGCTCCCATCAGAAACTGGACTTTCTTCAGGGGAAAAGCAGGTGAAATCTGCAGTAGAAACTCGCAGAGTGCAACCCTGCAGGAGGACAGGGAGCTCAGCTTGGTACTTGGAACCAAAAATCTGCCATTTGAATCTCACAGGTCTGGGACTGGCTTACTGAGACTCATTGACTTACAGCTGCACACTGCTGCCCATGTTGTCTGTTGTGACAGCACAGACACACCTTGAAGGAGGCCCTTTATTTTTTAAAGGTGATAGATTAATAAGTGCCACAAATTGTCATTCTCTAAGTGGTATTTGATGCTATGGTGTTGCTGATTGTATGACTTGGGCTAAGGTGTCGGGATTGATCTAAACAGTTTTCCTTCCTGGTATAATGAAAATGAGATAGCCTCGGAGTCATTAGAGACTCAAAACCAAAAGACCAGCTATATCTAGAAGATACCTCTGAGAAGCAATCATTCCATAAGGGTTTTAAATACATCAACAAAGATACTTACAATAAACTTCATAATATCAACCCAGGAACTAAACCAAGAACAGTACCAAAAACAAAAATATAGAAGGCATTTAAGCAAGTCACAAACCTAGACTTCCACCCACAAAAGGCAATTTCTAGGGGAAATGAGGTGCAAAAGTCTGATAATCAACCACCTGTCCACCCTGAACTGACAGCACAGGAAGTAACAAAACAGATGAATGAGGCTGTAGAAAAATTCAAAGCAGAAATAATCTCCCAGATAACTACAGACATGGTGAGCAGAGTGAAAGACATGATTAGAGGCTGTAGAATAGAAACTGATAAAAAGATAGACGAGCTCAGAAACATGTTGGAAGCCAGGAATGCCCAGCATAAGAAAGAAATGGAAACCATGATCACCCAACATAAGAAAGAAATGAA
>NW_004624838.1:6639575-6693853 GCF_000247695.1 Heterocephalus glaber
CTTGAACAAGAGAAAGGCATATAATGTTTCACATAGATAATTCAATATCACGTTTTTTTTTAAATAGGAGAACTTAACATGATCCTGAAAATAGTATTTCAGATTTTTTTTCATTTTTAATTTTTTAAAATAGATGTCTCTTTATGTAGTCCAGATTGGCTTTGAATTCATTAAGTAATCCAGTCATGCCTTGAAATATTCCTGCCTCAGCCTCCTGAATGCTGAGATTATAAGCATGTGCCACCATACCCAGCTTTCTTTATTTTTTTAAATTAGGCAAGAGGAGTTGAACATTCAAATGAAAAAATAATCGAAAATTTTTTTAAAAAGCTGAAAAAGAATAATGTATGGAAAAGAGAATTAGCCTAGCTAGATATTTTTAAGTATTATAAAACATAGAATATAGTATTAGAACATAAAAAGAAACAGATTAATGGAATAAAATGAAAGGTCAAGTTGTAGACTTGGGTGTATAATGAAGCTGGAGTAATAATGACTTATTTCAAGTCTTGAGAACCAGTACTTGGTACAGGATCTACTGATCCATTTTGAAAAAATATACCTTATGTTATACCTCAATAAATGGCTATGAATTAAAGATTTAACTGTGAAGAATTAGCTCATAAAAGAAATACTTTAATAACTGTTGGAGAATCTTTTTATAATCTTGGAACAGGGAAAAACTTCCTATAACATAAAGACAATTATCCACAAGATCAACAAATTCAACTGCATTGTAAAATAAGAATTTCTGCACATGCACATCAACAGAAAGAAGTTCAAGAAATAGTCAAAAATGAATGAGAAATATTTGCAATTCGTACCACTGACATGGGGCTAATTTAATTAATGTATAAAGAGCGTTCATGTTCAATAAGAAAAATACCAGTGAACCAATGAAAATTAGTAGAAGACATTAGGAGATACTTAGACAGAAATGAGAAAAGAGCCCTGACTTCACCCCTAAGTGTAGGAAAGTTCAAACATATGGAGATTAGCAAATATAAAAACTCTGGTAACAATTTTTGCTAGAAAAAGGAGAAAACAGTCTTTTCTCATAAATTATTGGTGGGAATGTGAGTACAGCTTTTATAGAGAACACTGTAATATCTACCAAGTGATAAACCCCTGATTCAGTGATTTTACACTGATTGGTTTAATTCAGATGTATTTGGGGTTTATGTTCATGTATTTCCTAGTTTAGAATAGAAAATAGAAATCAAATGAACTTCTTTTTAAAAACACTTCATTTTAGGGCCAGGAATTTAGCTCAGTGGTTTCTCTGCCTGCTGTGCAAGTTCAAGGACCCGAGTTCGATCCCTGGTATCAAAAAAATAAATAAATGAATAAAAATAAAACACTTCATTTTAACATTTTTTGCCTGAATGTTAACGTCTCTTGCTCCCTCTGTCTACTCCCTGTCAGTCCTTGGGTCTCCATACATTCGTTTCAATCAGGCAGGGTTTTGTCATGAATCTATTATGACCTGGACTTGGACATTCCTCTCTCATTTTTAAAAAATCACCAACAGTAGGAATTTTAGAAAAATGAAAGTGGCTACTCCCATTTTGAAACTCAAATACTAGCATTTAATTTAGCTTGACAAAGTAAATAGTCTCAAAAATTATCAACACGCCATCTATTGGTTTTCCAAAACACAGTGTTTGTTTTTTTAAAAAACAAAAGCTGTGGAGCTGGGCATAGTGGGGCACACCTGTGATCCCAGCACTCAGGAGGCTGAGGCAGGAGAATCACTGGGAGTTCGAGGCCAGCCTGGGCTACATAGTGAGTTCAGGGCCAGCCAGAACTACAGAGGGGGACCTTGTCTCAAAAAACCAACCAACCAACCAACCAACAAACAAAAAACAAGTGATGTCTTTGAGGGTATATACTTGGATTAAACATTGTTTGTTTATTTTAGCTTATAAGAAACGAAGTGGGCCGGGGATTTAGCTCAGTGGTTCCACTGCCTGCTTTGCAAACTCAAGGTCCCGAGTTCAATCTCTGGTACCAAAAAAACCCCGAAAGAAACCAAGTATAAGGTGCAATAAATACATGGAGACACTCAGAGAGTTTGTGCTGCCGTTGGTGTGAATATTTTGACCTTCACTTGTCCTCTGGGTGCCAAGGAAGCTAGAAGCAAAGTTCTTACACACTCAGCCACAGCCACCCTCTGAGCAGCAGGTGTTTATGCCTGGCCCTGGCCACAGAGAGCCTGAGGCTGTCTGTCCTTGCTCAACACCTACCCCCAGAAACTCACCTGGTCTACAGCTCTCTCAAAACACCACTTTCCAAGACACAGGCATATGTTTTCCCAATATATTTTCTTAACAGTGTTTTGCTCTTCCCACCCCAGAAGCAAATCATTATTCAAAGAAAAGAAAGAGCTCTTGGAAGACCTTGATATGAGAAAGTGTTACTTAGAAGTGCTTCATACCTACTTACGCTTGGGTTCTGGAACAGAGAAGGTGCACACACAAGTTTATGGGTGGTGAGGAAGCAGGGGACCCTGAGCAGAGCATTGGGATTTCAAGACTGAGTAAGTCAGGCCGTGTTATACAAGCACAAACATAAGGAAAATTGAAACGGGATCTCAGTGGAGTACAAAGGAATTAGGAGGTAAGTATCCATACCATCTGCTTACTAAGCATCCCCTCTCCTTCCACCCCCATAGAATTTTCTGGTTTTCCCCCTTGAACTGATTTTGCATGGAAATCACCTCACACGGTAATGTCAGGATTCCCTGGTTGCACAGGACTGTCAGCACTGTGCACAGCCCTGTGTGCTGGCCCTGGGCAGCCTTTACAGCGAATGTCTTGCATTTGTAGTGAAGAAAAAGTCGCACGTGGTTATCGTCTGTTTGCTTCTGCAAGTGTTGGCCTAGAATTTCTCTCTGATCTTCTGATGGAAATGCTGGCTTAGCTTTGGTCTAGCCTGGAGTTTGTATGACAAGAAATTTAATTCTCATATTAGAAATAGTATTTATGACCCCTGGTTGGTTATAAACCACTTATAGACTAAAATTTTGAAATTTTCTTATATAACATTAAAATAGGAAAGTGATGGGAGAATTGAAATTCAGTTCAGTTAATGTTTGGTGTCATGTTGATCCTGATTGAACCCTTTGGTATTTGGAGTTTTCCTGTGAATTGAAGAGAAATGAGGTGATTCTTTCAAAGAAAAGCATAAATCATGTTTGGGGAAGTGATGATTTTCAACAGGGAAAATGATCATTTTCAATTTTGTGTCCACAGTGGGATACGTTGTTAATGCACAGGACAAGAGTGAGCAGCACCCTGCTGGCTGTGAGCACATGCGGCTCTGCGGTTCTGTGGCTTGTCTTGGTGGCGAGGGACGGGCCGGCCCAGCTGCCCCACAGATGCAGCCTGCTCGTTAGGGAAAGGGCTCAGTGACCGGCACTAACAAGGACAGGCAGAGATAAAGCAGAAACCTTCAGCTGCTCTGCTGAGGGGACCTAGAGAAAGAATCCAGTCCCCCCCTCCCAGAGTGTTTAAATGACAGTGCCACACACCTGCCACAGAATACACAGAGGGCGGTCTGGACGTTGTCATTCCACTGGTCCCCAAGCAAAGAGTTAATTATAAACAGGCAGGTAAAGAAGAACACTGGTCCTTTGTTTTATTTTACTTTGTTTTTCTTTTTGAGCTGATTGTTTTCAAGATGCTACTGGAATTAGAGTCAGAAAGATGTGATGTCAAGTAGATTCTTGAAAATCATGGCAAGTCCATGCTATTCTTTGGTTCAAGTATATTTTAGAAACTAGAGTGCATAAAGCAGCTGATACTGGTGTTTTTGTTTTTTAGTACTGGGGTTGAACCCAAGGCCTTGCAAAAATGTTTTAATGCAAAAATCTTTTAATACTAGGGAAACATACTAGCATTTGAAAATGGTTTTAAATAGATGTATTTTAAAGTTTTCTGTGTTCATTTTGTGTTTCCTTATTCTCCAGATACATTTTATTTGAAATTCTTCAAAATTTATAGTGATGAGTCTAATTGTCAATCTGAAAAAGGCGCAATAAATACACACCAGAGTATGTATGTCTGCAAACACCAGGAAATGTAGAGTCACTTCACCTGAAAACGTGTCTAGAGGTTGCAGAAAAATATATTGAGAATGTTTTGAAAAAATGTGATTAATTTGTTTTTTAAAAGCATGCTTCTAGATGTCTTGAGCATCCTGTGGTCCTAGGTCCGTGACTATAGGGGTGCCCTACCAGGCCTGGCTCACCTGCTGTTTTTTTTTAATACCTTAGTTCAAAATAATCCTTTTGCCAAAGAGACACTTTTTTTTTTGTACCGGGGATCGAACTCAGGACCTTGTGCTTGCGAGGCAAGCGGCAGAACCACTGAGCTAAATTCCTGGCCCATTGACACATTTTTAGGTAGTATATTCTGTCACCCTTCATGTTCAGTTGTCACATGCAGACATTTTTGGTACAGATTTTTTGAGTAGATTTGATATTTTAAAGTAATTTATAAAAATTGGAGACCTCCCAAAAGGGCTCGCTAATTCTTTAGTTTAGCAGAAGGTAATTATTTTCATGGTATCCTATCAGTAGCTCAAACTTAGTAATTTTTAAAGGCAACAACAACAAAAATGTGCTTGTTTTATGCTTTAATTCCTTTCTACCCTCTCTTCTATGTAGAAACAGCATATGTAGATAAATTGGATTGCCTACTAATGAAATGCACCCATTTGGGATGAGGGAGGATATAATTTGTTTCTTTTCTATTTAAAAACACAATGGTTCAAGACCTGGGCTTATAGAAAAGCATCCTTTATTTAATGACAGAACCACGTTTACAGATTCCTGGGTTAAGTATCCTTTGTGAGCCTTCCCAGGCCTGACTGTGTATCTGACCTTCCTGAGTAAGATCTGCCCGGATTAATTTAGAACCTAGTCTGCCATGTGAGCAGGAGCTCTGTCCCGGGGAAGCTGTGGCTGATGCATGTGCTTGAGGCATATTTCTGCTGCATACTCTCCTAGTGCCGGTGACTCTCGAAGAGGGATGCCATTCTGATGAAAGTGCTAGTATCAAAATGTCAAATCATTGTGGCAGATGTGTAATTTTATCTCTATCTCTGTTAATCCCATCCAAACGAATATATGATTTATTGAGAAGCATGTAGAACTTGAGCTACCACAATATGAAATTCAGAAGGCTTCTGCCATGCCTTGTACATGCTTCACGTGCCAGATGGAACCCTTCATCCCCTGTCATGTGGAGCACATTTTGCTGTGTTTATTGGATGCACATATGATTGTTCAAGGCCTGGAAGCAGTGTTTATGAGCCAGCAGTCCACCGGCTCTCACAGGTCCTCATCTGTAGATGCCTGTCACCGAGATCTGCATATTTTAGAAATTGGAATGTCAACATTATTCTTCTTGGAGTAAATGAAGGGACTCGGTGTGAGTTGTGGCTGGTTGCTAAGAATATCTAATCAGGTTACATTGCTATGGCAACAGTGTGGCTAGGACTTTAAAGTTTCCCTGCAATCAGTTGGAATTCATCAGTGAAAGACATTGTTTATCTCGGGGGTATTTTAAAGTGATTCCATCAGGCATAAGGCAGGGATCCCACACTTTGGAAAGGACCTGAGCCCCGTGAACTGCACATAGTTTATGGTTAGGTGGGTGTATGTAACCTACAGCATCAGTAGTTTGATTTCACAGGCTCTGCCTCGTTCAAGGTGATTTCCATCAACTCTTCCAGTGGTTCACAAAGTTCAGACCACCAGTCATCACAGACTGATTATTAGAAGGAAAAGTATTATTTTATATTTCTCCCATACAGCAGAACACTTGGGGAATCCAAAAAAAAAAATTAGTGTTGGCATTTATCTCTTTCCCAAGGTGAATATTTCCTTATTTTTATCATTACTGTAGTATTGCATACTTATCTAAACTGCAGGCAGTCAAGAAAGCATAATGCAGGTAGTTAAAAATCTCCCAGAGTTAAGTGTTTTTAACATCTTACTGTAAATATTATGTATACCTCTAGTTGCTAAAGAGGTATAAAACACATGTGTTTTCTTGGTAGTGTATTTTTTTTTTGGTACTGGTTATTGAACTCAGGACCTTGTGTTTTTGAGGCAGGTGGCAGCACCACTGAGCTAAATCCCCTGCCCCTCTTGGTAGTGGTTTTTAAAGACAGCTTTATATGTTTAAACTGCTTTAATACTCTTTGTGTATGCTCTTTTTTTTGGTACTGGGGATCGAACTCGGGTGCTTGCGCTTGTGCAGCAGGCGGTGAAACCACTGAGCTAAATCCCCGGCCCTTGTGTATGCTCTTTATGGCTTTGAAACACTTTTTTTGCCCTCAAACATTCCCTCCACACATTGACAAGGTCAGGAGCTAAATCTCTGTCACCTAAGAACCTACTGAAAATTCAGTATTGTTGAACTCAGTGTTATGATTTAATACGTTCATAAAGCCATTCAAAATTTCAGTGTTATTAGCTTCTCTTTTTACTACCTGTGGTTTGTTCCCTTCCTTTTACTTAAGGAATATTGACAAATCTATAGGTTCTTAGGTGACCCTGAAATATATTCTATTTTCTATGAAAACTATGTGATCTAATGATTATTGTTTTGTAGGGTGCCAGTTCACCAAGGGAATTTAGAAGTATCATAAAAATTTTACCAACTTTCAGTTCTCAGTTGTGCATATTTTCTTTGAACCATCATGTGTTTTCACTTTGAGGAATTTTTGTTCATTTACTTCCTCGAGGGACAATAAATCTAGGTTTGACAACTAGGCTCTAGCACATTTGCAGATACATGATTCAGAAGAGGGATAACGACTAGGTTTGTAAAGCCACTATTGGCATAATCCACACACAGACTTTTACAGAAAAAAGATGTAGGATAATTAAATAGAATCATCAGAGAAAATTCTCTGCATGTGGGTTTGTTTTTTCCTGGTTTCCTAGAAGATGGCGAAGCCCTGGGGACAGCCAGGCAGCGGCTGGGGAGCCTTCCGGAGCCCTGGGTCTCACAGTGAGTGGGGTGCGGACTCTCTCGCGGCACGCACGGTTGTTCCGCTCAGCAAGGCGGGGCCCATGTGCCAAGGGGTGGCCCCGACAGAGTGGGCCAGCACTAAGCGGTGCCGCATTTTGGCAGTTATGCTTCTCACCTTCAAAGCTCCCGCCCCCTCTTCTCCCTCCCGAGATGCCGTCCTTCGCTGTCACCGGGCTGTGGCCTCTCCCCTGACTGGGCCAGAAAGCTAATGAAGGCACTGACTGCACCGCCCACACCTCTCTCCGCTTCTTGTGACAAGCGCCGTGTCCAGTCTCCCAACGTAGGAGAAGCTGTACTGCAGAAAGATGGATCTGAGGTGGGGGTGTGGAAAGGAAGCGGATTCCGGCCTTTAGAGGCCAAGACACAGGACGAGAAGATGGAGAGACCGCCGCTGCCGCTGCTGCTGCCGCTGCCCCGGCCTCTGAGTGGGGCCTGAGGAGTGTGGGTGCCTGGACTGTTCTTCAAGTGCCTGTGGAGGGGCTGGGGACCCTGTCCCCACACCCCGTCCAGCAGGTGAAGGAGAGGCACTCTTATCTTTCTCACCACCCTCTTCACCTCAAGCAAGTACACCCCCAGAAATGTGGCGTACCACTTCTGAAGGATTTGTTGTTGTTGTTGTTGTTTTCTTTTTGAGACAGTGTCATTATGCATTCTAGGCCGGCCTTAAACTCACTAGATAGCCCAGGTTAGCCTCTAACTCATGGTGATCCTCCTGCCTCAGCCTCCCCAGTGCTGGGATTATAGGTGTGCACCACCAGAACTGGCAGTTTCTGCAAATTTTGTGGCCCTTCAGTGTATCAAAAGGCTTTGTTGCTAGTCTTTGACCTTTACACCAGGCTTTATCTTCCTGTTTTATTTGGCTAAATATTGAAATTATTTTGTGTTCCTTGAATATGTTCCCTATCTTAGTTTTTCTAAGCACATGTTTCACTTTCAAGAAATGTCTTGGATGTTTGGAGACTCTGACGCAGTTGCTTTTCTGTTTAGTAGTGACAATGTGAATTCTGCAAGAAAAAAAAAACTTTAAATAAAAAAAGGGCAAATCCCAGAAAGCAGCATGTGTAGTGTCATAGTCATTGATAAGAAAGTTCTGCAAGCCTGAAGCCTCTAGCCCTCCCATAAGTGAGAAAAGCTACACAAACCTTGCAGAAATGAGAACTATTGCACATTTTCTGCAGACTCTAATTTTTTTTGGGGGGGGTACTGGGGATTGAACTTGGGTCCTTGTGCTTGTGCAGCAGGCGGCGAAACCACTGAGCTAAATCCCTGGCCCCTGCAGACTCTAATTTAATCAGCTGTCTTTTCTGATCCATGCTGTAACTGTAAATCTTTCAGGAACCCAAGCTATTGGGATTCTGTCCAAACATTGGACTTGCATCCCTCATTGTCATGTAGGTTTTCCGTGGACTTTTAATGCACCAGTTGTTTCAAGTGCACTTGGAAATGAATTGGGAAACTTGGCCAGCGAAGGCTGAATTTGAGCTACAGCGCGCATGTTTTGTGGCAGTTCTCATTGGCTGGACACTCTGTGCTGGTGGTGTGAAGGGCTGAGAGGTCCATACCAATTGCTCAGAAAAGCTTTTCCTTCCTACCTGTATTTCAGTGTCGAATGACCCATAAGACCCGGTCCTCTGATATTGGAAACATTCATTTTCGGAATAATTGGATGTGGTGGGTGTAAGAGCAAAGGGCTGCTGGACTACCGAGACATTCCATCTTATGTGGACTTAATGGGATACAAAAAGGAAAAGTTCAAAGCCATATGAGTGAAAGCGATGGGAATTCATTGCAATTCTCGATTATATTATTTTCCTTGAAAATAGCAAGATGAAATGTTTAGTGCATTCGATTTCTAAAGAGCTTTAGTTGTCAGTCAGTTTCGATGTCTCTGTGTTCAAATTGACAAGACCATGTTCTGAGCTTGAGGCGACTGGCTGCAATTAATGATAGAAAGCACAGGCTACTTGACAGGAAGTCATTTTACAAAGCTAGTGCTTGTGACTAGGAGGAAATTTGAAATTAAGTCTATCAGAATGAGGGACAGGCTTTGCCAGATATTAGTCATTGACCACCCTTCAAAACACCTGCTCATAATTAAAATGCATGATTTTACTTCGACGCCAAATCTCCAAGGAGCCATTGTGTTAAGAATCAATGTCACAGGAGTAAGTGACACTCTCTTAGAAGAACTGGCATGAAAGGGAGATAGACGAAATCCTTCTTTACTATTTCACAGTGCATCAGTTCAGAATTTAGAGTTTACATGGAGGGTTAGCTTCCCCTGCACTTTGCCGAACATGGTGTGGGAGGTGAGTTCTCAGGGTCATGGTCAGGACCAACAGAAAGCAGAACTCTGAGGAATATGCCACATCTGCCCTGTCCCCAGGAACCTGACAATGTCCCGAGCTGCGTCTCAGACTTGGGATGTGCCCATATCACCTGAGGTCTTCCTTCCCAAAGGGCTAATTGTGAGGGTTGCCATCCTTTCCCCTTTCTGCAGTGCCTGGGGCTTGGACAGCCCAGACGGGCTTACTCTCTCTGAAAGGTTGCTGAGGCCCCAGTGGATCTGTTTCCTTTGTGAATTCCACAGTGCTCTGCCATCATCTATTACAGTTTCCATCTAAATTGACACATGCATCTCTTAAAATACTGGGCCCCTTCTCAAATTAACCAGTTGGACAGAATAAGTAAGCAACTTTTTTTTTCTTGCGTATTTATGATAGGATTTCAAACATTTTTACCTAAGGTAACAATTAGAAGCATGTGTGCAGTAATTTTTCGAGATACACGTACATGTATATACAGACAGGTTCTGTGTATGAAAAGGCTGGTTAATAATCTACAAGTTTTATAACACATACAATTAAAATAATTTGTGTTTCTCAGTAATATTTAAGTAAAACTACTTAGAAGTTCTACATTACTACACAAACAGTGTGAAACAGTGTGCTTTTTTACCACACATGTAAATAAAGTTATGAGCACACATTTCATATTTAAAGTTTTCCCCATGAATATAAAAGTTTTTCCAAGAAAGAAAGATGCTTACAGTTTTTTTGTTTGTTTTTTTGGTACCGGGGATTGAACTCAGGTCCTTGCACTTACGCAGCAGGTGGCGAAACCACTGAGCTAAATCCCTGGCCCTGCTTTCAGTTTAATGTTGTTATTTGCTATGGATTATATGGGCAAAAAAATTAGGTAAAATAAAACATCCACAAAATATTTCAGAAAAAAACTGTGTACTTTTTAAACTTATTTTTGACAATTGAATAAATATACAATTATTTTTGTTCATAATGAGTTTTTAAATTTTTCTTTGAAAGAGTAGATTCAGTCTTGAAAATAAATAAAAGGTATGTACTTTATGAACATAGGTAAACAATTATTTTGAGCATAAAAATTGCCATTTGTGAGCTGGTTATTTAGCTCAGTGGCACTGTGCCTGCCTTGCAGGCACAAAGTCCTGAGTTCAATCCCCGGTACTAGAAAGAAAAAAAAGCCATTTGTACATTGAAATACTATAATGGCATGCAGGAAAATTTCCGGACTTCCCAGAATGTGGTTTTGGACCCTTATTATGTTTTAGGGATGAAGCAACCTTTGTGTGTGTGTGTGTGTGTGTGTGTGTGTGTGTGTGGTTAGACACTCATCTAAAATCTTTGATAGCAGAATGTAGTGGTGCACACCTGTTATCCCAGAACTCAAGAGGTTGAGGCAGGAGGATTGCCATGAGTATAAGGCCAGCCTGAACTACAGAGTGAGATCTTGTCTAAAAAAAACCAAAAATAAATAAATCAGTAAAATCTTTAGTAGTCAAATTATTTTTTGATTTAATTCCAGAAAAATTGTGTGTAAATTTCTAAGTATACCCGAATGTGTTTATGTTGGGGTTTTTTATTACTAAACTAGACCTGGACTAGTAAGTCATTTGCTGTTATCTGACACATGTGGTGTCACTATGCATATAGACAGTGAGTGGATTTCAAAGAGGGGATGTTGCTTATTGCATGAAAGAGATATAGGTCTCGTTATGATTTAGAAGCCTGGGTAACTGGTTAGATTTTTATAATTAAATTGATCCTAACTGTGAAGACATTATTTTAAATGTTTATGATAGGCATTTCCTATTTTTACCATCTGTATTTTTAGTTTTTTGGTTTATTTTTTTTTGAGTCCCAAGCCACAGAAGTTTCTACATGTTTGCTTATGAAGTGGTTTATTTCCATCCTAGCACATTTTCAAAAGAAATTGTTCTATATCACAAATGTTACTGTCTGCACACCAAACTTACTGTATTCATGTTTTCAAATAAAACATAAAATAGCTACCACTTATTCAGTGTTCACCAGGGACCACTTTTTTCATATACATCTTTTTTACATGAAGAGTTAATTATATTTATCATATAAAATAAAAATCCAAATTAAATCTAGAATACTATGTGAAGTATAAATATCACCAAAGGACAACAGAATGAGTATATATAGAAAGATAATATTGTAAATGAAATGTGTATTTTATCTGTAGAACAAAAATAGAGTAAAATCAGAAGGGAGTAAACCTTTCATATAATAGTTAAAAAGTAAAATCAGACAAAAAATTAGGGAGGCTCAACCATCTTGAGAATGGGAAATCCTTTATCTGGCTGTCTTATATTTTTATAAACAAAGTTTAGGAAACTTCACCCAGCCTGGCTGAATGGCTGAATTAAAGAGTGAGTTTGAAAAAGCATGACCTATATAAACTCTATAGTTCATTTGCCTACTTATGGGACACAAAGCAATGGGTCTAGATTTAGGTCACTTGATTTAATATCTTTATGGGAGAAAGCAATCTAGAATATGTCCATCAGGTTTGTACTTGGTATTCTATTTAGGCAAGATTACAAACCCTAGAAATAAACTTAAAGTAGTTTTACAAACACAGAATAAAAATTCTACACAGAGAAATATGATGCTTTTTGTAATGTAAATATAAGATTGGATTTAGCCCAGCAAAGGAAGGGAAAGAACAGGAGAAAAAATCTGTTTCAAGCAAAATATGAGCCAGCCATTCACTGTGATTGTTCAAAAACTGTCCGTACCATATTGTCTGTAGTTTGTGTTATTTTTATGTTTGTGAATGGCCAAGATACTTGAAGAACTTTAAGGTAAACCTGAAGAATGTGAAAAGGTAATCCAAATAATAGAAAAGAAAGAAAAAGGAGATAATACATATTTAAGAAATTAGGATGAATAGTGTAGATAGTTTTAGGAATAGGAAGGGATTTCTTAACTGTAGGGATGTTGGTCATTTCCTTTTTATATGGAGATAGAGGAAAAATGGATGCAGTGAAAGCAAAGAGACATTTTGGTGAACTATCAGGGTGCTAAATATTAGAAGAAACAAAGAGAACAGTAAAATTGTTGTAGAAGGCTTCACTGAGGTAATGAGAAGTTGTTTTACCTTAAGATTTGAGATATGTACTCACTGGAAAAATACTAAGCAGATGACTTGCATTGTCTTCCAGATCTGTGACTGTAATTTGAAGTTTGCCAAAAAGTCTTTGAAATAGATTGTAAATTTAAATGTAGAATAAATGCAAAGAAGACCTGTATGACATTTTTATTTAGGATTCACTTACAGAGATGCATTAGACAAAGCTAATATTACAATTAATTTATTAATTGGCTCAATATATCTCTGTCTTTCTTTCTTGGAGATATTTATCTTTCTCTGAACTTTCCATTCATCTTGCCTTGAATTTATTTATTTTTAAGGGGAGAGAGATGCCTTGGGGACTGTTGTAGAATAAATGGGCAGATGGGATGATTTCTTGCTTATTAGTTAACGGGAATGATTTGACTTTACAATTCTTCCTAAGGCAGCTACTTAAAATGAAGTCTACTCAATCATGAAAATATAATTTACAATATAGATATTATTTCATTCCCTCTACTTCCCACACTATTTTTATTTTTTGGTACTCTTGCTAGATTTGGTGGCTTTGTGTTATCACTAGCAAAACCTTAAGTAGACCAGTGGTTTGTTCCTTTTGTTCTTTTGTTATCAGAACTGGGCAGATGTAACTGCAGGGTTCAGCAGGAGGTAGCTAAGAGAAGGCTCTCATTAAAGAAGAATTGGGAAATCCCATCTGAATACTCCTTCCTCCCATTATTTAGCAAACGGAGAACACCCAATAAAAAAAATAGCAAAATCGTTAATATCAAATGCCAGGGTATGCAAAACTGTGGTATCTCTAATGTGTGCTTCTCTTCTCTCTTTCTTTTTTTTCTTCTCTAAAATAAAACAGTTGTATTTATTCAAGTTAAGCCTAGTGTGCTTTGAGGTAAACACAGGTAGATGCAATTACTGTGTGACAGAGTTGTAGTTTAACTTCTCTATGAGCCCAATGAAATTGTTTAGAAATAAAAGGCTTCTCAAACTAAGGCATCTCAAAAGTCTGTGGCAGGAATGTTGATGCCATTACAAATGAATCTCAGTGTTGTTTTGACTCCTGATTACCAGTTCTCTTTACCATACCACTCTGGTGACATACACTATTTGAAAAAATATGCAATTTAAATTATAAGAGCTTTTGGAGGGAGAAAAATCTATAGATTATATTTTGAATTCATTGCTTCTGTTTTCTATGTTTTTAATTGGTTTCTAGATACACAAACCTGTCACAAGATGAATGTGTCCCAGACCTAGTGTACAAACTACATAGAGAGTCAAAGGGCTGGGTTCAATGCAAAAAATGTGAGGAAGGGGATACGGGATTTGCCTTGGTTAGGTCTCAATTGCTGTGAACCGTAAGGCTTCTCATGCATAACGGGAGAACCAAGGGCAACTGCCCATAGAGGGTTATGGTGTGAATTAAGGACCAGACTTAGGAAGGGGCATCTTGCAAATGTCAAGCAATACGGTACAGTTTGGCTTCTCACCTTCCGGGTGGAGCTTGAGATGGATTACAGAGGAGTGAAATACCAATTCTCTGTCTCTGAGTCCTTTTCCTAGTGCCAGCTCACCTTCATTCTCACCTTTACCCTTTTAATTGTTATTTTAAAGGGATTCCACGCTGACAATAGAGGCCCTTAGATTTCCCATTCTACTGCTGTTGGTGTTGTGCTGTAGAAGTAGAGTCTGCAGGGGCATTTGTATGGCCTCCCAGCCTCTCACTTAGCAATGAATACAGCTCTGACATGGCTATGAGGTGGCCCCAAAGCAGCTCCTTCTGTTTTCCAAGGACAGTAATACCAGTGAAAAATTGAATCTTTTCAGAGAGAAGGAAAGTGCTTTTTTGTCTTCTTTGTTTTATATTACCCAAACAGACAGCCACCCTGTAGTGTTCTCTGTCTGATAAGGTAGTGTCTAGCCAGTGATGGTGCCATAGGGTCACCGCCACTGGGGGCTGAGTTAGAATACTCACTCAGGTATTTGTGAGTAGGTCTTTTTTGAAATATCTGCTATCATCTTTCAGTTGAAACATTTTTTTCTACCCAGGAAAGCATAGAGTGGAATCAAATTTTGGAGTTAGTGAATTTTAGAGGAGGGTCCCAGTTGATACTCACTTTGCCATAAAACAGTGTCCACTGTTAGGAAAAGCACTGCACACTTGTGGAATCACAGTACTGCTTCTGTTTTAGCCCACATCGGGCCATTCAAATTAGGTTGCACTTAAGAAGAACTGAAGTCCTTTTCCTATACTTAGAAAACTACTTATTATCTCATTTAAAATAATTGATACATAGAGGCACTAGAATATGATGTAGCCACCAGAGTGACATGGACTATCATCCCAATCTTGTATTACATGGGGTAAGTGTGTACTGAGCATGGCTGGGTGTGTACTAGGATTACAACCTTAGAAATCATAACTGTAGTTTGACTTTCATGTTTCAGAAATAAAGACACAGACTTGCCCATGGTCACTCACCCAATTTGTGATGGATTCCGAAAGGAGACTCTAAGGTCCATACCACTCACTTATCAGGCATACCCCAAACTCAAGGTCTGCCACGGATTATATGGGAATAGTGCTCCGAGGGAATTAAACCTAGGAAGCTAGAGAAATACTCAACAGAGGAAATACTGTGCCCACACTGCAAATGCTGACTGAGAGTTGTTTTATATACCTAGTTAAATTTTTTGGAGAGGAGAGATTTCCTTCTCTTACAAAAATTACTGACAACTCGAGAAACAAGTTTATGGGTTCAATTTTAAGTTCAGTCAGGTGAAAAGTGTCACCTTTATTCCTGCCCTCATTTAACATTATGAAGAATCCTTCCCAAGTATGTAACTCTTAATGATAAAAAGCAAATTAAGCAGGCATTTTCCATTTGTTCTAAGCAGGTTGACTTTGAGACATTAATAGTGCTGATTTGTCACTAGCTGTGACCGCTGTTTAGACAGTCTCTAGCTATCACCTGGCTCACTGATTCTGTCTACATGGCCTCACCCTGTGGCTGGGGAGCGTGGTGGTATGAAGTACAGGTAGAGTGTTCTGACCACCTCGAACACTGGGCCTGGGCTTTCTGGAGGAGTCCTGGCGCCACCAGCCAGGTCCCCAGATCTAGCACGTCATTCTGGGGCCGAACACCCATCTTTTCTCCGTGTGCTCCATTCTCCTGAGTTGACTGTGATGGCAACCTAGCTAACAGAATGGAATGAGTGATTTGGAAGGAAATACCTGAAAAGTTCGGCAGGGAGAAGCTGTGCTCCACAGGGAGATCTGGGACAAACAGTGCAACAGGAAAACCTTGGAGAGGGAAGAATTTGAGGATGGAGGCTGTGGCCAAACGGGAAATCTAGATAAATTTTAACTGGGTCACAAGTGTTCCTTCCATTGACCCAGAGAAGGAATCCACTGTTTCTTTATTTGTTCTTAATACTATATTTTATATCATCCAATATATCAGAAATACAATTTCAACATGTAATCAGTATTTTAAAATGTTGAGCTATTTTACTATTGTATTTTTGTTTAGTTTATAACCAGTTGGAGTTTTCCAATTAAGCTAATGATTAAGTGATTTTAATTTGTTTGCAATCTATTCAACTGATCAAGAAACACACACCATTTCTTGTGTGACTGGCATTATTGGAAAGAGACTATCGAGGAGAAAATACTGCAGCCAACAGAAGGGAACCTCCTGGGGGTGGTTTTAACCTTCCCAGGTTAAAGCAAAAGTGGGAACAGAGAGTTTTCCATGAGAAGAGAGCACCTTTTTGTGCATGTCCTTAAGGGCAAGCATCGTGTCTTAATTATCATTGTGTCTCTAGAATGGAGAACAGAACTTGCACTTAGCAAGTACACAATACTGTTTGGCAGTTTTTGTGGGAAAATGTAGAAAAATGCATGAAGTGTTTTATTTCTTTCTCCCTAGTGATATCTCTCTCCTCTCTCCCCCACTCCCAGCTTAGGTTACTGTGTATTTTGACATTGTCCCTGGAATATGAGATCCATTCTCCTGTGGAAGACGTTTTTACAAGGGCAGTTTAGGGTTGAGCAAATACGTTTGGGAGAAACAAAGGATTCTGCGGCTACCAGAACTCTTCAAGTCGTATCTGATAGAATTCCTAGGATTGACAGCTGCCTTTTAACTATTTTTAATGAGCTGTTCTATTATTCTAGATGCTGTGGGTCTGTGGAAGAGATAACCACAATGGCTTTCACTCAGAATAAAAAGATACTTGGTGGGGGTGGTTCAGTGCTGTAGCAGTTGCCCAGGATGCTCAAGGCCCTGGGTTTGATCTTCCCACCACCAGAAAAAAAGATTCTAATCCAAGGCTGTCTCTTTTTGGAGTTTGCCAGGGGGCGAGGGGATGTCGTGGGTTTATTCAGATGGGAGAAAAGAAAGTTGCAAGCAGTTAACTTGCTTGTGTGATTAATATAGATGAGAAGTAACATAGTGACCTAGACAGGAGCAAGTTTGTCATTGTTAGAAAAAGTTTCATGGTCAGTTTGAGACTTGATAGAGGTAAATTGTAGGGAGAAGGAAGAAAATAGGAATAGGTAATTTTAGAATTTTTCATTGGCCCCTTAGGATTTGATGCTGTGGTGCTTAGGGCAGAGTGTCAACCTGACTGGCTTCGGGGTGTGCCTCAGGCTGTGGCGAAGCACACTTCTGGGTGCATCTGGGTGGGGCACAGGTGTGGCTTTGGGGTGTGTATCTGGTCCCTTTCCCTCTCCTCACAGGCACTGTTCACCTGCTGTTTCTCAACTACCAGGAACTAAGCAGCTTTGCTCTGCCACTCCCTTCTGCCATGATGTCCCTGCCTTGGAGCCAGGTGACCGTGGACAGAATCCTCTGAGAGCATGAGCCAAAATAAAGCTCCGCTCCTTAAACTGTGGGTGTTGGGTATTGTGTCTAGCAATGGAAATGCTGACTAATATATATGCTTTTCCTCAAAGCTCTGGTAAGTTTCCTTAATAACAATTTAATCACACTGTATTTTGATTTATAGATGTCCCTTTATAGATCACCTTGAGTAAAACACTTGAAGACAGAGATGTATAGATGAATTTGAGCAATAGTTACCAATATTTGAGCTTCGTTCTGAGAATAGGAAGGAAGACTCAAAAATGTTTTATGAAGAGTAAAAGTGTAATGTCTGGAGGTTGGATTGGAGCAGAAAACTTGAAGGCAAGGAGACGAGAAATTCCTGTTGATTAAAACAGTTCAGATATGAGAGAAAAGGGGGTGGGGCAGTTGAGAATGGAGTAAATACATCAGATGTGTTTCCAAAGTAGACATGAAAGGCTGTGTTTACTGGATGCCAGAGGCAAGAAAGAGAAGGTGGAAAAGCGTATAAATGTTCAAGCTTTTTAATTTCTGTCCAAATTGATAGGTAACACTCCATAGTATTTATACAACTGCCAAAATTTCCAGGCCTAAATAATTCGTATCATTATTGTCAGCATTTGTGTGCTACTTCATTATTTCCAGTGTTATTTGTTGACTGTAGTCTCATGTGTCTCCAATGTCTATGTTTTCCAGCAGAAAAAGAAAAAGAAATTGAAAATGATGATAGCTACATGAGATTGTGTCTGATATTGAATCATGAATCATTTAATCAGCCCAGTATACCTTCTTTGAGCCATTTTGTTCCTCACTTTAAAATGTAGGATTCAAAGACTTAGCAGTCTAAAAAACAGTAGAAAATTATCTGGGAGAAAAATAAGAGAGTGATCTGACCATAGACTCAAAGAGAAACAGAGGGCTGAGGTGATAGGTCAGCGATAATGTGTTTGCCCAGCATGCACAAGGCCTTGGGTTTGAACCCCACATGAAAATGAGAGAAATAGAGGGAAAAGGAGAGGGAGAGGGAAAGGGAGAGGGAGAGGGGGGAGAGAGAGAGAGAGAGAGGAGAGAGATGGGGAGAAAAGAAAGGAAAAATGAGAGAGGGGAGAGAGAGAAGGAGAGAAATAGGAGAGAGACAGAGAGAAGAGGGAAATGGGAGGGAGGGAGGGAGAGAGAGGGAAGAGAAAGAAAAGAGAAAGAGAAGGGAGAGGGGGGAGACTGAGATCCAAGTAATTACTTGATTTGTAGTGAGCCACATTGTCAGTGAACTACAGCGTGGAAACTAAGACCCATGTATATTGACTTTCAAACCATTGCTTTTATTCTGTGCCATAGTAATTCTGCAGAATATGTGTAAAATTGTACAAATGTTATAACTAAGCTGTTATATGTCACTACACAGATGTGCATGTATGATTGCCGAGAATTTGAAGGAAAGCCTTTGTATCCTCCACTTAAATTTAAGCCATTACAAAGGGCAATTTAACATTTTACTCCACAACTGCAGAACAACCTGTATACTATATTTTGAAGCTTTCTGTTGAGGAAATCATTTTCTGTGGGCTTCTTCATTTCTGTATACCTAGCAAGCAGAGGCACTTTCTTTGTTCTAGACCAGTGGCGGTGAACCTACAGCACACGTGCCACAGCAGGCTGTTTGTTATCATCGAAAGCCCTAAAAGGTTCATCATCACTGTTCTAGACTATCTTTTCAAAGATGTTGGGAGAGTAGGTGGTCTTGGAAGACATGAAAAGCATAGTCACACATGCTTATTATCCAGTGTAATAAAGATAATTGCTCCCTGTAGAGCAAAGTGCAGACATGCTTACTGCCCACTACAAAAGATTCAGACTTCCTGAACTCAGGATTCCTCTCCAGTATACATACCACTGAGCCGCAGGCAACCATCTAGGACTGTACACATTACCTTTGGGAGGACTGGGAACAGAGGAAATTGCCACCAGTATGCTGATCCCAGTGCTGCTTGCAGTGGTGAGTGAAATACAGCCCTTTGTCTCTGACCCAGGAGTTTCCTGTCTTCTGCCATCATCCATGAAACTCTAGCAGGCTAACATATTAGCTTGTAAATTGCTATGGTCTGGATGAGAATCCCCTAAAGGACCAGGTGGTCCCGAGGCAGTAGTGTTGGGAGGTAGTGAGACTTCAGTTGGGGCCTCGGAGTGTCCTTAAGTCATGGGGAACATGAAGGAGATTGTAAGGCCCTGGTCTTTTCTCTTTCTTGGCTCTACACATGTTCCCTTGTCATGCCACCCCACCCCTTCACCAAAGGTCCAAAGCAGAGGGGCTACCTAATTTGGACTGCGGCCTCTAGAACAGTAAGCATTCTCTTTTTGATTTTATTGCCTTAGGTATTTTGTGATAGCAACACAAAGCTAATATAAAAGTAGGATAAGAGCCCAGATTCTTCGTAGTTCTTGATACTTTCTAGGTAGAAAGGTGTGTGGCCCTGAAAAGAATCTGATAATTGTTTAGGGCTAGATGAAAGTTGAAATGTAATAGCAAGGGTTATTTCTAAAGGGTTAGATAAAACAACTTGAGATCCACGTGTGCCATTGATGTCCTAGGGCACAACTAATTGGATTTGTGAAATAGTCCTTAGTTGCTCTCACCAATTTCAATCTGTATAGCATGAAATGCATTATTGTTGTTATATTTTAAATGTTTTGTAAATTGACAGGCAGGAAAGAGTTATTTTTTGGATACTTGTGCAGGATAAAATGACAAGAAGATATTATTTAGTAATTTGCTTAGTCAATGTAACCAAAATGGATAGATTGACCATACTTTGATTTCTAAATTGTACATGCATAATTTAATGAACTTCCTTAGAAGGATTGTTTTCCTACTTGAATTTGGATATTCCCTTTCTAAATTTGATTATCACATTATCAAGGCCCAAGGAACAATTTGTTCTTAATGATTAAGCAAATTAAATAATTAAAATAGATATTGTATTCTAGTTTTACTTCTAAGCGAGCGACATGAATGGGGCCTAAATAGAAAAGAACACCATCAAGACTGAATGTCAAAGCAAATTCATTCCTATAGTATAGGTTTTGTTAAAACCCAGAATGAATAATATTTACATAAATCAGCACTAAAGACTAAGTTTTGGACTATAGCAGCAGAGTGGCTAGCAGATTTATAATTAAACTTGCCATCAACTCTATTATGTGTTTAATCTGTTTTAGTTACTTTCTTGTTGCTGAGACACACTGCCCATCACCCACAACTGTAAGGAGGAGGGGTTTATTTTGGCTCACAGTTTGTAGAGGCTTCAGTCCATGGTTGGGTCCAAGGCAGGGCAGCATGGCAGAGGGGCCTGGCAGAGGAGATCTGCTCCTGGCATGGCAGCAGGAAGCAGAGAGAGAGAGAGAGAGAGAGAGAGAGAGAGAGAGAGAGAGAGAGAGAGATCAGGGCGGAGGAGGGGACAGACCCTTCCAGGCCACGCCCCAGGGACCATCTCCTCCACCCAGGCTCCACCTCCCAACAGCACAATGAGCTATCAACTCATGATCAGTAATCCACTGATGAGTGTCAGGCCACCACGGCCCAATCCCCAATAGCCTCCCCAAAGCCCCACCTGTGAGCGCTGAGCCTTGGGGGGCATTTAGATATAAAACATTGCCGTCCAGTTTCTGGTACAGGGTTTGAAACTAACAATGAATATGCTCATACCACATGTATATCATTTTAGACATTACTCATTAGTTCTAAGCTATTATATACTTTTGCTACCTGTTAAGTTTTCTTCCTTTTCTTCTTTTTTTGTGTGTAGCAGAATTTAAGGATGTTAGGAAGTCATATAGATATGGTATTAACGAGAGTACAGGGATTATAGTAAAGATAAAGTGCACAAGAAGGTGTCCTTCAAATACAAGTGTGTTCCTGGGACTATATTAGAAGCAGTGGCCCTCATAAAGTATAATACAAGAAAGTCATCTTCAGAAGTTGGTGAAGAATTTGAGAGGAAGTAACGTGTAATTAATCATTCAAGAAAATAACATTGATTACCTTGTATTATTATTGCTTTCACTGTTTTGTATTTGAAAAATGTCTGCAGAATGCTGCAGTTCTGGCCAGCAGCCTGCTCGTCCAGGAAGGACCCTGGCTTGGGGTGCATCGCACTCAAAGCTGGCCTTTTCGCCTTTTTTTCTTGTGGGGTGCTTTGCTTGGTGGCTGTGAGCATTGCAGGACTTTTCTATGGTGCTGCTCCTGCCTGAGTGCCCCTGCAGGCCTTCCCACCACTCTAGCAGTGGAGGGGTACGCGTCTTCACCCCAAAGATCGAATGGGCCCTTGGCTGCCTTGACCAGTGCGAGACAGCAGAGCCATGATGGGCCAGCAGCTTCTGGTTAGCAAGTAAGGGCGTCGCTGTGGTGTGGACTCTCCAGCCCTCGCTGCGCCCTTGCTGCCACGTGAGTCGGAACGGAGCAGCCCATGAGCCCTTCCTCAATTGGTGACCCACAGACTTGTGAGCAAAATAAAGAATTTTTTCTTAAACCAAGTTTATGAGGAGATTCCTAACAGTGATCAATAATGGGTGCACCACACGTCTGAATTGGGTGGTAGATAAAAGTTAGGAAGTAGTTGGGAGTGGCAGTGCACTCCTGTGATCCCAGGTCTTTCAGAGGCTGGGGCAGGAGGATCAAAAGTTCCAGCCCAACCTGGGCAACTTAGCGAGATCCTATAACAAAAAATAAAAAGGTCTGGGGATCGTGCTCAGTGGGAAGACTCTGGGTTCAAATCCCAGTACTCCAAAATAAATAGATAGATAGAACTAATAGATAATAAACTCTTCATTTTGACCTTTTTTTTTTCCTAAATGAGGGGAAGGAAGGGTAGTGGTCAATGCTTAATAATTTATTTACAGGAGTGATAAGATAGCAAACTGACTTCCTTTACCTAACTATTATCATTTTATTTTGTTTTCAGCTTTAATATTCAGATTAGCATCATGTTTCCATCATGCTTGAGGTTCTCTGGCAAAGTGTAACTGTGACAACACAGGTTCATCTCCAAAGTCATCCTCTTTGCCTCCCCATTATGATTCTGTGTCACAGTAATCCCTCATCTAAATTCTGGATAGTATTTGACAGCATTTTGGGGGAAAAAGATCAATTGTCCTATAAGGCTCTTTCCTCTCTGCATCTCATGTCTGAAATGTTTCTTCCTGACAGCTGATGACTCATGCTTCTTTTTCACCCTGAACAGTTGCTGAGGTTGCAAGTTTGCTGAGGAGGTACTGAAGTTCATTTTAGCAGAAAGACACCTGCCAGACAGTGGTCACTGCATCAGAAGGGAGAAAACTTAGAACTCAGCTCGAGGTGCCTTGAGTGGAGAGTTGCACGATTAATATAACCTAGTAATGGGTTCTGGTTATCTTTTTTTTTGGTATTGGGGATTGAACTCAGGACCTTGCACTTACGAGGCAGGTGCGGTGGCACCACTGAGCTAAATCCCTGGGCCTAGGGTTCTGGTTTTCTTACTGGTTGAAAGCGAGGGGCTGGATGTGTTGGTCTGTTACCTCCCCACATTGTGATTGTGTTCTAGTGAGTGCACATCTTTTAAAATATGATTTACATTTATGTAAGATGTAAATGTGGAGGATTTGGGTTATTGCTATGTTGAGTTTTTAATCAGTGGGCAAACTTTCTTCCTAGATTAAAGAAAAAGTATTTGTCATAACATCTTTAAGATGGCTTAAGGCTAGAGAATGTTTGCAATAATAAAGTGAAGTTGCACTGTAGAAATGTGTCTGTCAAGGACACAACCTGTCCCCACCGCGGTTCTCTTGCACCTACAGGGAAACTCAATTGTAACAATTATTTTAAGAATTAATATCACCAGAGACTTAAGTACACAGTAGTGTGTGCTGGTTAGCAATGCATCCTAAACATTTGACTTTGCCAGGAGTATGTACATGGTGAGCTCACACACATTTTACTGTTCTTCTATGAAATTCTACATTCAATCTAAAATATTGCTGCTAATATTTACATAAAATGAGACTCTCAGTCACTATGCTAGTTTTATTAATTTTGTGCTTCTGGCAAAGTAAGAGGATAAAATTATATGTTATGGGTTCCAAAAGCTCTTTTTAGGTTAAATGGTAAATTGTGCAACCAAATGCCTCACTAATAAGCCTTATGTCAGACTGGCAGAAAGTGAAAGAAAACAGGCCCCCTGACCAATTGTTTGCCCTTCTCAAATCCAGTGAACCACGTACTGAGCCTGTCCCTATCTACGCAGGACAGGATGCTCGTAACAAGGTCTTTCTTCCTTTATCATTCTCTGTGGGGAGACATGTTTAGTAGACAGACTCATTTTTCTCTGATCTGCTATGCCTTAAGCAAGAACTAAAGGATCCTTGGCTTCACAAAGACAGGCAAGATCTGACAGTCCAATCCCTCCATCCATTGAGCTGCTCTGGCATGAGACCTGCATCCTGGTCCTCTCTCCACCCCTTGTGTGGACCCTGGGCTGAGCCGCTAACCTTCTTATGGCCGTTTCTCTCCTTTGTTAAGTGGATGGAGGCTTTTCCTGGCTGGAGACTTTAATGAAGAGGAGGCCTCTTTCCCCTTGCTCTTGCTCTTTCCTCTTGGTTGCCTCCTCTGCCAGCTTCTTGCTCTCCTTTGGAACTGTGACTGTCACATTTAATGGTGACAAACTAACACACCTGTCCATTCCAGTGCCATCATCTCTCCCATATGGTACTGACTCTTACACATACCTCTTCATATCCATGGTCTGTTCAGCTCCCATTCAACAGCTTTTATAAAGAGCACCCCCACCCCCGATTTTATCATTTCATTTCTCTTGTAAGCCATTACATGGCCTGTAGATGTAGCTCAATGGTAGAACACTTGCCTACCACTGTGAGGCCCTGGTTTGATCCCCACCACCACCTCAAAAACTAAACCATTAAATAGCTTCATGTGACTTTTATGTGCATATTCCAAATCCTCCAATTCAGCCCCTTGGATCTTTACTGTTTAGTCTCCTACTTGCACCTCTAACCTGGTCTCATGGGTCACTCTCTATTCTACTTTCACTATGCTGCAGTCAGCACAAGGTTGCACTTTTCCCAAATGACATCTGTGACACCAGGCTGAGCAGTGTTCCTGGGTGCAGCCCCTGAAGTCTCCCTTGTTCTTCCTGAGAGATAAACTCAGTCTGTGGCCATGGAGTACTTGTCTGGGGTTAGAATGGGCTTATTCTATCCCGAAATCTGCTTCCCTAAATCCACAGTCGGTATGTTACATGGTTGCAAAACCTACTTTTCCTAGCCATATCACCTGGATCTAGCATTGTAGTTTTGAGGAATTTGTCTCCATAAACTTGCTACATGGACCACATATTATATAACAGTGATGGGGGTCTAACACATGATCTGTCACAGTTCGGGCTGCTGTAGTAAAAGACCATAGACTGGGTAGTGTAAACCACTTATCTCTCATGGTTCTGGAAGCTGGGAAGTCCAGCAGATCTGAGGTCTGGTGAGGGCGCACTTCCTAGTTGCTTTCCTCATTATCTCCACACACGGATCTGTGAGTTTCTCCTCATTGTACGCACATATGGCTGAAACAAAGCTCCTCTTCCTATTTCTTCTTACAAGGTTATTAAGCCCATTCACGAGGCTTCCACCCTCATGACCTGGTTACCTCTTGTGACTGTTAACTGTATTATGTTAATTTAACTGAGTTAAAGACTACCCAGTTAGCTGGTAAACTATTTCTAGGAGTGTCTGGGAGGCTGTTTCCAGAAGAGATTAGCATTTGAGTCAATAGACTGAGTAAAGAAAATCCTTCCTTGCCAATGAAAACAGGCAGTGTCCAATCCATTGAGGTCCCAGATAGAACAAAATGGTGGATAAAGGGTGAATTCTGTCTCCTGAACTGGGACATTTGTCTTATGCCCTCAGATATCACATGTTATTGCTTATGTTCAGATGTCCCCCAAGCCTCACTTGGCCAGAGGTGGGACTTTTTCAAAGGTGGCTGAATCTAGAGTGTGTGATTGATTCTTGATACAGTGCTAGAATTAAGGTGGTAGGATTAAAGGTGTGAGTGCTATCCACCCTAAGGGCAGGTAGCCTGGATACAATATAAGGGATAGAAAGAGGCTTGCTGCTAGTTACTTGTAGCTGGTCACTGCTGCTTTGCTACCTTCTCCCTGCCATGGACTGTTTCTCCTCTGTGACGCCCCTCTGCCATGCCACCCTGCCTTGGAGAAAGCCAAGTATGGACTGAAACTTCTATAAACTGTGAGCTAACTAAACCTTTCCTCCTTTAACTTTGGGTTTCTGGTATTGTGTCTCAGCAATGAGAAAAAGTAACTTAAGACATTACAAGTCCAGGTTCTCAAGCCTTTGGCCTCAGACTGAATTACACCACCAGTTTTCCTGTTTCTTGTTTGTAGACTGTTTCTGGCCTCTATAAGTGTATGAGCCAATTCCTGTGTGCATTTCTCTTCTCTATTTCTGTCTCCCCTTGGTTCTATTTCTCTGGAGAACCCTGACTAATATACCACCCCGAGGCATATTGCTTTCCCATAGGTGTGTGTGTGTGTGTTTGTGTGTGTGTGTGTGTGTGTGTATGTGTGTATGTGTTAGGGTTTCAACCTATGAACTGGGGGGTGACAAACATTCCATCCTTAAAGAGACCCATGGGAACAGTAGCGGTCTATACACAGGCGCACCTGGTGACACACTGAGGCCTTCCGTGGAGTCACTGCTACCAAACTGGCCAGGGCTACTACTCCCACAGGGATCTTGTCCCAGTTTTGCCGTTGCACGGACTCTTCCACTAGAGGGCACTCTCCCCTGTTGTTGCCTCTGCATAGGGTGGGTCGCTCTTCCCGACTCTCACCTTACACCTTCCTTTTGCACATGGATGAGTCATAAATCAAATGATTCCAGTTTGCAAGTCACTTCCTCTAAAAAATTTACCCTGTTCTTTCAGATTGGGTTGGGTGCCCTGGTTTTGTTTCTCCAGGCAGCTTCAGTGTCCCCTACCAGGAGGATCATTATACTTCCAGTCCTGTGGCTGCCCCTATCTGAAATTATGACCTTTTTTAAGGGCAAGAGTGATGTAGCTCATGCCAAAACCCCACCATCTAGCATGGAGCCAACCACTCAACAAATGCCTGCTGGGGAAAGAAAGGAGTAAATGAATGAGGGAAAGGGAGGTTGTCGGTGAGAGGAGAGAGAGGAGCCTAGGAGGGAGAGGAGCTACTTCCTGCTGAAGTAGAGAGAACTGAGAGGAGGAAACCAACCTGCTCACTTGACTGGCCTGCAAGCCTGACTTTGGCTTCCAAGGAGGCGTGACATCATCGAGCCCTTCCAGGTCTTCTGTAGGGGGAGGGACAGTATTGAACAATTGTAGGGTGGACCCTGGAGGAGGGCAGCTCTGAGGTCTGAGCCCAGTTCTGTGCCCTTTCCCAAATATCAGGGGCTTTTCCTTGTTGAATTTTGGGAAGCTATGTTTTCTTTTTGTTTGCTGTATTTATATTTCATATCCTTCTCCAAGTATAAAGCAAAAGTCAAAAGAAGAATCATTAGCCTTAAAATGCTTTGTGTTTGCTACAAGACAGGGAAGGATTCTATGTCCCCTTTTTTGGTGGCCAAGAAGGGGGACCACATGGTCAGAGCAATGGCTTCTGGCAGCAGAAAGGAGGCAGAGGATTTACCCAGAAAGAGAGAGGGGCAGGAGGACCAGGAGGGGCATCGGCTGCTCTGGGATGGTGATCCGTAGACCCTTCAGGCATCCCTTTCTCCTAGCACCCCTAAGAAACGACACTCCTCTCCTGTCTCTTTAGATCCCTCTCTAATTTTTTGCAATTCCTTTACCAGTCTAGTGCCTTTAATCCAAGACATGTGACGTATTTCTGAAGGCTAGGAACTCTGATGCACTGAGAGTATCATTCACATAACAGGCCTCCTAACGTGGAACTGCGACTGTGTGCTTCCTAATACTACGAGTAGCTGTGGTGATTTTCCATCGGTTAACTGTTGTAACAAACAACACCATAATTTTAGTGACTGAACACTCATGGGAAAAAGTTACTTGTGTGCTTTGAGGTTAATAAATGCAGAAATAAGAAGGACTAGGTTATGAGTGCCTCTGTGTTTGGTCAGTGGCTGGGAAAATAGGAGAATTTCATTAGCTTGGTCTGAGAGTGGCATTCACTTCCGCCCACATCTACAGGGCAGGATGGAGTCCTGTGCCTGCCACCTTCAGCAAAGGAGGACAGAAAACGCCATTGCACTGGTTTCCATGTCAAAGTATCCCAAACTGGGTGGCTTAGAAAAACAGAACTTCTCTCAAAGTTGTGAAGGCTGGAAGTCTGAAATAAAAAAGTTGTCAGGGCCATGTTCCTGCTGCACTCTGGCGAAGGGCTCCTCCTTGCTGCTTTCTAAGTTTGAGTGTGGGTGGCGATCCCGGTAATCTTTTCCCTGCACAGCACCTGGAAACTCCAGTTTCCCCTGCTGCTCTCTCCACCACCTTTCCTGTGTGGATCGGTATGTGCAAGTCTCCCTTTTCTTTAAGGATACTAGCCATTGGGTTAGTGCCCACTCTAATTCATTATGACCTAATTTTGCCCAGACTACATCTGCAAAGAGCCAATGTCCAAATAAGGTCACATTTACAAGTACTAGGTTAGGATGTGAAGACTTGTTTTTTTCTTAAGGTACTGGGACTTGAGCCCAAGGCCTTTGCACTGAACTACATCTCCAACCCCTTTTTCTTTTTTATTTTGGGACGGTGTTTTGCTTAGGGCTCTAACTTGCAGTGCCTCTGCCTCAGCCTCCTAGACTGTTGGGGTTATAGCGTGTACCACCACACCCAGCCTAGGCTGTGAGGATATCTTTTGAGGATACATTTAGTGCACAACAGTGGTGTACCCGTGTGTCCAAAAGGAACAGAGAAATGGTTTGGTGAACCCCCCTCTAAACTCTGCCAAGTTAACATTTTCTGCCAGCACTGTGAGGGCTTCACAGAACTGGTCTTTGTAACATTCTGCAAAAAATGCATTTGTAGCACCAGACAGCTCTGACTCACAAAAGAACTATGGAAGATAACCTAGCTCTAAGATCTAATTGCTTATACTTCAAGGATCTGTACCCCACTCAAATATCTTAGGATTTAAAAAAGGAGTAAGTGGCCGGGAATTTAGCTCAGTGGTTTCGCTGCCTGCTACGCAAGTGCAAGGACCCGGGTTCGATCACTGGTACCAAAAAAACCAAAAACCAAACAAAAAAGGAGTATGTGTTAGATTTTGTAATACTATTCATGCTAATGGTCTAATAGAGTAGGCATATGAAAATTAGTATAACCCCCTATAAAATAGGCTTGACATAAAGCCAATAAGGCCTTCTTCGTGTTTCTGTGTGGATCGCCGTCGTCGGACTGGTTTCCACTCTTGGCGTTTTCCATTGCAGTCTTTGCTCATCTTACCACACTTCATGAAGTGGCTGCTTTTCATTGAGTCAGCTGCGGTTTAATAGAGGACAGTGGCCTTTAAATCAGATCTTGTTCGTCGCGTTACCTCGGGAAAGCCACCAAGCTGCTTTTTTCTCCTGTTTTCTCACCTGTGCTGTGATGAGTGTTAGCCTCCTTTCCGGCTATGAGAATCCCATAAAGTTGCTAATTATCCAGTGCTGGCTGCCTGCCCACTGTGCTTGGGTGTTATCAGTGACCGAAGAGACCTCTGTCCTCATGGAGCTTCTGTCCCAGGAGCCAAAATAGGACTTGGACATTATAAAATGTTTTACAGGTTTTGGGTATGATCATTATTGGTATCTTATATCTAGAAACTCCAGTTTCTCTAATATGTTTAAGAAATCTTATTTAAAATAACACATAGCTCCTAGATATTAGAAAACACACAAAATGAAAGAAAATCTAAGATTTGAAAAAAATGTATCCGTAGAAATTTAACCATAAATTTAAATTCATGATAAATATTGAAAATATTTGTTTATTGCATTTAAAGATAGTTCCCACTTCCCTGTTCGATACCAGGTACTGTATTGGGCTCCATGGGGATTCACGATAGATACCAATGGTTCCTGCCAGGAGCTCAGAATCACATCAGGAACTAAAAGCTGTGTCATTAGCATAGAAAGTGAAGAGCGCCTGGCAGAGAGGCACAGAGAGGTTGACTGAAAGCTTCAGAAGAAGAAAGAGATTGCCAGACTCCGGGAACATCTTCTCAGCATTCCGTAGCTGTGGAACATTTATCTTCTGATGTTATGATTGGCATAAAATCACTAACTCCTGTTTCATAATTTATCTCCTGGTTGGGATTTTTATTTTTTATGTTAATGTTGAGTGTTCACCTCTGTGGCTGATGTTATAGTGCTTGTACAGTACCTTCATTGTAAAGCAAGTATATATATATGAAACTTAATATTCCAGAATAACACTGCTGTGGTTCACGTTTGTGCCCCTCCAAAACTCCCACTGAAACTTAAACCCAGTGAGACGTACAGGGGGGACTTTAAGAGCTGGTAAGTCTCGGGGGATTAGTGACCTTATAACAGGGACTAGCAGGCCCTCTCCTTGCTCTTCCATTCCTCCCACCACTCAAGGACACAGTGTTTGAGGTGCTGCCTTGGAAGCAGAGAATGGGCCACACCAGAGACCTTGACCTTGAACGTCTAGGTCTCCAGAATTGTGAGAAATACATTTCTATTATTTATAAGTTACTCTCAGATATTTTGTTTTAGCAGCAAAAATGGACTAGGGCAGGCAGTAAGCGACTAGGAGGGTGTATCAGATCTTCAGTTAGCGGCTTAAATCCAAGTGCTTAGAGCCATGCACTGTGTAGTTGGATGTTTACAGCGAAGGCACGGAGGCTGTGTGAGCATAGTCAGAAGTTACTGATTCAAAGCTGTGACAACATGGAGTACCTTTATTTTCAATTTACATTGCAGAGGAGATAGGACCACCATGATTATGCTTCTAAATGGGCTGCCAGACCCGTGGACTGAACCGCACATTCTGACTTCAAATGAAAATGAAGGATCTTAGTAGCATTTTTTTTCCCTTAGATCTAGTGGCTACAGCAGTTTTGGAGATCACGTAGTTTCCTCAATGCCTTTGCCAATTTCAGGACCTTTGAGTGACCACTGTCCTCTCTAGAATATTATTCCTTCAGATAATTCCTTGGCTTGCACTATCAGCTCATTCAGATTTCCAGAGAGCATTTCCTGGCTCCGTGTATAAAATTGTGTCTGTCTCCCATTATTCCTTCTCTGACTGTCCCCTTATAGCATATACCACTAATAATTTTGTTTACCATCAAGTTCCTGTTAGAATTTAAGCACCATGATTACAAAAAACGTCCCCCCCCCCCTCTATTTTTGCGGTACTGGGGATCAAACTCAGGACCTTGTGCTTATGAGGCAGTGCGATGCCACTGAGCTGCATCCCCAGCCCAAAATGTTTTTTGTTTTGTTCAGCACTGTGTCCCTGGGGAATAGGGGCAGTGCAGACCTACTGGCACATGTTCCTGAGAGCTAAGAGGAGAGTAGGGAAACACCAGACGTCGCGGGGATTTGGGTGCAGATAAAGATGAGAACTGGCGTTGGGCTTCTGGCAGCATCTGCGGAAGTTCCCTGCGGGTTTTGTCTGGGAATAAGGCATTCCTTGCGTCTGGCCTGGCCCGGCAGTCGCTGTGGCAATGGTGAGAGGACTGTGGCCGCACGCGTTTGCTCAGACGGGCCTGAGTGAAAGGGGGCAGCAGGACGGCGGCTTCGGGTGGGGAAGTGTAGGGTCCTGTGGCCAACAAGGCAGAGGGGAGGAGCAGTCAGAAAAGCAGGTGGCTTTGTGTTGTCCTCTCTGATGGAAAGGTGAGTTTCCGACTTTGCTAGTCATTTTCATGGAAGCAACAACTGTTTTTTCTTTTTTTGGTACTGGGGATCGAACTCGGGACCTTGCGCTTGTGAGGCAGGTGGTGGAACTATTGAGCTAAATCCCTGGCCCTGTGAGCAATAATTTAAAGCTAGACTTCTCTGAGTTGAAAACTGTGTATTTATATTTGCAATTATAATGATAGGATTAGCAATAGCAGCACATTTAGAGAGGTATCTTCAGTTCTCAAAATGCATTGATATACATTATCACGTTTAATGCTTACTCAATTTGTACATCTACGTATTCTGTGTATTCTACTTCTGCATTTGTTTTCTAGGAATAGGGGTGCGTGTTTAGCGTGTGTATATGTGTATTTGTACAAAACATGTGGGACTTTGATTGCGTCCACAAATATGGCCACCGTGATCCAGTAGGTGAAATTGGGCTTCCTGTTATATAAGCAAATATTTCTTTTCTATCAAGAATATTTCTGGAACTTTATGTTACAATATCATTTCGAATAGAGATGGTGTTTTTTTCAACAGTTCATAGAGAGAATTAGGTGCAGGAAATTCCAAGACAAATTATAAAATGTTTTAATTCCAGGACTTCCTTCTGTTTGTATTACTCATGGTGTCTTATTTATATCTTTAACAAACCTTGATTAATTGCTGCTCATGAACCATGCATCATGTTTGGTTCTGGGAAATTCAATGATCTCTCCCCACCCAAGCGCGCGTGTGCGCGCGTGCACACACACACACACACACACACACACACAGAGCTGGCTAACTGCACAGCTGTAGGATGGTATTACAGGTGCTCATGTCTAAGCTGCCCATAAAGAGGGGAGGTATAGGAGGAGGGAGTAGTCTGGGCTGCTTCCTGCTGGGGAAGCTGTTCTCCAGGCTTCATGGCAGAAGTCATCTTTGAATGGAGTTTTAAAAGATTACCATGTTTAATCAAAGGAATAACCTCCTAAAAATGTCACTCCCTTACATTCACTTGAGAGCATTAAGATGCACCCCTGAGGTCCAGGGACTCAGTGCCTGGTCCCACCCTCCCCTCCTTGAGCACCATGCCTGCTCAGTGAAGTACCTATGGGAAGGAAACCAAGTGCAGCTTGGTTTTGTGCGTGGGTTGAGAGCTGATGGAATCAACGGTGTGTAACACCAACCCAGCAGAGCCCCCAAATCATTCCTGGTCCCTGGCATTCTTTTTTCAAGGCTTTCTTCATTGTAGCCATCCCCTCTGGTAATTGGTTGAATCAGATCTAACAATGCAGTCAGATAAACAGTTGTGGCAGCTGCTGCCATGGCAACATCACCATCCTCTCCCTCCCAGCGCGCCCCTTCCCCACCCCTCCTCCTCCCGCTCTTCCCTCCAGTGCTCGCAGACTTGCCAGGGCTCTGTCCAGGCTGCGGGGTGGATGGCTCAAGCCCTTTCCTTCCCAAGCTGTACACAATGATGAGCGAGGATGCAGCTCAGAAAAGCGACAGTGGAGAGAAGTTCAATGGCAGCAGCCAGAGAAGGAAAAGACCCAAGAAGGTAGATTGCAGGAACTGGGAATGTCTGCATAAATATGTGTGTGTGTGTGTGTGTGTGTGTGTGTGTGTGTGTGTGATATCAGCAAGGCTATGGAAACCACCACGCATTAGGAGTAACTAGAGCTGGCGGGAGTGGCAAGCCTTGCTTTTTGAAGAAGCAGGTGCAAGCTGCTGCTCTCTGAGAACATTTAGAACGCCCTGGTTCATAATGGATCCATTGCCGGGTGCATGGAAAGATAAGGTGTGTTCCGAGGTTGGTTATTGAGGCTTGTGGCTGCCACCAGATGTTCCAGGTAGTGACTGGGTACAAAGTTGTTCATTTTGACAGTGAGTTTGACAGCGAGAATGTGGGGCAAGGAGAATTGTGTGGCCAAACGCAGATTTTTGCCCGATGCTTTTTCTGAGTGATGGTTTTGAGGTGGCTATACAGCCAGTGCTGGTTGGCTCCACGTTATGTGTATTCTTCCTAAGGAGAAAAGACTGTTGTGACAGGAGAAATAGGGTCCCCAGCGTGATAGTCCTGCGGTTCGCTTGGATCCTTTGCGGTGTTCCCAGACGTTAGGGAGATAGCTTTCAATGATTAAGATAAACAACTAAGGATTACATGGGTGGGGAGGGCGGGCACACAAAGCAGTCTGTCGGATTTTAGGGATTTCTTAATCAGGCACGCATTCCCACACCCTTGATTTTCATGGAAATGATACCGATGAGAAACAGTAAGCACAGATGCAAACTATCGGCCCCACCCAGCATGGCACTTCTTTCTTTATGGCCTGACTCCTGGTAAACTTGTCGCCTCCCCTGGCCTGAGCCCCACCTCTGAAAGAGAGGCTTTGTAAATAATTCTCCTAAAATCCATTTGGATCCTGGAGCTGTATATGGGCAGGGTATTTTGTGATTGTAATGTAAATGGTTTCTACTTCAGATGGTTTGGATATTGAATGAGCTGATTGCAAAAATAATATTCACAAACAAGTGACTGGTTTTTATTTTTCATGTGTTTCAAAATTACAGATCGCTTGTGTACTGAATGTCTCCTAATCTAAAAATAATCTAAATGATTTGAAATCTCTGATACTTAAAAGATTCCTGTATCAGCAAACAAGAGAGTAGTGTATTTTTATGGTGCCATGTAATTGAGTAAAAACAAGCATGCCCACATATGACATTTTAAAAATACTAGCATGAAGATAGTTATGCAATTTGATAAAAAGGAAATGGATAATTGTGGGCACGAGGGAGCATTGGTAGAATGCCCTTTTGTGTCCGAGCATTCTGGATCGCCCAGCGCTGGAATACATTTTCCTATACTATTACCTAATTGATCAGTATTTTAAAAAAAAGAAAGGAGAGAGAGAGAGAGAGAGAGAGAGAGAGAGAGACAGAAAGAAAAAAAGAATTCTGCTTTAATCCACATTATCATTTCAGTACCCTCTTAATTTCTCTCTGAGGTCCTTGTGCTACATTAGAAGCACTATACTCAGGTATGCAAAGGGAGGGGACATGCATCTCAAGGAGATTTCCAGCTCTGCCTGGTGATACTGGATTCATATAACTACATTCATCTAGAAGTATTAGAGAGCATAGAGATGGCAAAATTATCCCGTGTAGTAACTACAGTGTTTTTAAGCTCCACTTTCTCAGATGATTGTATTTTAGGAGTATATTCTTTTCCATATACAGCCAAAATGATAGCAGTTAATAGCAATGTTTGAATATGTGCCTGTGTCCTGTGCATACCATCAGAGTCAGACTAGATGAGCTGTTAAAGAACTGTGAAATACTGAGTGTTAAAAGTTTTTTCACCTAAAAGGAAGTGCTTTTCAAAAGGAACTAATTACACCATAGAGGACACACACACATCCACACACCTCAGCTTGTGAAGTCCCACATAAGTGGGTTCTCATCTCAGTTCTGCTGTTCAATACTGTGTGTTTGCAGAATGTCATGCCCAGGCACTCTTCTATTCAAAGGGGATAATTTCTATACATTTTGGTGATTTGTGAGGATTAGAAAGGATGGGCACAAGATTCCTTAACCAATATTTAAATACATAGCTGGTGGCAATAACTTTTTGGCATTGTTACTGTTTTCTTAAATGGATGTCACTTATTATAATAAGCCATTTAGTAGGAAAGTCTGTCCATACCTTTGAGAGAAGCCAAAATGGCAGAATACAATATTTGTACTTAAAAGATAATAGTTTATTTTTCAAAATGTCAAAAGTTATGTGCTATAATCAGAAACTTTTTATCTCATACAAATTTTTGAGATTTACACACATGTACCCTAGGAATTTAGGTCATGGTTCCACATCATTTTATGCAGCGGAGGACTTAAATTTTTGCGTGTAAAAAGTAGGCCATTAAATGTGCTTTGATGAGGAAATAATCAAGAGATGAGCCGCACCGCCAGCAGAAGACCTGAGGGAAGCAGGCACTAGAGCCCAGTCCAAGTGGCCTCCCTCAGCTGAGAGGTCTGTGTCCACTAGAGGTTCACGGCGAGTTGCTGTAGATTTCTGGGTAATCGCCCAGCAGTAGGGGCCCTAGGCTCACTGTGGCCTGGGCACAGTTCTGCCGTGACCATAGCCCTCAGAAGCCCACCCCTGCTCTAGTAAATGTGTAGCAGGCGGGCTGTAGCCACTTGCTTTTTCCCTACCTCACAAAATGGGTTCTTCTGAGGGACAGAGCTGAAGGCTCTCCATCTACAATGGGGTAAATAAACTTGAAAAACAATTTGTTTGTCAGATGTTGGTGAGTGCCTTGGGGCTAGAAATTCTTCCAGCCTTTCTTAAGAATGGGTGTTTTGGCTTCATTAAGCGTGTCCATTCAGAGACCACCAGGATGCACATGTGGTTGAACTCGAGGGGTTTAGGACTCTTTGGGGCAAGGGGCACATGACGAGGGACCAGGGGACATCTTAGTAAGAGGTGCCAGAGATAATTCACTGGTCTTGGGCTTCTGTTCAGTGAATTGAGAGAGGGTCCAAGAAAGAGGGGTCATTCTCTGCAGGGGATGCTCTCAGGAGGCAGGGGCACCTCTGTGGCTGTGTGTCTGATGAATCAGAGCCATAGGAGGGCAGGCGAGAGCAGTGCAAAACTGTGGCTGGTGAAGAAGCAGCAGTGTCTCATCTAGCAGGAGGAGGGGCACTTGGTGTCTTGCGGCTTGAACAATGTCTGTGTTTTGTCTGTGCTCGGATGGATGAGGGCACAGTGCTGTTCTGCCCTGCCCCCGTCGGGTCACAGTGTGGCCTTGTGTGATGCTGCCCCTCCCTGAGATGATTTATGTGCAGTGCGGGACACCATGGCTCAACTGGTCCCACAGGGGCAGCGCCGCTGCTCCCCTCTCTCTCCAGCGTGCACGCAGAGATGTTTTTGCTGAGAGAGAGATTGTTTAATATCAGACACTCGTTAGTGTCCAAGGAAAAGAAATTGTGGGCGGTAAAAGTGTTAATATTTCAAGAAGCCGTAGCCTGAAAGCTCGTTTATTTCATACAAACATGTGCTTCCCGAGGTGCAGATTGGCTTGGATGGGGAAGTGAGGGCAGAGGGAGGGCCGGGGCTGCCCCTATCAGTTGGGCTCTGAACTGGTAAGAAGCTTTGGGGGCTGTGGACGCCTAGCAGTGTGAGAGGATTTTGAACCTGCTCTAAATCTGAGATAACTTGGTAAAAACTTACTCCACACAGTATTTTGGTGGATTAGATTAAAATAATACATATATACATACATTTGTTTCTTTATATTTGTATGTGTGTGGTACTAGGGTTTGAACCCAGGACCTTCCCACTGAACTACATCCCCAGCACTTTTTAATTTTTATTTTACTTTTGAGAGAGAGTCTCACTTAAGTCCCTCATTGCCCAGGCTGGGCTCAGACTTGTGATCATTTTGCCTCAGCCTCCCAGAGTGCTGGGACTAAAGATGTGGGCCACCATGGCCAGTTCCCAGGACCATATTTTTCCAATACTCATTTTCCCATTTTGTGCCAGTGGCATGGCAGCGCATCTATACTGGATGAGGCTGCAGGCGTCTTTGGTAATTTACATACATGAAAACGAAAAAGGCTGAGCATCAATTGCATGGGCCAGCAGCCATCTGAAAACTTTAGGCTTTACAAGTGCTTCTAAAACACAGAAAAAAAAATCAATGGCTGAGTAACTATTTCTTTCATTTGGTGAAATAACTACATAAAGATAAAAATGAAATGGAAGCACTATTATTTTTAACAGAATAGTAGGATAAAATGGTTTTGTAGGATATCTTGTGCTCAATGAAGATACTTGCATCTGAACCATTAAAATATTTGTGACTATTGCAAAATAGTTTAGTTTTATGTAAATTTTATTGCCGTGCAACTTGCCCTTCCTAAATAGAGAGATGAGAGACATTACCAGATGTATGGTTGAAATGTTCCACCACAGAAATGTGAATAAGAAACATATGAAAAGGTTTATTTTTTCATCAGCTTCAGGCAGTGTGGCCTTTTGCATGGAATCAGGTAACAGGTTCAGCCTTTGGATGTCCAAATGTCCTGTAGTCAAATCAGTTTTGAATTTGAGTTGGTGCCTTATCCAGTTCAATCAAGCCTAGAAATGTCTTCATGAATAATTCATCCTGAATAATGTCCCCATTTCTTCATTTTTCCAAATAAATTATACTTTACCCTTTAAAAAAAATCCATTTGTAACCCAAAATAGTATATTTTGCCTGATGACAGCAATTCCCATCACTGAAGGTATTTAAAATGACCATCTGTCATTTTCTTGGGTGGAAAAATCTCCTCGAACCTATATTCTGTGACTTTCTTTCAGTGTTTTTCTGTTTCTATTGACTCATCATTATTATATGGATTTTTCCCATTCATAATTTTGTATACTTGTAATAGCTCATTTATCCTGCTATATCCTGATCAGAGGAGTGTTCTGCTGATAACAACTACCAGAATCACCTGGACTGTCGAGTAAAGGAATTCAGTTCTTTGGACCCACTTCAGACCTACTGGATCAGAACACTGGTGATTTTTTATTTTGGTACCGGGGATTGAACCTCAGGTCCTTGTGCTTGCGCAGCAGGTGGCGAAACCACTGAACTAAATCCCCGGCCAACACTGGGGATTTTAATAGGCTCAGTTCTCTCTCATATACGCTCAAATTTGGAGCCATTGCCTGAGAATGTGGTCAGCAGGCAAGAAGCTAGTTCTCTTAGAAGGATCTAATTATGGTTAGATGTGTTTCATTATTTCTTGGCTCTCACAGTTGGTGTCTGTTTAAGTCTAGAAGACAGCAATCTAAGAAAAGCATTTTTTCCTGTTACTCTTATGTCAGAATCCTAGAATTGCATTGCATGTGCTATCTCATTTAATCTTCAAAAGAGCTCTCACTGAGTATTATTGTCCCAGTTTCATGGACAAGGAACTTGAGACTAGAAGACTGTAGGGATAGTGCTAAAGAGATGATAGATGTTCCTCCTCCTACTCAACCAGAGATGTGCTTTGAACCATTTCTCCCAAGGAGAGCAGGTAGGTACAAGGGTTATCTGGCTATCGTTTAAGCTGTCCTAATCTCCTCCCCAGTTTTGAGTCTTATCTTCTAGCATTTGATCAGATTCTCTGAGATGCTCACTGTGGCCTATGGGAATAATACGTAAAGGCAGTTTCTTTCCTGATTATCTATAATATTCTCCCAAGAAGCACTCCTCTTTTCCCTCTTTTTGCTTCTGTAGTTTGTGATATATTGCTGTAGATGTTCCTGTTCGTCTATACAGACAACATATTGGACCTTGGAAATCCACAAAAAAGATGGATCAAAAAATAAACAGGTACGGTACTCTTTGGGGCTGGGGGTTTAGCTCAGTGGTTCCGCTGCCTGCCTCACAAGCACAAGGTCCCAAGTTCGATCCCCGGTACCAAATAAATAAATAAATAAGATAAACAGGTACCTTTGTATGGTTTAAGCACACTCAGTTAAGTCAGTGTAAGAAATTGATCCTACTTTTACAATTTTATGTATAGTCTCTTGAGACACTTTTTAAAATTAGGATGTTCTTAGTAATTGTTCTATCAACAGTTCTTTTTCATCAGCTATTTCTTGAATATTTGAGGTTTATTTTTCCTTCTTGATAAAAAAGTTTTTAAAGAGACATGATTGCATATTGAAATAGGCTTAACATTTTAAATCCATATTTGTTTCTGTCTTGCTGTGATTCAGAACATGCTAAATTATAAAGATCCTTACAGCTTTATTTCTTTACTGCTTATATTCTTTTCAATTCCTGTTAGTATTAGAAACAAAACCAATGCTTATTTTTATCTCACTGGACACTGGCAGGATTCATTACATCAAATAAAATTACCATTTCAATTTCCTTTTACTTGATAGGGAAGAGTTTGGATTACTACCAAGTAAGATAATCTTTTGATAGAAAAATTATAACTTTTTTATACACTTGAGGCAAATAAATATTACAGAGTATTTCTTTTTCTTTGAAATCATTAATATTTCCCAACCCTTGAGAAAGAGAGCCAATTTTCAAAAACTTGAAAGAGATGGCAAAATATGGTCTAGGTAATAATATAACTAAATCTAGAGAGCAAGATCTTAAATCATTGGATCTGGTTTTTATACATGTTTTTCTGTTAGCTCACAGACTACTATCGTCTTCTATGCACTAATTTGTTTTGTTTAATTCATGAAGTTTACTGGTTCATTTTAGGTGCACATTATGATCACATCCACCATTGGGGATTTGCACCTGTACACGCCATATCTTGGTTCTTGTTTTTTCTCTGTGCCCCTTCCCTTCCTTCCACCCCTTCACCCTCCCTATTTATAAAAACTTTTCCTGTTTTTGTTTGATACTGGGGATTGATCTCAGGACTTGTGTTTGTGAGGCAAGTGCAGCGCCACTGAGCTAAATCCCTGGCCCTTTGTTTCTGTTTTTTTCCTTCTTTTCTTATATTATTTTTTTCTTTCCATTTTTTCCTGTCCCTGCTACTTTTCCTTCCCCTTTAGACCTTTTCTTTCTATTTCACCTTATCTATTATACATTTGGTTCTCTTTTACACTTTCAGTTTCTCACACCAGAGAAACTATTCAGTATTTGCACATGTGTGTCCTATTTATTTCACCTAAGAGTATGGCCACAATGTGCACCCATTTAGCTATAAATGTCTCTAGTTTATCATTCTTTATGGCTGAGTAGTACTCCATTTTATAAAAAAACCACATCTTCTTTATCCAGTCACCAGTTGATGGACATTTGGGATGTTTCCAAGATTTAGCTATTACAAACTGTTTTGCTATAAACATGGGTGTGCATAACTAATTTGTGTTTGTACTCGTTAAAACAAAGATGTTGATTTCTAGCATTTACTTAATGAGCTTGGGTTTCTGAGAATAAGCCTAATTTATTGAGTTTAATTTAGGTTTCCTCCTAACACATGGGAAGTTCCCTCAAAACAACAATTTGGTGTTGGTTTCCTGGGTGTATTGTGTTTTGTTAGATTCTAGGACACCACGGGGCTGAAAGGTGATGGTTGATGATGTCATGGAATTTATAATCTGAATAGACATTGTTATCCAAGAAAAGATTAATGAGCTCCAGAGAAATAGTATAAGTATTATGCAATACTGGTAAATTATAAGAAATAATATAAGCACTGTGTTTTGCAAAAAAAAAAGTTCTACAGGAGTCTGCAGCAGGCTAAGTGGTCAATGTGACTTGGTCAAAATGGTGAGTCCCATCAATGGTTGAGCGTAGCACGGAGCCCTGCATTATGGCTACCACTTGGGCTTGGAGGAAGAAGGCAATTTTTACCAGTGCAATCCTGGCCATTTAATTCTATGTCACTAAAGGTTAGAAATGGTTCTGGTGCAGAGTTGTGCGCTGTGTAAGTGAACTCTGATGTGCTGCCCTTTCTCTCTGAGCCTGGTTGATCCCAGGCTCATTGGACCCCATCTTGGTGTGGGGATTTCTGTGACCTACAGCATGTGTCTTCTTAAGCTTTTTAATGAAGCTTTGCCTTGTATGTATTCATGTTTGTAAATTATTTCTAGAATCAACAGTGAATTCCAGTAAATAAACCTACAAAATAGTAGGAACATTTTTTGAATTATCTAAATGATCAGCTTGCTGCTTTTACCTTATGCAATCCTGGCATGGGCAATAGAGGATGGTAATAGACTGTAACATACATACAAGAAGACATAGGATTTTGTATATTAGCTGAAAAAATAGTTTTTTCTTTTTTGGTTATTGTATATGCTATTATAAGACTATATTATTCTAACATTGCTAAATTAGCACTTTGAAGCATACTATGGAGTTTATTCTGGGTTTCTTCTTGGATTTTCCAATTTTTTTTTTTTTTTTGGTACTGGGAATCGAACTCGGGACCTTGCGCTTGTGAGGCAGGCACTGGAACCACTAAGCTAAATCTCTGGCCCCGGATTTTTCAATTCTTAACTGAGAAATTCCTGACTTTTCCCTTCTTTCTACTTCCCTGGTGGCCACAGTATTCTTTCTTCATGTTCACAGGGAGGCAGGTGACTCATGAGCGCTCATTTTACTCCTGTTTGCCTTTTACTTTTACTCACAATAGAAGGAGAATGATAGCCATTGCCTCTTCAGAGAGCATTCAGATTTAAGGAGAAAGAAGTAAGCGTGTTTTGAAAGTGTAGAACCAGAGCTAACTGTTAGAGTTTGTGTTGGTATTGAGAGTGTGAAGAAATTCAAAGTAAGTTGTGAACCATCCTAGAATATTTTACCAAGTGTTCATAAGCAGTACCTCTTTATAAATATTTTCCTGCAGTAATGTAGTAATTTACCATAGTGCTAATGTTTGCCTACATTTTAACAGTAAAATTTTCTATGTGGCAAATCGAACCAAATTAGGTGGTGATGTTCTAAATTTTATTTTTTTAATTAAATTATTTTTAAGTGATATATAAAAGTTATGTGTATTTTGAAGCACTACCTGATGTCTAAGTACCTGTATACACACTGCAATGTTCAAATCAGGTTAAGCATGTCTGTCTCCTGCAACATGTATCATTTCTTTAGGGTGGAACAAGGAGCCATCAATCGAAGTCTGGTGGAGGCCCATTTCCAGGTCCATTGATGACAGCTTCTCGCTGTGTTCTTACCTGGTGGAAGGCAGAAGGCACCTCTCTGGGGCCTCTTCTATAAGGGCTTTAAGGTCCTTAATCCTTCTCAGGACAGCTACGTCCTTGTGGTGTAATTACCCCCCAAGCTGCTGCCTGGTCATCCTGCATTGGTGATTAGGTTCCAACATAGCGCTTTTGGAGGGATACAAACGTTCAGACTACAGCAGTCAGCTTTCATTTCCTGACAGTTAATCAAACCCATATTAGATTGTGTACCGCCTGACATGATCGTATAGTCTGTTCTATACAGTTGACATAGTAAATAATGTGTGTTTTCTTAAATCAGTGAAGTTCAAAAGACTGGGTCTAAATAGGAATTTACTGTTATGTGCTTGTTGTTGCCATGAACTATAGGAAATATATTTAATACTTTTTAAATGTAATTTAGGCATAGCATGTTCTACCACACAGTATCATTTGAGTAAAAAAGTTGTTCAGATTGACTCTCTAAATAGCCAATAAGAATCAGCTCTGTTCAGCATAAAGAGCAGAATGTTCTCATAGGGGTGTAAAACATTCTTATAGGTCATTCTTCTGTCTTAATACATCGTCCTCAAAGCACAGAGTATAAAAATTGACAATACTTTCCACAGCTTGTGATTCATAGCAGTGACTGTGAAAAGACTTAATGTGAATTACCCATTTGTTTTTAGAATTTTAGACCATTCTATAAGACACATATGAATAGCATTAATAAAATGCCCATAAGTAATATATTACTGATCTCTGAGACTTAGAAATATGTCCATCTATTAAAGTTTTGGGGTGGGAGGTGACTGGATTTTGGTTTGTGTTGTTCAGCTTGTTAGGACAGAGCACTAATCTGGCCACCACTGCTGTCTTCCACAGAAGCCAGTTATCTTCATTTAGTCTCAAAGGCAGGGTCTTTGTTCTTTTTTGGGGGGGGTTGCCGGGGATCAAACTCACGACCTTGCGCTTGAGAGGCAGGAGCGGTGCCACTGAGCTACACCCCTGCCCCAGGTCTGTCTTCTTATCTGCACGGGACGGCTGACCAAAATGAGACAGCAGAGAATGGCGCCGCTCCCAGATGTGTGCAAACCCAGCCGCATCAGCAAAACAAACCCTTAAGACGGATAGTCTGTCAGCCTATGTTTAGGTGCCAGGATTGTTCCATAGTTACCTCCTAAACGTGAGAAAGAATTCTGGTCATTGTTTTGATAGCTTGTAATATATGAGGCGTAGTGATTCCAATATAATAAAAGTAGGATGGCAGCCCTCTGTGGTTTTGTGATGAATTTCACCTTCATCAAACTTTTTGGTTTTGCTTTTGTTTTCTTTAGTTCCAGGAATTGAACTCAGGACCTTGAGCTTGCTAGGCAGGCACAGTGCCACTGAGCTAAATCCCTGGCATCCTTTGAATAAACTGTATTTTTTCCAATGAACTGAACAATTTAATGATAAAACATTTTCATTAGGAAGAAAATAGTTCACTCCATTGAAATAGTAGTTCCAATAATAGTAAAAAACAGCTTATGTTGAGAGTGTAGTGTGCACACATACTAGTCATTGTGCTCAGTTCCACATATATTGTCTGACTTTATAATAATTCAATGAGTGAGTACTCAGTTATCCTCACATTAAAGATGAGGGCACTGATGTTTAGAAGGGTTAAAAAACTTCCCTGATGGCAGTCTCAAATCTGCCATCTGATACTGGGTGAATGTTATTTGATATTATCCTAGGTCAAACTGACTACTCTGCCTGACACCACACCCTTGTGCCATGTGAACGAAACAGTGTTTTACACAATTGAAAAGGGAGTAAGAATGAAGGAAATGGGGATTTTCTTTATGTCCAAAACCCACCTCACTAATACGCCTTCACTGATTGAATCTAAAAAGCTAATTTGATTTTTTTCCAAATATAGTTTAAAACAGAAGTATAAATCCAATAGGAAAATGTTTTCTGTGTAGTTGTTGACTGGAATCATGAGATGCTTTGAGAAGATTGAAGTCAGATATGAGTTCCCAGTCTTCCCTGCAGACACGGGAGAATGAGGCTTTATACTTTGATATTTCCATCTGCACTTCGGCTATTTTGGTCAATGGCTGACATTTTTAACACAGCCTCTCCACTATAAGGGGGAGTTTGTTAGTGAGTCCGTGTTACTTGTCCTAACTCAAAAGGTCACCAATCTATCATGTGCTCCCTAATCTTATTACACAGCAGGAACCTCTTTCCAGTTGTTAAAGAATCAGTAGGAGTGACTGGGCCCATTACATGGGGCAGTCAGACATTTGTCTAGTGGCCATGTAAGAGCCTGCACTTTAAACTATTTTTTGAGTGGTTTGGTCTGTGTGACCTTCAGTGGCTCTTATGCTTGATTTTCAAAGGTAGTGCCTGGGCACCAGTAAGAGGTTCCATGTCCTTGGACAGAATGCCTTGGTAAGACAAAGAATGTACTGTTGGAATCATTTTCTGAGTCACTGGTTGTCAGCCAATGGAGAAGGGAAATTCTTCCCCTTTATTGCTTTTTCCTAGTCATAATTTGAAGGGATGATTATTTTTATAAACTTCATTTATAATTTGCCCACCTGTGAAGACAATCAGCTGAATGGAAGTATTATTTCTCCTGCAAAGTAATTCATTTTTTCTCTTCAAAAAATCTATCAAGAGATACTTTGGGTAGGGTGCCTATGGAACAGTCAAGAATTGGGGAAAAACCAAACACACATACATGTTAGTCTGAGTTTCAGATATAATGCTATTGGAAATGGTTTATAAACATTTGAGTATTTTAAGAAATAGATTATTTTAATCATATTCTACTTTACATTAATCATATTCCACTTTATATTTGCCTGGATATTAGTGTGTCTTTATTATTGCTATTGCCATAGAAAGTTTATATAAAGAATTATCCTCATTCTCTTTTCTCATAGTTTTTCCTTTCCCTTCTTTCCTTTTCCCCTTCCCCTCCCTTCACTCCTTCGTCTTTGGACCTTTTTTCCTATTTCAAATTATCAATTATTCATTTTAATCATTTTAACCCTTATTTACACTATCAGTTTCTCACACTAGAGAAACTATTCGGTATTTACACACATGTGTGTCCTATTTATTTCACTTAAGAGTATGGCCTTGATATGCATCCATTTACCTGAAGATGTCTATGTAAATAGGGAAGAGTGGAGTGGGTGAAGGGCACACAGGGAATGGGGAAAAAATAAGAACCAAGACACATCATATACAGGTACAAACACCCAATGATAAATGTAAACATATTGTATACCTAAAATGTACCAATAAAAGAACTTAAGGAAAAAAAAAAGAATTATCCTCATTCTCAAACCTGAATGCCATGTCCTATATAGCTTTTAGATTTTTTTCTAAAGCAGGATCATTAATTTGGAGACAATAAATTGAATTTTAGAATATTCAAACAAGCTTCTTTCCCTCCTGGGAAAATTTGACTTTCCCACTGGTGTATGTCAGCATCTATGAGAGTGGTCTCATACTTCAGCCCAGAAATCTGGATCATAAGGAGACCCTTACAGTATGGCCCAATCTATGCTTCAAACGCCATACACATTTCAGTTTAAGACTTCAGAACAAAAGTAATACTAGTGTGCATTTTAGAATTTTTACTATGTGAAACAGTATTTCAAATTAATTATAAGCTAATCTATGACCAATAAGATTTGGACTCCTCATATTCTTTATATTTTCTTTCTGTACAGCTCTTTGTGTATTTCAGTAGGGACACATCTCACTCTTTTATAGTACATTTATATAAGGTATTTTCAGTACCCTTCTGTAACATCCAGATGAACTATATTTTAGGTAGAGATTATTGTAGATTTTATGAATTGCAGAAGTGAAAAACAGTTTTAAATAATTCAAAAAATTAGAATATGTGGCCCAACATGGATCTTTTGGAATTTTTTTTCCTTTTTGACTTTACCAGGCACCTGTGTATACGAGACAATTAAAATATTTTTTATACAAGTAATTACAGGGGTGAGTAATACTAAGGCAGATTGGCTAATGATATCTTTGAATATATTGGATACTTTTTGAATGTGAGCATAATAATACACTTCTGTTCAATGGCAACTGTCTAATAAACATTTATTATTTTTCCCATAATTATAAGGCTGTATGGCTCTGACATTTAATAATGGGATTAATATTTTGTCTTTTTTCTCAGTAGTACTAATTCAATTATTTTCCCTAGGCCTAATGTTATAACATTGTATTTATATTCTAATTCTATTTATATATCTTTTTCCATTTAAAAAAGAACTGCTTTTTGCCATAATCAGGAAACGTTTAGTATATTTTGTGTGGCTATTTTTTCAGGTAGAAGATAGAAGGCCAAATAAACTCGTAAAAGGCAACATATTTTCATGATAAATAGATTATTTTCATATGCTGGCAGTTATAGTTAGGTATTTTTTATACTTAATTTCAAAAATACTTGAACATAAATAATAAATATGGAATCCAAAGAGCTGAGTTATGGAAAATGATACTTCATGTCATACAAATATAATTTAAAATTCTAAAATCATAAAACAGAAAGGCATTTTCGGTAGACTTTGTACTAAGTTCTTGCTAATTTTCAGTTAAACACATTTGGATTTATTTAGGCTGCAAGGAGGAAAGTACTTCCTGCCTCCTCGGTCCATCTGACGGCTCAAACAGCACCATGCACTTGAAAAACTACCACTCAGCTTATTTTACAATGATAGCTTCTTATTTGGGGGATTAACTCAAAACATCAGACTGATGTTTTAAATTTTTCCATAAACAGAAGCATTTTCTTAGCAGAAATGTATAAATGGCTTTCCTGTTAGAAGTTATTGTTGAACATTTGTTTTTTTAATTTATATATTAATTGCTACATTTTAGGTATACAATACGTTTACATTTATCATTGGGTGCTTGTACCTGCACATGATGTATCTTGGTTCTTATTTTTTCCCCATTCCCTGTGCACCCTTCACCCCCATCACCCTTCCCTATTTACATAGACTTTGTTTCCATTTTTTTTTTCTCATAATTTTTCCTTTCCCTTCTCCCCTTTCCCCTTCCCCTCCTGCCACCCCTACCCCTTTGGACCTTTTCCTATTTCAAATTATCAATTATTCATTTTAATCATTTTCATCCTTATTTACACTTTCAGTTTCTCACACTAGAGAAACTATTCGGTATTTACACGTGTGTCCTCTTTATTTCACTTAAGAGTATGGCCTCAATATGCATCCATTTAGCTATAAATGACTCTAGTTTCTCATTCTTTATGGATGAGTAGTACTCCATTTTATTAAAAAACCACATCTTCTTTATCCAGTCTCCAGTTGATGGGCACTTGGGCTGTTTCCAAGTTTTAGGTATTACAAACTGTGCCGCTATGAACATGGGTGCACATATATCACTGTGGTATGATTCTTTTAATTCTTTTGGGAAGATCCCTAGCAGTGGAATAGCGGGGTCAAGTGGGACCTCTAGTCCCATTGTTGAACATTTGAATGATGTGGTCCAGTTTAGTTGCTGAATTGCCTATACGCATTAAAGACCTCTATCACTTACCTTAAGAGATATTTTGTCTCATATGTGCTTTTTTTTTTTTTTTTAGGAATTTGAAGGCTTTTTAAAAAAGACTTTGTAATAGTGTAAGTACACTTCACCGTGAGTCTAGTAGCAGAAAAGCTATTTTCCCTACCTCATCATTTCCCTGCGTAGACCCAGCTCCCCAAAGAGTACCGTGAGACTTTGTCCCGATGATGGGTTTTGTGCCTGTCTTAATCATGTTTCCTGCAAGCAGGTGCCAACTGTGCTGTGAGCACACACGAAACAGTGGGGTGCTTGGCGGGGTGCAGAGGATTAGGGGCAGCGGCTCTGTGCTCCACAGTCCCCAGTGCTACCTTTTGTTTCCACCATGCGTGACAACACGTCCCTCTCCTTCCCCACTTGCCAGCCCAGCTTGTCCGCTTTGCTCTAGGAGCTCAATTTGTGATGATGGGCTTGTCTTCAAAATTCCGGCCTCCCCTCATTTTGAGAAAAGCCAAACAGTTGTGCACATTACGGCATGGTATGGCTCAGTAAGACATAAATTTTAATTTTGACTTGAAGATCTTAGTCATGAAATGACAGTTTTCTTGTGTATCTGTAGAGCCTATAACTAACAAATAAAAAATTTTAGAGTTGAAATTTAAACAAATCGGGCACCTCTCAAATTCTATGGGAAACACACCAGTATCACCCAGCCAGTGTGTATAATAAAGGCAATGATATTTTCTTTTGCAAAATTTATATATATATATGTATATGAACACACCTGTGTGCATGTGTATGTGTATGCACATGACTATAACATGTGACTCATACTAGTTTTCTTGGAGAGTATAAACTTGTAGAGCTGAATGTAGTTTGAAATTTTGAGATCCAACTGACTTATTTTATCCAAGGGCATGAGACCCAGGAAGTCAAGCACCTAGGTCCGAATCAGGTAAGTAGTTAGTGACACTCATGTCCCTTGACTCCCAGAACAGTGATCTTTCTTTCTACTGCTTGGATGTCATCGTAAAGTGGAAGCAAAGCCCTACGGAGCAGGAAGATCTGAGTGTTGATTTTGAGAGAGGTGTGGCTCTCGACATCCTCTGACCTGCTGTAGGAAGGACCCTGGGGATCAGCTTGATAGGAGGATGAACTATGCTTCTCAACACTGGTTGACGTGTGGAGCACTCACCTGCAAGCTTATTTCCTGAAAGCAAAGTGCCTGCTATTTACTAATCAGTGCTTCGTATGGACTGGTCACACTGGTGCTCCCAAACCAGAGCTCTTGTTTGACTGGGATTTGTGGAAGGAGGGAGTCACTCTGCTGTTGTGCCCAGGTGATTAAGTGGCTTTACCTGGGGTCAGGTGTATGCTTGGTGACACTTTATGGTGTTCTTTAGTTAGAACTGGAAGACAAACTATAACAAGTATTGAACGAAATATTACGAGAAAATCTCATATGGCTTTGTTGAACAATTAACACTCATAACTCTTACAAAAGTGCTTGATTTTATTTAGCAGTGCCTGTGTAGCTGTACAGTATTCTTAGTTCCTTTCTACCTCGATTCAGATTGCACACACACATGTGCACACACACATATGCACACATGCATACATGTGTGCCTTCGACAGTTTCTGCTGCCTGACCTCAGTGGCTGCTGTACTCCTCCTGTGGGGATTTCAAGTTCAGTTACTGTTACTAATCTTGGGGGGGGGTTCCCCTTATTCATCCACACATCCATTAGTATTATACCGAGTACCTTTATCGGATCCTGTTTAATGTCTGGACACTGTGCAGTATAAAATATGAAAACAGAAGAAACATGTTCTTGGTTTCAGGAAGCTTGCAGTGCATGGAGGAGATGCACACATCAGTATATGGTCACTGTATTAGACGGAAGCCGCAGCAATGCAGACATGCATGACTTATTACAGGGGCACAGAAGAGGCCTCAGAGGAAGCAGGAGAGGCTGGGCAGGAACCCTCCGAGCTACAGTGCCCGAGTGAACTGAGCTCTAAAGGATGAGTAGGGGAAAGCCAGGCACAGGTGTGGCGGAACCTTTTCTGACAGAGGGTCCAGTGGGGCCGGCACAGGTCACACCGGGGAAGAAGAGCATGGCTTGTATCTTTGCACAAGTAACTGAGCTCTCTGCGCCTTAGTTTCCTCATCTGTAAAAATGAAGAAAAGTGGAGGATCTTCCCAGTCCAGTTTCTGTAAGAATGGTGTAAGGAGATATATGGAAAATGCTTAACCTAGGTTCTGGGAATAGTGAGCATTGTGTGAGTTTTCTGCTGCCGAATGCCAAAGTGAAAAGTAAGTAGGATGAGAAGGGCCGAGGCTGCAGGTGCGGGTGAAAGTGGCCTTACTGTGTCTTGGGTTAAAAGCTCTGATTTTAGGTTATGTAGTTGAAGAGGGGACTTGGAAAGGCTTTAAGAAATGGAGATGCAGGGACAGATTTATGTTTTCCTGTCACTGGAGACTGCAGAGAATGGAAAACCTGGAGATAGGTTTTGTTTAGCAGCTGGGGGACGTGATACAGGGATGAATGGAGATGAAGTAGGAGATAGGAGGAAGGGATAGATTCAACGACTCTGTCAGGAACGCTGAGTAGACATGGTGGTGATGTGGAGAAGGGAAGCAAGGGCCACGGTGTCTAGCCCTGGGGACAGGGTGGCTGGTGCTACTGGGCTTGAAGGAAGAGCAGGTGCAGGGAAGATGCTGGGTGCAGATGTTTACGTGAGGCCTTGAGGTTTCCCAACAGCTTCAGCAAGCATTGGACATATGACCTTGGAGGGCAGGGCAGGGCAGGGCAGGGCAGTTAGTGTTCTAGCACTCTTCAACATGGTGACATTGACATTGGGGGAGGTAATGAAATCCCCGATACGTAGAGGACACAGTATTGGAATGACCCCTAAGAGTTACAGGGACATCTAAGCAAAAGTATTTAAGATGAAGAGAAGCCGGATGCAATGATATAAACCTGTAATCCCAGCAGTGTGAGAGGCTGAGGCAGGAAGATCACAAGTTCAAGTCCCACCTGGGCAACTTATTGAGACTCTGTCTCAAAATAAAAAAATAAAAAGGGCTGAGGATGCCTGGGCGGGGCGGGGGGGTGGTTGTTGAGATGGAGACAAAGATGGTAAAGAGCTCCAAGGAGACAGGGAAAAGAACGGGCTCACTTTTGTCCCCAGGTGTGATTTCCCCACACACGAGTGGAGCTCCAGGCTCAGACTGGAGCAGGGATTCTCTCAGGCTGCACTTTATGCAGGTGGCCCTAAGCAGGAGGCTAAGGCAGCCTCGGGCTTCCTAGACGGCACCCAGGTTGCAGAGCCAAGGTGGAGCTGACTGGCTATGTGTTTCCCTCTGGCTCCAAGGACCTCACTTGCTCTCCAGTCTATACGGGCCACACAATCACTCTGTGATACCATGTTCTTCCTGTGCACACTGAAAAGAGTCAGTCTTTCCTGTTCCTGAGATGATTATTTCCAAAGCAAAACAAAACACACCTTTCTCCTTGTGACATTTTTATTTCTTTCCCTGGAAAGATGTGAAGTTGATACCCACTTCCTTGCAACAGATCACTGTTGCTGTGGTTAGCAGATACCATTCTTTAAGCTTTTCTCCTACTTGATGAAAGAATTGTAAAGCTGTACAAAAATTGAAGTAATGAGTTGTATCTTAATCATATGTGTTGCTTATCAGTGCTGATGAAAATTATATGAGAAAATTGACTTTGATATTTTTAAATGATCTGCATAACAAAGGTCCCTGGAGGACCTTTAAATGTATGTTAGCCTGGCTTTCTCTTACCATTCAAAATATTGTGAATGTCATGTAAGCTCATATCCAGAAACGTTTTAGAACATTTCAGCCTTATAATACATGATGAAAAACAAATAAAATATAATACCATTTTAGGGCCTAATTAGCTGTTTTGTGAAGCACTTGAATGTAATTCCCAGATTTCAGATACAGAGTTTGTAAGGGTAAAGAAAATGAGTAGGAATTACTCGTATGATTGTAGATTTGGATTACAGGGAGAATTGTAACATGGCTAAGAGTAAACAGTTGGTAACAATAAAGTTAATGTTACCACCATAGGGCTAAGGAAGCGTGCGAGGTACAGAGCCAAGTAGGAGATGCCACTGAACATGCGAGGAGAGCCGGGAATGGGAAGGAAGTGCAGGCGGCAGTGTGTGGTGTGAGCAGGTCACAGCAGACCCTGAGCTGCGAGAAGTGAGGTACAGCTGGAGGAAGCTGCAAGGAGAGAGCCAGCAAGGTCAGGGAGAAATGAAGAAAAGAACATTTATGCCCTCATTAGCCAGCAGTTTGTTGTCGAATAGCCTTGCCACCTAGAGACCAGAATTTAAAAATTTATTGGCATGAACCATCCAGTCAGCCACATTAGAGCAGGCTGTGTTCCAGGCCTCCAGCACAGGTGGCAATGGACAGTTGGCAAGAACAGCCGTGCACATGTGGGCTGAGAGGGAGGAAGTGGGCCCTGGGACAGATGAGTCACATCTTGAAAGAGACCAGTGTAGGTTCGAGAGCATCATGTATTGCAACCAACCTGGGAAAAGGCAGGGAATGCATTTGGGGCTGGGGATGTAACTCAGCAGCAGAGACTTGCCTAGTGTGAGCAAGACCTGGGTTTGATCCCCAGCAATGCGTGTGCAAGTGCACACACACACACACAAATCATACACCCACATATATACACACAGACACACACACGAACGAACGTAAGTAGGCATTTGGCCTTGGTCTTTGGCATAGGCATATGATATCTCAGCTTGAGTATTTTGCTACCAAATGAAATTGAATAGAATAGGAAAAGAGCTGCTCTTGTCTTCACTGCACATCATCTATTCTAAACTTTCCTGTCCTGTTTCTCTTTAACTTTGGTAGCACACGTGACTCACTGCTCTCTCTGATCTTGACTATCCAGTGATACTTCTGAGGCACCACTTCTGCCCTTGTTACAACTTCTCACTCTTCCTCCTTCCTACCTTTCCCCAGAGCAGCAAGACTCCATTCAGCCTGTGACCCTGCTGTGGAAGTGCTCCCTTCTTTGTCTTTGTGACCTCCTCTTTTCTTGCATCTTCTTGCCCAAGCATAGCTTTATGTCTTGCTGCAAACTGATATTATCTCCTTTGTTAACACTTGATTAGGACAATTCCCTATCCCATCCCAAGCCCTGTTAAGTTGCCCTGTGCAACCTGGCGTTTCTCCCCTCCACATCATTTACTCTGGGATTATTCATTCAATAGAGGTGTTTTACAGCATCTTTGAATGTTTTCTTCTAATTCTGACAGAAGATGTGAGTTGGGGTTTCAGTCCAAATAAATATATACTTAACAGTACTTTAATTTCCTGGGTTTTTCCCATTAGGCTAGAATAACTTTGACTGGAATATAGACCAAAAATTTATCCTGCGAGTCTTAGCAGGGCAATTTTGAAACCAAGCAACACGATTTCATTGGGTAGCAACCATTTCTGCTGGTCAGGCCATGGTGCATTTGCTTCCACCAGAGATTCAGCAACTCTGTTCCTTTGTGTGGCTTCCCTGACTTTGCTTGATGCTGCCACTGAATGCACTGGGTCTTTTGAAAACTCCTAAACACTAATTAAATTAATTTATGGTTGATGTCATTGACGTCCCTTTCTATCTTGGTCTTTTCTACCCAAGACAATAAGCCCACAAGACATTTGAAGTGCTTGTGTTTAGTTGCTTAGTGAGTCCTTAGTTGCCATAATAATATCAAATTTAATGACAGTAATGGTGATGAATATAGCGGACTTTCACACCCCAGAGAAGTTCTGAACCAAGAATGTCTAGTTAGATTTATTTAGAACAAAGTAACAGACAGCATAGAGCCCAAAGAATAAGACTGGGTTTATTGTAAATTGAGATGACAACCATCTAGTTTTATAGTCCTGAAATAATGACTATTTCTAATATATTCTGTACATGGCTTAATTACGTCACATTGATGTAGAGACAAAAATCTAAATTCAGTGGGGGCTGAAGCTTAAGTGTATGCCTTTCAGAGAGAATAGGGATGGTTTCCAACCCTAGTCAGCCAACAACAGAGGTCAGATGATAAACAGTATTAGGACCCATTGAGATGAAAGCCATGCTATATCTTGCTAGGGGACAATACAGAAATGCACACAGGTCCCCTCCTCAGGTCAGGAAATCACACAGCATGGTCACAAACATCTCCATGTGCTCTATCCCTCAGTCTCACTTGACTGTAGCTTACTCAGGCTGACTAGCAAATTCCTGTTTCTCCTCCTGGAACCAGCTCAGTTTGTCTCTTTCTGAAGCCAGCTCTCCTCTTTCCTTGATCATCTGACATGTTCCCTTTTCCCCACTCACCACCCTCCATCCTGGAGGGATCCCTTGCCTCCTTTGAGTGGTCATCATAGCAACTGGAATCTAGCCCAAGCTTCGATAGGTGCCCCCTTCCCTCTCCCTATTTGGAACAAAGTCATCACTCTAGGGCAAGTGAGATCAGACAGAAGGGCAAGCATCTTGAGTAGGTGTTTGGAAACCAAGCACACCCAGCACCTCTGCCATTGTCCTGTTAATATCAGGCCTGTGGAAGTCCCATTTGACCCCCCTATCCCACTGCTGGGGATCTTCCCCAAAGAATTAAAAGAATCATACCACAGTGATATATGTGTGCCCATGTTCTTAGTAGCACAGTTTGTGATAGATAAAACTTGGAAACAGTCCAAATGCTCATCAACTGGAGACTGGATAAAGAAAATGTGGTTTTTTTTTTTTTTTTAATAAAATGGAGTACTACTCAGCCATGAAAAAC
>NW_004624838.1:6713840-6748573 GCF_000247695.1 Heterocephalus glaber
TCCTCAGCTCCTCTCTAGATTTATTAATCATGTCTTGCACTATGAGCACAATCTCTGCTGTTATCTGAGAAATTATTTCTGATTTCATTTTTTCCTCTTTTGTTGCCCATTCAGGAAGTCCAGGTGGTTGAGTATCAGAGTGTTCCATCTCATTTCCCTTTGGGGTTGCTGTAGGTGATGTTGAAGTCTGGTTTTGAGACTTGTTTATGTGTCTTCTCATTTCGATATGAGGGCAGGGGGTGTGTGTTCCTGGCACCCATGTGGCTCACCTCCTCTGCACTGGGAGTGGTGATATGGCATCCTGGAATCCCCTACCTCTGCCCTGGGAGCGGTGGTACCTTCAGTGTACTTCTAAATGAACTTTTTCAAAGTGCTTTCATTTAGTATAGTTGGCTTTTCACCTCTTCATTCATTCCCTCATTGCTGAGAACTGTTTGGTACAGAGATAAAAGACAAAGTCACTTAAAAATACCACAATCCCATGAGAGAGTGAGCAGAACCTTTTGTAGTCTCATAAAGACAAGGCAAGAGGGGTGTTTGGGAGCCTCCAGGCCTACGAGTAGAGGCTGATTCCTATGGAGTGAGGAGGATTAATAGCAATATGTCTTTTACTGTAATAAATTTTTAAAAATTTACCATATTTTCCAGTAACATCTTCTGTATGTCCTAAAAGGAGATCCAATATTATGCATTTATTGGTCATTGATTAGAAGATTAATATAAATATAACAAATATAGAAGCTGCCTTAGACCACATTTAAGAACCACTGTGCTCCATGGATACAGACCCTGAACAAACTTTTAAATGTACCTGCCTCAGAAGTTGACAGAAGTCAGCTATAGCTGCAGAACTCCTTGTCTTTGTTTCTGTTTTCATTGGTTTTTGTTTTGATGTGATGAAACTGTGAAGTTAATGATAAAATGAACAAAGTTTTAACGAAGAATTTTGATCCTTATTTCAGCAAAATCGCATTTATGTTGTAGTTTTTAATACTCATCGGTGATTTTAGCTAGTTGCAATTCAACATAATTCCAACAGTCATCATCCATTTAACCAACAAAGGTTAATGAAGTATCTGGTCTCTTGCTGGCCTTGTTTGAGGTGCTGGAGTGCTTGCGAATGAAGCAAGCCCCTATCTGTTGTTCAAACCAGGGTGGTTAGGGTTCGGGTGCTTCGTCAGTGGTGACATTTGGTCAGGGGCCACAGCGCAGTGAGCGCATTGCTGCTTTAACTGTGGGGTAAGCACTTCCTGGCCGGCTGGACAAGGAGGAGCCTTGAGCGCTGTGGGCAACATAAAGAGGTCAGAGCTGAGATCAGAGGTATAATGTGGGGTGACAGGAAGACAGCGCTAACCCACACAGCCCTTAACATAAAGAAATGTGTATGGAAATGGGCAGATACAGGTATTGCAGTAAACTACAACCGATTGTGTTAGGTGCTGTTATAAAGAAAGGAACAAAGCAAAGTGCGCAGTGTAACTAACTGCATGATCAAGACCGTGCCCCTGAAATAGGATTTGAAGGAAAAAAAGGAGGAGAGGATTTTTCCAACAGGGACAGCAGCACATAACAAAGTCAAGGAGTTTTGGAACATTCTGCTGTATTTTGCATTTAGCAACATGTCTAGTGCAACTTAAAACAGAAGTAAAGATACATGTTGGAAAGTTATAGGAAATGAGAGTGGAAAATAGACTAGAAACCAAATTAGGTGGCCGAAGCAGGAGGACTGCAAGTTTGAGCCTAGCCAGGGTTATTTAGAGACTGAGGGAGACCCTGTCTCAAAATGGAAAAAAATACAAAGAAAGGGGCTGGAGAAGTACCTTAGTGCAAAACCAAAGGCTGTGGGTTTAACCCCCAGTACTGAAAAACAACAACCAGAGAAGAAAAAAATCTGTAAAGGCTTTAAGTTGATAAAGATTTTTTTTTTTTGGTACCGAGGATTGAACTCTGGTCCTTGCGCTTACACAGCAGGCAACGAAACCACTGAGCTAAATCTCTGGCCCTTAGTAAAGACTTTAAGTTAAAAAAATATTTAAATATTATAGCAAAGTATTCCATATTGTTTTCCTTTTTGATTTATTTTGTTTCATAGAAGTTTAAAATTCTAATCCATATTAAACTTATTTTTTGGTATTATTTTTGGCACTTCTTTAAGTGGGGAAAATGATTAACAATGAATTAAATCAAAACAAGGTGGCTTATCCATTTTTTCAGTGGAGGCAAACTGGAGAATTTCTAGGCTAATTTAATTTTTAGCTTTTGAGAAAAAATCATATCATTATCATTTAATAATTGTATCTTTTAAAATTGATCAGGAAATGATTAGCGTTTCCTACTTTCCTTACAGAGAAAGGCTTCCTACAAGTTCTTGAGTTAATCTCGAGCAAGATTTTTAGCAACTGTTTCTTGGTCATGTAATTTATCTTTCCAGGAGATAGCCTATATTTTGAATGATTGTTATTAGTGTTTAAAATTTATTCAATTTGTTGTCATGCATCTTGACTGAAAATTTTTAGAAATGAATTAAAAATGAATCCTAGTGATTGATCTTAAGTTTCCCCAAAGTCTTGCTTTAAGCTGTGAACCTGAAGATTTCAAACTGTTCTCATTCTCATGTTCATTCCCTCCTCCTCCTCCTCCTCCTCTCTCTCCTCTCATCTCTCTGTTCTCTCTCCTCCTCTCTCTCCTCTCCCTCTCTCTCTGCTCCTCCTCCTCCTCTTCCTCTTCCTCTTCCTCTTCCTCTTTCTCTTTCTCTTTCTCTTTCTCTTTCTCTCTCCTCCTTCTCCTCTCTCCTCTCTCTGTGCTAGGGATTGAACCCAGGGCCTTTGCACTGAGCTACATCCCCATATCTTCTTCTTGATTTTTAAATTTTGAGATCGGGCTAAATTGCCAAGGCTGGGCTTAAACTTTTGGTCCTCCTGCCTCAGCTTCCCAGAGTGCTGGGATTACGAGAGTGTACCACCAACCTGGCTTGTTTCACTTTTTTTGGTACTGGGGATCAAACTCTGGACCTTGCGCTTGTGAGGCAGGCATAGCACTCCTGAGCTAAATCCTTGGCCCCTTCGTTCACTTTTTGAGTACTGAATGCTTCTAGATTTCCTGTAAGCTCCATGCCCTCCATAAGAGATCTGGGCCTACTCCTGAGTATCCTTACCCGTTAGGGTTAGATAGGCTTCAGGCTGCAGAGGTACTCGGTCTGTTCTCCCTAGATGCCCCTCCCAAGGGCTGGGAGCACCCAAGTGACATGATGGTGACACACCAGGTGACACGATGCCATGGGAACCTCGGCTGTGGGGCTCCGCAGAGAGCAGGCAGCACTGGGAGGCCCCAGGTCCCTGAGTTTCCGTGGTGCCAGCCTGGCTGTGTGTCTTACAGTATTCATGTTCTCATGCAAAACGTTAGCATTACCCTTCCTTTTCCAGCATGATTCTACAGAGGAACTGATTATCTGCATACAGTGGAGATTGTGGGTCTCTCTGTCATCAACAATGGGCCTCACATACCTGCACCTTGACTGACGGCTCTGTGTGCCAGAGCTTATAAATTTGGGCGCACGAATCCTGTAATAAAATGCTATTTAGAAAAGAAGAACCTGTGTATCTCCAGAACACAGTGAGATGGAAGTCAGCTGACCTGAGCCAGAGGATAGGACCAGTGGTCGTGTACACTGAGCTTCCTCCAGCAGACCTGACATCTTACAGAGGGGAAACTGAGGCTGGTAGGAGCTGGGGAACGAGACTGTGGACGGAAAGGAGACAGTGAGCACAAAGACGCTTTGCATCAATAATTTATGGTTTATTACAATTATAAAAGATGCTAGGATGTACAGATGAAAGGAGCAAACCATACATTTTAAAAAGTAGATGAAGAACGATGAAAACATAATCTCTAGTTCATAGGGCATAGTATTTTTCTTTTAGACATACAAAAGCACTAATAGTTTTTCTTCCCTTTTTTTTTTGGTAGCATTAGGGATTGAACTCAGGGCTGCTTTACCACTGAGTTACATCCTCAGCCCTTTTTACTTTGTCCTTTAAAATGTTCAGACAAGGTCTTGCTAAGTCATCCGAGTGAGACTTGAACTTGAGACCCTCCTGCCTCATCCATCCTCCCTCAATGCTGGGATTTTAGGGACAGGCCACTGTGCCTGGCTGTGAATGGTTTTTTGAAATCCTATATAATGTGTTTTTAAAAAAATTGAGAGCTTTGTTGTGGTTTGTGTACGTAAAATCAAGAAATGAATAAAAGTTGCATAAACTCAAAGTCTCTATCCTTTGGGCAGTAGTGGAATCATCTAATAGAAGTAGAATGGTTGTTGTAAAGCAGAAAAGCCCTTTAACTCAAAAAGCTTTCTCCCAAATGAGACTTTTCAATTAAATCTCCTCTTTCCAGAATCATTCTAACCTTGAATATATCCTTTATAAAGTTCCAAATCATTCATAAACTGCCTTTTTATGTCATAAATTACTTCTTTTAACTATCTCCTCTTCTAAAATATATATTTTTTTGGCTTCTCAAAATATTATTGTAGTATGCTAAAATGAGTTCTAAAACAGAAAATCTAAATGGTGGTATAAAACAGTTATCACCCCAAGATTTCCTTTTCTTAAAGTGTATGTGAGACTTTAGGACTTTTATTTAGGAATTAGGCTTGAGATATCTGTTATTAAATAATTCCAGTGTTGACCTTATAAAGATTAAAAACTTTGTTTTGTGAGTTTCAATCTTTTTCTTTTCCATACATATTTATTATATGTATTTTTATATATTTATTAAAACTTCCTCCTTTACCTTGAAATATGGGATTAAAAATACGTTAAACCACAGGCATGTCTATTTTGCTCACATTATGTTTTAAAAGTTGAGTTAGCTGCCAATTTATTATCGGAAGATTTTGTATAAAGGTCTGAAATTCTAACTTCTCTCTAGAGATAGGATGCCGGCAGTCCAGCATACCCACGCGAACACGCGGTTCGAAGCTGAACAGTCGCCCTCTTTGGGCGCGCGTCAACATCGGCCGGGAGTCCCCCAAGCGTCCCATGCTTACATAACCTGCTTGGCTGCGTTAGACGTTAGAATCCGAGCCAACCATAGGATGGTGGCTGAAAGGATCCAACCACCCCTGACGTTTGATAACCGAGGAAGACCAGGGGGCCCTCGTGGGTGTATCGGTGGTCCATCAGGGTCAAAGTAGGGAGATTCTCAGGAGGATTGGTATAAAAAATGATGGCTATACAAGTTCATCTTCCTTCTAATCAAGCTTTTGAAGCAGAGGTACAGACTGCACCTATCTTTGAGCTGTATCCTAACACCTGATTTTGGCAGTAAGACTTCGGCATGGCTTGCACCTGCTGCTTTAAATATGGAGCCTAGCAGCCATTGTCAGCATTGTATTGATACTGAGTCCAAAACACCCTGGAATTTTGACTATTCAGTATTCCAAAGAAAGGAAAAAAAAATAACATCAATCCCTGATTACCTTGAATTTTTAATTTTAGGCAAGCTAAATAGTAAGAAAATTCTTTGATCAAATTTCAGGTTGGCACAGTCTTTTTGAGAAGTGGTTTTTAATCAGCATTTTTTGGGTTAAAAATATGAATTATTTGTCATTATTACATTTGACAAAGTACACTTATTATTTTCATTCTAACTGACATTTGAATGTTGATTAAAAAGGAAAACTACCCGAATGACCGTAGTTGTACTTTCTACAGCAGAAAAATGAAATGAAGCAATACTACAGACATGAACAAACTCAGGATCTGACAGTATTAGCTAACATTATTGCACTTACTATGTGCCAACCCAATGATGGATGTCCCCACTTTTGGATGAGGACATTGAGCACAGGGAGGAAATGGAAGCTGTCTGAATTTGCTGAAAGCAGGGATTTGTTTCCTGGCAGTTATGTTTCCAGGTCTCTTTTCAATCACTGGTTTTCAGCACCTCTCAGACACGTATCACAGCTGCAAATGAATTTCACAAAGATGAAATTTCAGACACTGTAAGTATATGTAAGTATATGCAGGAGTTAAAGTTTAGTGGGCTTTGGGGACATTCTGGATGAAATTTAATGTCTTGTAATAATAGGTATTATAACAACAGGTAAAAACAAAATCACCATGAAGATTGGTGAATACTGTGAGTTTTCCTTATGAAACAAAATCATGTGTATCCATTCTATATATTGTTTTCCTCATCTGAGATTGTTTGAATTAAGCCAGAGTATGTTCTCAAAGTTATTTTTAAAACATGATACTGTGCAAAGATAAAAATGAGGGTGAGACTATTTGGTTTATTTAGAATGCCCTCTGACCCTAGAATTACAATCCGCACTCCATAGAAAATAGCAAATGTACATTACAGCACATTCGTTCTGGTGTTACAGAATTTCCAGGACTAGAGGTAAATGTAGGGGCCATGGAGCAGAGAGAGGTAACTTTGCAGATACCCGGCAGGAACACTGGGATGGGGCTTCACTAATGAAAATGTCCATGGACCCTCAAGGATGGTAGGAAATACAAGACCTGAGGCCTCTGCCCTGTGGACGCAGAAACCACGTTTACATAAACAGCTAACTCACATGCACGCTGGGGTTTGAGATGCACTAGGTGAGAGATGAGGTTCTGCCAGAGTTAGCTATTCGCCCTGGTAGTAATAAGTTGCTCACTGCGCTCTGTGGCCTTGGTCCTTGCCACCCACTTCATGCTGGCTCTGGGCAACTTCATTCTGCCATCTTCATTTAGTTGCCTACAAACTTGGGATAGTTGCTGCTTCATATTATTGTAAGGATTAAGTAAAGCAATGCACACGAAGTATATAGAGTATTGTATATACCTAGTATATGGTTAATAAATGTTTATAATTGTTATTATAATTATTGTTTCTGTATGTACTATATTATTTTATTAATTACATGTCAAGTGGCATAAAACTTTCTCCCACGATTTTTTATCATTGGAAATTTGCACCTTTACATAATCTCTCTCTTGGTTCTTACTTTTTCCCCCTTGCCCTGCCCTCCCTTCAACCCCTCCATCCCTCCCTATTTACAAAGACTTTGTTTCTAGTTTTTCATTTTCTCATATTGATTACATTCCCTTCTTTCCTTTCCCCTACACTTCCCACTTCTGCTTCCCATTTGCCCCTTTTCTTCCTATTTCACATTATCTACTATACCTTTTGGTCCTTATTTACACTTTCAGTTTCTCACACCAGAGAAACTATTGGTATTTACACGTGTGTCCTATTTATTTCACTTAGGAGTATGGCCTCAATGTGCATCCACTTAGCTATAAATGTCTCTAATTTCTCATTCTTTATGGCTGAGTAGTACTCCATTTTATTAAAAAACCACGTCTTCTTTATCCAGTCTCCAGTTGATGGGCACTTGGGCTGTTTCCAAGCTTTAGCTATCACAAACTGTGCCGCTATGAACATGGTGCACATATATCACTGTGGTATGATTCTTTTAATTCTTTGGGGAAGATCCCCAGCAGGGGAATAGCTCTCCCACAATTTTTTATGCAGACATATACATATGCTTTTAAAAATTGAATAGTTAAAAAGGAGATAACATTTCTAAGAGTTAAAGAACCCAGTGAAAAATGCTGGAGTGGAGATTAGACAAACTATACTCTGGTTTGAATTCTTTTGGCCTTGAGCTTGTCATTTAACTTCTTTGGATTCATGACTATTATATGAAAATGTGAGATGCTTTAAATAGGTTATAGTGCTGTTTTTCAGATGTATAGAACTGGAAATAACCAATTATTATGCACATATTAATCTATGAGAATTTGTGATAGGGTGTTCATGTGACTTGCTGTTTTGTGGAACTATATTGGGTACTTTGAGAAGCTTTGGAAAATCTTTTAGGTCACTCAATTACTGTTTTAACCACAAGCATATGCCCTAGTTGCCCATTTCTAATCCCAAGTTCATATTTTCTGTGAGAAGTAATTTCCTATTTGAAAATCTGTTCACCATATACTGGTGCTGACACATTTAGGAAAGCATCAGATGAGAGTCTGCTGTCTCGACTCTAAGTCACCTTTCTGTCTGGGTGAGGCAGGCACCTGCCAGAACTGCTGTAGGTGTCACAAGAGACAGTGACTGCTGTCCATTTAAAAATTCACTGAGATTGGTTTTTTCTCTTTTTCGGAAGTAGAGTGCAAGGCCAAGTATCACATCTGTGCTAATGAAGAACTTGGTGTCCGGAGCTCACTGTAATTCTTTGCTTGAAAATCTGCCCCAAGTTTGTGATGAACTTGCCTGGTGATTTTTGAGGACTGAAGTATATTATGAAACTCTTAGAAATGAATAGATCTCCGTGGACCTTCCTTAGGATGCTGCCTTTGTTTCTCTTTTTTAATGATGATCAGTCTTCCCAGTGAACATGCAGCCATCACACAGAAGAAACATTTAAATTGAGTTGGATGTTGAAGCAAATGTAAATTACAGTAGGCCATTTTTTCTATTTATTTTAGTATGTCTGCAAATCATATCCCCTTGAGGTTTGTGGTAAAGTAAAAAAAGTGAGAGGGAGGAAAGAAGGAAGGAAGAAAGCAGTTTTTTTCAAAAATGGGCCTGTGCTGTTTTGCTTAGGCCTCCGATTCATAAATAAATAAAGACATTTCTTATCAAGTCCTGTCTGGGACAAAGACTTGAAGTCATTAGAAGAAGCAGTCTAAAGGGAAACATGTTTATATAATAAGAGCTTAAAATGTGGACACTTATCTGAAGGCAAATCTTTGGCTACAGGTTCAAAACAGTTACTTCTAGCACTAAGAGGACCAGAAGAAATTTACAATTTACTGCCATAAAGAGGACAATTGCAGGGGATTCAGTAATTTTTATTAACAGTGGATTTAGTTATTTTTGTTGTATTTGCAGCTTTTAGCAGATGTGACTGCCATAGATATTTAATGTAGTGCATGATTTGATAAGTTTTGACATAGGTAAAAACCAGAAAGCCATCATCACAATCAAGATAAGAAACATATTTAGTTAGCTTGGTATCGATAGATGTGTTTAATGTCAACCAGATTCCCTTTCTTTTCTAGCAAAAGTTTACTCTTATGTTGAATATTTTTTTATGTTGGATTTTTTAAAGTACAGTCAGATTTGTGTGCATTTCTTTGTGTTTATTCAGAAAGTATTGTTTTTTGTAACTGTAGTTTAGGTTTTTTGTTTGGCTGGGTTTTCAGAGTTTGGGTGGGGCTGAAGTTCAGGCTGGAACCTGACTGGCCTCCAGTGGTGTTTTGGAAGAATAGCACCCTGTGAGATTGCAAGCAGCAGGAGAGAATCATAGACGACAATTAAGGTCACACACCACACTCTAATTGGCAGGGGCTGGAGAGACAGAAAGTAGGTCTTCTGTAATAGGAGGTGGTGTTCCCCCGTGTGGAGTAAGTATGGTGATGCCTCAGTGCTGGTATTGCTCAGGAAATTTTCACAAACAGCCAGGGTTCCACTAGATTTCATTTTCTAGAAGAGACTTGCTTCTTTCTGGCTGTGTTAATACATCAAAATATCTCTTTATTATATTACTTTTTCTCCTTTTGTGCTTTTTCATTTAGCCTTTGATTTGGGGTATATATTCCCAGAACTCTGAAATTATATGTATGAAAATTAAGGATATACATGAAATGGCCCTTTCAGTTTGAAGCCCTTTTAATGAGGATTTTGCATGACAAGAGAGGAGGTTGGTCTGTGATTGGCTTCAGGCACAAAGACAGGAAGAGTTCAAGTCTTGAACTGTTGCTTTGACATGCCCTTTCTCTGTATTTCTTTCTATTATTCTGTTGTCCTCAGTAGAGAGAAGATAAATCATATATGAAATGATTCAGACCAAGGAGTCTGTTAAAATAAATGAAGCAGATATGTATTTCTGTTTCTATTAATAACTGCTTCTGTAGAAAACCAAAGTTTTTAGTTTATGAATAGGAGAACCTCAGATAGTTGCATTGATCATGACTAGTTTGGAGTTAGACATGAAAATGTGCATCACCAAATTATTTCTCAGGTTTTTCTGCACATATTTTTTTCTTTTGCCTTCCAGCTAGTGCTATAAACTCTGAAATCTTTATTCCTTGCCTTAGTTTCTTGTTTAAATACATTTATCCTATACATCTCCCTGTCCATGCATGCTCATATTTATGTTTTACTATAGTTTTTATACATGTAGGTTAATAGTAGTTAACTGTAACTCAGGCCATGAAGGATGGAGACCACATGTGTCTTAGTACATTTTCTATTGCTACAACAAAATATCTGAAGATGGGTAATTTATAGAGAAAAGTGGTTTCCTCAGTTCACAATTTTAGAGGTTCAGAAAGTAGGTGCTGGGATCCACTTGTTTTGGTGAAGGTCTTGTGCTCCTTCACATATGACAGAAAGGTGGATGGGGGCGTGGGAACCTGTGGAGGAGATTATACGGTAAGAGAAGCAGCAAGAGAGCTAGCTAGGGAAACGCAACTCCCTTTGTAACAGCCTGCACTGGTGCGTGGTAACGGATCCAGTCCCTTGAGAGCAAGACCTCCCTGGAGAGCTCTTTCATGACCTAATCACCTGGAAGGGGCTCCAGCACCTCCCACCAGTGCTACATTGGTGACCAAGCCTCAGTGTGAGTTTTAGAGACGACAAATCATATTTGATTCATAGCAACACTTGGAAGTTCAAGTTTTCTCAAGCCTCACATAGAAGTGAATATAAATAAAGTTAGCTCTCTTTTAGGATCCATATTCCCTCTCCTCGACAACCTACTGTCCCTGCCCGCACTCGCCATTCTCGTGTTTGAGCAGGCGTGGAGCCATCTCATTGGCTGCCAGTTGGTGTCTGAGCAGCTTTCTTTTCCCACCACTCCCACTGCTCTGTCTCCAGGTTCCACTGAGGTCCCAGCCACCCTGGTGGGGGCCGGGACAAAGATCCATGTTACCTGCTTAGAACTTCTCCTCTCCAAGGTGCTACACGGGCAGACATACCAAAAGGTGGGTAAATCAAAAGGCAACCATAGTAGTATAGTTTGTGTGCCACTGTCTTAACAATGTTTGTCCCAGTTCTTCCTGTAAAGTTTGGGAACTGACCAGGAGTTCAATGCCTGTGACGAGCTGGCCTTTTCTGTTTTATGAAGACCTTGTCACTGCGTGGATCTCCTTATGACATGCCCCTTTGTCCATTTGAACAAATTCTTTACAAAGGGATCCAGGTCTCTTCATCAGTTAAGATAGTTGATTAAGTAAACGATTGATCACTGGCACCAGCGAAGCCTCACAGTATCAGTGTTTTAAATGAGATATAAGTTCCCTTCTCTCACACCTGAACTATGTAAATCCAAGTGGAGGAGATCTGGGGCTGGAAAGGCCCCCTGAGGGGTCAGGAATCTAGGGTCCTCCTGTTTTGTTGCTCTAGATTATTGCCATGAAGCTTCTACCTCACAGCCTGAGCTGGTGGCTCAAGCTGTCTCATGTCTAGCAAAATGGACAAAGGAGGGGAAGGGAATTCATGCTTTGTCTTTAAGAACACTTACAAGATTTATGAGTAGTCTTTTAAAAAAAATTCTGCTGGTCATCACATCATTGAATGCCCCCATTTATCTTTGGGTGAGGTTAGGAAATGAAACCTTTGGTGACATCATGCAAAATATTCCTGATTTTTATTGTAGTATTATTACTTTCCAAAGGAAGAAAAGAGACTACCTGTTAAAGACTAATAAGCCCATGGGGTGGGATTTAGCTCAGTGGTTCCGCCACCTGCCTCGCAAGTACAAGGACCTGAGTTTGATCCCCGGTACCAAAAAAAAAAAAAAAAAGACTAATAAGCCCAGTTTGGTACACTACTCATGCAGATGGGTTTCTGGAAGGCCTACCCTGCCAGTTCACTCAACTTGTGTCAATCTGGGTTGAAAATGAACCTAGGATCTTGTTATAGCTACTTATTAAATTTACTTTTTTGTACAGTAGCATGTTCTTTGGGCTAGATCAGTGTCAACTCTTTCTCAGGTTATCATGAACTATTTTATTTGGCCCTTTCCATGACAAAATTGTCACTTCTTCAATTCCGCCATCTGTCTAAGATTGTGTGTCATTTACAGAGTGGTCCAGTGCCACCCTTCCTTGTCACGTCACTGGATTTTCTTTAGTGAACACTCAGTCTCTCTCTGCCCAGCTTGACTAGTCTGCATCATGACCCTTCACTAATGTGCCAGACAGTGTATTTTGGTGACAAGTATTGATTCTCCCAAATTTGGCCCGCAGAAAGGTGTATGTGTACATTTATTTCTGATGAGACTCGCTACTAGAGTTAATAGAATCTGTGCAGATAATTTCTGTTTCTGAGAGGGTCCAATTGTATGCTGCATATGGTAGCTCTGAATGCTTCATAGCTATTGTAGCAAGAGTAATAGATTTTAGTATGTAAATTATGCCCAATTAGTATAGGCTAAAAGTGTGTTTTATAATTAAAGTTTACTATTTTCCTAAGTAAAAGGGAAAATAAATCAGGATTGATTAATGTTAGATCATTTTCAGAGCTACCTGCTTTTGTTCACATTTATTTCAGGAAGCACTGTGTGGATGAAAATCTTTCTGAACTTTGCCTAAGGATGACCATGTTTGAAAGGGGATTAGAAAATGTAGAAACGTATTTAGAGGGTCAGAAACCTGCAGATATTTGAGCACTGTCAATTATTTTAGTTTCTACAAAGCTAACTTCAAAGTTTGCATTAGTCATTAGTTCAGAGAAAAAATAGTTATAGATGTTTCCTCTTTATGTACAAATGTATGATTTGGGTAAAATAAAATGGTGAGTAAATCTTAAAGTATCTTAGTAGTCAATAAATGCTATTCATATAATATTGGGCAAACCATGTTTCAGAGTTTTTATTTCCTTTCTATATTTCCTTATGAGGGAAATTTATATCATTGAGTGTATTTTTAGAAAAGAAGATCCAAAATCCAATAATCTATGCTTCTACTTCAGGAAACTAGAGAAAGAAGAGCAATACAAATCTAAAGCAAGTAGGAAAAAAAGAATAAATACAATTAGAAGAGATAACCAGTGCAATTGAAAATGAAACAGTAGGAAAATGATGAATGAAACCAAAAGCTGGTTGTTTCAAAAGCTCAATAAAATTGGTATACCTCTACTGGACTAACCAAGATGAGGAGAAGACACACATTAAAGAACCATTATCACTGATACGTCCCAAGGGCAATAAAAGGGCAATAAATAAATACATCACAGCGTAGATGAAGTGGCTCCAAAAACACAATCTGCCAAAACCACTGTGAAAAAAATGAATCAGTGATTACCTTTCCAATTAAGAAAACTCAAGGCCCAAGTAATTTCACTGACACATTGTAATAAACCTTTTAGGAAGAAACAACATCATTTCTTTACAATCTCACCAAAAAGAAAAGACAGAGAGAGGGAGCACTTCACAGTTAGTTCTGCAAGGCCACCATTCCCTAGTTCCCAATGAGATAAAAATAACAAGAAATATCTGTCATGAAAATAAATGTACAAATCTTCACAAAATATTAGCAAATGAATTAAGATTTATATATTATCACATGAGATTTATTCTGGACATAGAATAAATTTCTTTATTTCAACGTTTGAAAGTCAGTGTAACCATCACAACAATAGGTTGAAGAGGAAAAAAATCTTACGATTATATAAATAAGTGAGAAGAGATAGAAACTTTGGATTTGGAATAGATATGAGATTTAAAGCTATGGAAATAGATGCTGTGGGGGTTGGGGAATGACACAGAGAGAGAGACAGAGAGTGTGTGCATGTGTGTGGTGTGTAGAGTGAAAAGAAGAACTGTCTAGAGGACAGTGCTAGATATGGTTTCATTGAAAAGGAAACTGAGGCACAGCTGAAAAGACGGGAAGAGCAAGAGAATACTGAGTGCCAGAACTTAAGTAGTAGAGTTCCAAAAGAGGACTGGTGTTCAACTGTGTAGTGTTAAAAAGCCCACTGCTAAGAGGACCAACAAATCTACTAGGTTTGGCAGCACAGAGGTCACTAATACCTTTATAAGATTGTTTCCAGGTGTTTTGAACATACGAATAGACTGAACTGAATTTCTAGGACATGATTCTCTTTATTCTTTGAACCTTTGCATTGTTCCTGGGATGGACTTCATTTTCTGTTTTTCTCTACTCTCCTAAGTTATTTTTTTCTCTATCTGTGTAACTTTTCTGTTTTTGGTCAAAGAAAAATATGGCACAGAGAGGGATGCAGACGAGGAGAAGGAAGCAGCACAAAAGAAAAAGCCAGTGCATCATGGTGTTTAATTTGGCAGCTTCTTCACAGAACGGGTTTTCCTCTTTGTACTGACCTAATTTACTTATGTTCCCCTACTTAGAAAAATCATTGTACTTTTCATAAAATATTACCCACTTCATCAAGCCCACATAAATACTGTCCAATTTTGGTTTAATCCTGATATGATTAAACACAAATAGAGCTTTTAAAACTTGATTTGGTATAAAGTGTAGCATAAAATGAAGTGGGCCTCACTGTGGAATGTAAATATTGTGATATGGCTTTGTCAAGATGACTGGAAACTTTTCATCCTCTTTCACTTATTTTATTTTCTTAAACATTTTCCTATTAGAAAAGACTTGACATTAAATGCTAAGAAATAAATGCTTAGGTGGTCAGGAATTGAGGGCATTTAATAACTTTCATGGTACAAAACATCAACTATTTAAAAAATAATATGACCCTTGGGCTGGGGATTTAGGTCAGTGGTTCTGCTGCCTGCCTTGCAAGCACAAGGTCCCCAGTTCAATCCTCGATACCAAAAAAAAAAAAAAGAAAAGAAAAGAAAAGAAAAATAGTATTATCCAACACTGAAAATTTCTTTTAAGTAGAAAATGTATTTTGAAATAAAGGAAAACAATGTTAGTGATGTTTTAATGGCAATTTAAAAAGTACTCAAAAGTTGCTCTGGTATCTGTCAGTATGCATTTATTTTAAATGACTAAAATTTAGAATCCTGCTTAGCACTAAGCAAAATCCCTTTGAAATAATGCTTTAGTTTCTTGGAAGTGCATAGGATCTCTGGAAATGCATTACTGAATATTATTTGTGCCTTTAATGGTTCATCAACATTTAGGAGTACAAACTTTTATTGTCACTATTTTAAAAGTCAGATATATAAAACTGATATTGATATTAGATATGTTAATTAGATAATTAGATAATTGATATTATATATCTCCAGTCATTTTTCAGGAAATGAAATATCAGTGCACATCTGCATGTTTATTTAAATATAAAATAGGAGTAAGATGCTTAAGCCTATATTGATAATAAAAGTATGGTATTTGGTTTAAAAATATTGTAGTTTTTGACCTCTTTCTCCTCCATGCCTTCTCTTTTTTCCTTCAGAAGAAACTCTTGTGTTAGACAGTATTGTTTGAATTTCAGAAGGCATTGGGAACCTAGGATTTGATAGGTATCAGGCAACATTGGAAGCAGGTTGGATGCTAAGGCTCCTTTATCTACATTACCCTTCCCTAGCCTGTACCTTTTTTCACATGCAAGCTGAGAATATGTGTTAATCAGCCTTCTGTCATGATAATAAAACATTTGGGATAATCATTGTATGAAGGGGAAAAATTTATTTGGACTCATGTTACAGGAAGCTTCAGTCCATGATTAGTTGGTCTCCTTGGTTTGGGCTTGAGGTGGGGGACCACATCATAGTGGGGGTCCTGGCAAAGGAAAGCCTCCCACTGATGGGAAATGAACAAGTGAGAGAGGAAGGGGATGGAGTCCCAATTTCCCCCTGAGGGCATGCTTTCTGTGATCTATGGCCTTCCATTTAGGCCACTTCCGAGGAGCACCAAGGTGCAGCAGAGTATAACTCCCACTTAAGGATTCTGTTCCATAGGTGAAATGCTGCAGTCTCTTAAAAAATTGGTTGATTGATTGATTGCAATGCTGGGGCTTGAACTCCGGGCCTTCATGCTGAGCTATATCCCTTACTCTTTTAGCCCTCAAACTTGGGATTCTCCTGCCTCAGCCTCCCAGAGTGCTCTGGTTACGGGAACACACCTCCACACCTGGCTGGATGTTTGTTACTGATTTTGACCCAGTCATGTTGGGAATTCTGGGCTGGGAAATATGGAGACAATGAAAAGCAGTTACGTGGCTTACAAAAATTGTACAAAACCTCATTATCACAAAGAGATCTGATGCTCTCATTTGATGAAGAAAAAGGAATTATGGAGAACGTGTATTGGGGAAAAAAAACTGAATGAAAATGTGGGACCATAAAAAATGCAATTGAAGTGTGATTTAAAATTAGTGGAATTAAAAAATAATGGGAAAAGGACAAAGAATATAGCTTTGCTAACAAGTATAATATCTTGAGACTCCTCCTGGCAGGATCTAGTCACTGAAAAGGCACAGCAGAAAGAACTGGAGCGAGTATACTTGACAGTTGGGGTGACAAGGCTTTGGAAATGGTTCTTATCCAACCAGAGCGAGCAGGTCTGATGCACATGCTGGGGTGTCCCAGCACAGAGGCAAAGCTTGGATACGGACATTTGGGAGGAGCTGGGTTGTGATTGTTCAGGCAGATTTTGTCTGTGGGTCACACTGCAGAAGTCCTGGTGATGTGACCAACCCAGGTGGAATTAAATTTTGACATCAAAGCAGAAGCCCATTTTCTGAACTGAGATGCAAAAGTAAGTTGCTCCTGCATTTTGGAGAAATGGAAGAGAATCCCTTAGTCCTTTAGCTGAAGTGACTATCAAGTGTGAATAGAAAAGTTGGAGACTGAACCAGGCAAGACTTCTCCATTGGGAAGCAGCTGTGACAGAGGCAGTGAAGAGAGGAAAGAAAGATTTAATGCAAGACAGTTCCAAGTACCACAACTTAGGAAAATGGAATTTTGGAAACATTAGTTATGTGGAATAAGGTTAACAAAAAACTGACCCAAGATCACAAGAAACTATTTCTGGACATTCATTTTAAACCTTATTGTTACTTTTACACACACATGAAATAATTTTCCAATTAAATCTGAAATAAGAATGAAGATTTATTTGTGGAACAATTTTTGTATAGAGAGTCTCATTCTAGGACCTTATATGCTTCAGAAAGGCTGTATTTGTATGTACAATTTAGGAGATGAGTGTACTAGGGTAACTTTGCCGAGTTTAGAAATTTGTGTACAAAACCTTGTCATGCTACATTATAGTGTGTATTAACCCCAGCAATGCATATTAGTGTACAGCCTCAGACTGTATAGACAAATATCTTTTAAAATGGGTTATATATATTTTAAACAAAGATGAGTTTATGAGAAATGCTAGGTAGGGATTTGACAACTGAGAATCTATAAATATCTTGCTTATGCTCAGATATGGTTTGCTTTGTCTCAATTTCTATTTTTATTCAGGAAAAACCTGGTCCCTTAATGTATAATTTGTGTTAGATTCTTACAGCTTAATGCAGTATCGCATGGTTTGACACAGAAAACACTTGCTTTCTCTGCTCTGCAAAATAGAAAAATATCCACTAACTGAGATATATGTCTGTAGTGAGCTTTAGAGCAGTCTCTGGCCTGAGAACACCTGAGCTCCTCAAACCATACTGCTGCTGGATATCAGTATCTCATCCAGCAGAGGGCTGTCATTCTCCACTAATTTCTGTGAAAACACAGCACATTGCTTCAGTGGCTTGCAGACACTTTTCTTAGCGTGTTTTATAATGTGGGACTTGCTTTGAGTGGAAATGGGCCCCTTATCCAGAAGGCCCTGAGGTTTGGAGAATAATCAAACCCTCTGCTCTGATTTCTCTAAAAATACTCTTCCAAATTTAAAGTCAGCTCTTCTTGGGTAAAGCCGTAAATGTTTTTCTGTCTGTAAAAGTTCTGATGCTGACACTACAGAGAAAATATATAAGTAGAAGGATGCCAGAGATATAGATGTTTCTCTGACTGGATTTTATTTTCACTGTATTTGTAGTTCTGACCATCATGGGGTTGTAGGTGGTGTTTGTGCTTGTTTTGTTTGGGGGAAAAGTGATACTTTATCTCCAACCTTATGAGTGAAAAAGTCATTTTTTTGACCAATTTTCTTCATAATATTTCGTAGGCATGCCAGACTAACAGGCTAGTTGACTGTGAACTTCTATATTTATTCCTGTAACTGGGCCAGTTTCTGTCTCTTACTAAAGCTAGATTTGAGGGATCAGTTATGGGAATGAAAAAGTGTTCCATCTCCTGGCTGTTTATTTTTTGTTTGTTTGTTGGTTGGTACCGGGGATCGAACTAAGTACCTTGCACTTGTGAGGCAGCCAGTGGCACCACTGAGCTAAATCCCCCGCCCGACTGTTTACTTTTTTGCCTTGGTGATAAATCTATTTGTAAAAGGACTTATGACAGATTTCCCATTTGGAATGTTGCTGTTTGGTAGTCAAATGATGATTGCTCTTTGTTTTTCCATTCAAAACAAAGGCTTTGTGGGGTGACCCTTTATTTTGATTGAGGCCAGTCCTAGTCTTTGATACTGAAGTGATTATGAGGTGCTACACTGTTCTCAGGCCAAGAAGTTCACTTTCGCATGCACCCACGCTCCCCAATTTTCACAGCATTTCACGTTCACTAATCCTCATTCCTCAGTGTCGCAGTTTGTCTTAGACTTCATCATTCTGAAGGGTTTGAAGAGGTGTGAGCTTATTAGTGATGCCAACCATCCCAAGTGATCCGTGGTCTCTTCCCATACACACTATTTTTGGAGGGGGCAATTCTATCTTCTTAGCAGTCTCTCTCTTATGTTTCTGTCTTGTAAGTCTATTGCTCTTCCTTTTACACTTTTGTGTTTTTTTCAAAATAATTATAGAGGTTGCTACTTATTGAGCTCCTATCAGATGTTTTACATGTGTTACTTACTTGGTTCTATTAGGTGGACAGATAGTCCTATTTATGTAAAAGGAGATTGAAGCCCAGAAAGGCTAAGTAATACACACAACATGGGCCCAAGTTGGGATTCAAAACTTAAGCTGAAAATCCTCTACTGCTCAAAGAAGCTGTGCTTTATAATAGAACCAAATTTAATAAAGATCACTAATAAAAAAGATTGTTGAAGGGGAGAATCATATCATAAAAATGATACACATATACTTTAAATTTATTACTTCAACTTGAAACATATACATTGGACATATTTTTGCCAATGATTTAATGTAAAATAAAAACATTTAAAAAAAAATCTTCCATTATTTGGGGTTAGCTTTGTGTTTTTTGAACAAATGATACCTACTTGTTGCTATTACCTCGTGTATATTGGCTAGTTTGATATCTATTAATTGCAGTCAGAATTTAAAGACACTTGTTTTCCCTCTGGTGGTTCTGGAGATCAAATGCAAGGCATTCTATTACTGGCCTACATTCTCAGCCCTTTGTATTTATTATATTTCATTTTGAGACAAAGTCTTACTAAGTTGTTCAGACCGACCTAGCACTGGTGATCCTCCTACTTCAGCCTCCCAAGTAGCTATGATTACAGGCATGTGACTCTGTGCCCAGCAAGACCCTTGTAAAATGATCTGAGTGTAAAATAGAGGTTTCCAAAGCTTTCCCCTTCCAAATCTTCACATTTGTTTCAGATACACCTGTAGGTTCAATAGTATTATTTCTAGGGACCCATATTTATCAAGTCCTTATGACACATTTATATTAATTATCATAAATAACCTTTCACTCATATTTCATTAGATGGTTGTATTTGTTAGCTCTCCATCTCTGTGAAAAAATATCTGAAAAAATCAACTTAAAGCTGGACAGATTTATCTTGGCTCATGGTTTCAGAGGGTTCAATCTGTGGTCAGTTGGCTCCATTAAATTTAGACTGGTGTAAGGCAGAAACATTGTGGAAGGGCATGGTGGAGCAAAGCTGCTCACCTCATGGTGGCCAAGAAGCAAAGAGAGTTTGCTTTTATAACGAGCCCATTAAACTATGAACCCATAAATGGATGAATCCATTCATGATCTCAGAGCCCTCATAATCTAGTCATCTCCAAAGCCCACTTCTGAACACTGCTGCAATGAGGACCAAGCCTTCGATGCATGAGCTTTTAAGGGACATTTAAGAATCAAATAATTATAAGATAGGCTTAAGTTACATAATTGGAGTAATAGGTGAAATTGATATAAACATTTCAAATGAATGCATTGGCTCTTGGTAAGCATACAATTTTATTAGTAGGGGAAAATGTACACATGATATAGAGTAGCTGATAAACTATATGCTCATAGAATACGCTAGGCATCAGTTTTTATTCATATAGGAGATGTGGACACTTGTTAAGGTTTGTTGACATAACTTCTACTCTGTTGTTAAATAAGAGAGAAAGAACTAACTCATTTTCTGTGAAGGCATGTAATTGAAAGCTGTGTATTTCAGAACTTGAAACAGAAAGGAGCTCTACCCATATTTTCACTTTACAAAGGTTAGGTTAAATATCACCCCAAGTGTCTGCAAAAGCCATCAAGTTTATTTTTCATATAAAATTTAGTTTATGAAAAATTCTATCATACTTTTTCCATTACCACTTACATATCTATTAGATTTTGGTGCTTTTTAAAAAAATTCTTGAAAGTTTAATGTTGCAATTGTCTCTTAAGATGTATTACATCATATACATGTATTGAAACATCATGCTGTAGCTCATAAACATGAAAAATTATGTGTTGATTGAAAACTAAATTTAAAAAATCAAAATCATATTTCTAGACTGCAAGGTGAATTCCCTCTTTCCAGGGGTTTCATCTTTACCATTGGATAAATCCCGAACTCCATAACATAGTTGGGGGGCTATCTTATAACTTGCTTTAAAATATAGTGAGGTAGTTAGATGATGGATGGATGGATGGATGGATCAATCAATGGACAGATAGAGGGATAGACAGATAAAAACAAGGGATGCTAGTTAATGGTTCATGTTCCTTAATCAGGAAGTCACTCCTGTTAGCATTGCAAAGACCCTATTCAAATGTTCACTCTCCAGAAATTATTATATCAAAGCCTGACTGTCCTATGGGAGGGAAATAACCTCCTGTCCCATTTTGGGAGGAGAATGGATGCGCCTTTTCTGTGCTGTCTTTGTCCTTTTGTCTGCTGCTGATTGGAAGTACATAATGCAAGATTTGAGGGACTGAGGGATTCTGAAAACAGAAGGCACCTGAATCCCTGAATCACTATATGATGGAAAGCTGCCCACCAACCTAGAACTTCAATGATGGAGTATCGTGGTGCAAGGCCTCAAATTAAAGTCCAGTATTATATGCTGCCTTAGCCTGGCATGGTGGCACATGCCTGCAATCCTAGCACTGAGGGAGGCTGAGGCAGGAACAATGCAAGTTCAAGATCTGCCTGGGCAACTTAGTGACTTAATGTAAGACCCCATCTCAAAAGAAAATTAAAAAGGGCTGGGAATGTGGTTCAGTATGAAGGCCCTGGCTTCAATACTGTGTGTGGAGGGATACGTATGTATGATTGAGCATATATATACTACTATTATTTAATAGTTACATTGCTCATTTGTTTATCATTTATACTCCTCTGTTCTTAAGCAAAGCGGTATGACTTGGTGGGAAGGTGGACTGGATCATGCAAGTCTGTACTGGAAGAGTTCAGGTTGCTGAACTTCCCAGCTGAACAGTAATATTTTGGGGAACAGAACTGTATCTTTTACTCTGTCCTTTGTTCATAGTTCCAAATATGAAATCTTTATAGCTCTGTTGCTCCTGCTGTATGCCCGGTAGTCTTTGAGAGCTGATCCCTATACTTGAAAAATTACTTAAGCAGATAATTTCAGGCCGCAGAAAGTGACTCCTTCAGATAAGATACACACTGACTTCAGCCAGACTTGGTGGTCACACCTGATTTGAGGATCTTCCTAAACCAAGGTCAAGCCTTGAGTCTTTTTAAAGTCTGGGCCCTGAAGGCCAGGTTATTAATCCACTGAAGGGATGGTCATTTATTTTCTACTCTTGGCCTAAGACTATTTCTTTCTGAGGTCTCAGGTGTTTGTGGAAAGATCTTGCTGTTGAATTTTGCACCTTGTATAAGCATTGGCCTTTGATTTCTGCCCTCTTACCCAAGAAACTTTTCAAACTGAGAGTTCAAATTTGCTAGGGAACTACACTAAGGAAACAAGCAGTTTTCTCATTTGTTTATTTTCCAGTGGTTCCATCTGCCTTCATTTTGCTTAGTGATTTCTTATTATCATGTTAACTATTTTTGGCTTTTAAGAAGTTCTTTGTATTTTATCCAGTATATTTAGTTTCCTCAGTAGCCAGTGAATGGCCTGGCTTCAGATAGTTGCAAACACTCATTGGGCACATACATGCTTAGTGTTTTGGTTATTAATTGGACTTAGCAGATATAAATACCATGTCATAGGAGAGGTTCAAATGTGCCTTTCCCTAAAAAATGTAGTCTCCAAAGAAGGCTTTTAAAAATTTTATATGTCAGGGCTGGGGATGTAGCTCAGTGGCACTGTGCCTGCCTTGTAAGCACAAGGTCCTGAGTTTGATCCCCGGTACCAAAAAAAATTTATATGTCAGTTTCTATATTTATGGAATATGAACTTGGAAGAAGAGGTATAAAAATTCTGGTCATGCCTAACTGGGAAAAAGAATGGCTAATGCAGATTTTATTTGTAGGTTAATCAACAGGGTGAAGAAATGAAAACAGATCATGGAAGCTCTTTCTGTATCCGTGGGAATGGGGAAAGGACTGTTTAATGTGATGTCATGCAGAAGAGTAATGATCCAGATGTTTATAACTTTATAAAAATTACCAAGTACCATGGATACAACAGTCATTTGCACCAAGTGCAAAATGGCCAAATGGTACCACTTCAATTTTCTGGTACCAACCATACTGCCACAAGGTGATTGTTTTTGAGTGGTTGTGTGATTGAAACATGTTTTTATAAGTCTTTTATGTTTATTGAGATATCTGCTGCCAAGAAATTCTACTGGGTATAGAAATGATTGTTGGAATTACTGAAAGTGTTAATATCCATGTTTTAATGATAAGAACTTTGGATTAGATAACTAGAGACCTTAGACACATATCATTCATGTGATGTTTGATTTTTGGCAGTTTTGCATCACATTTTACTCCAAGATTACATTTTATTTTCTTCCTATTGTTAATTTTGAAAAATAATGAAATGTTTTTGTTAATTATTTACTAGTCAAGAATACCCCATTGGACAGCTATAATTCATATGCTGTAAAAATATTGAATAATCCAATCATGCTAATATATATTTACTAGGTTTTAAGCACTACTGATTTACCTGTAGGTACAAAGTATTTTGAGAAAATTTAAGATATACACCTTGAATTTAGAGTCACATAAAAATAATGATTAAAAATAGTTTGGGCTAGTATATATTGTCAATGTTCTATTTTCAAAAAATTTATTAATCTACAGAAAAATCAAGAAATTATCTAAAATGGCACTTAACTATTTTAATCTGTCAGTGGGAGTGAGATGCTGAGTACATCTTACTTTTTGTTTAAGAGTATTTTTTGAGTTGTGTTATTATAAAATGTTGGTAAATGGAGGAAATTAAGAATTGTTATGAGCATGCCAGGTGATATGTTAATTGCTTGTAGTAATAATTTCACAATATATTTCAAAGCATGATGCTGTACCCTTTGAATATATATGCTTTTGTTTGTCAATTGTACTCAGTAAGAAACCTAAAACAAAGTTTTACCCCATATAGCAAAGACAATTTTTTTCTTTTGCAGTCTAACTAAAACATGTTTTATCAAACATTTATCCAAATAACATTTCTAATTGACACTATAAAAATATCCTCAACAATCTTCAGGACTAACAGGCTTGAGGCTGACTTTGCACATTTTTTCTCACAAATTCAGTGCTTTTTATTTGACCCTAAGTAAAAGGACTACAAAATTTACCCCAGAGCTATTAGGAAAAGAAAACCAAAAGAGTATATCATATGTGTTTTAAAACATAAGAGTAAATCTATAATAGTAGATAAAGTCAACTTCAGTGTTTCAGTGCTTTAATAGACTATGGGACTTTCTTATCAAAATCAGTAAACTTTTTGGAAAAAAATGTCTGAGCCAGAGGAAAAAACATAATTTACAGGAAGAGAGAAATCTCAAGAAGACCTTTGGAGACATTTGTAAGTGGTTTGAAACTGAAGACCAAATATTTGAAGGTTTCGGGATATATATACATATATATTTCTTTTTGGTACCGGGGGTCGAACCTGGGACCTTGCACTTGTGAGGCAGGTGGCGGCACCACTGAGCTAAATCCCCGCACATTTGAAGATTTCAAAGCAGTTTTTCATTCAAGATTTGAGTACTGGTACTTACAGTCAATGTAGATTGTAGAAAGTAGCTTAGATGTCCTAAGAATTCTGAAAATAATCACTTACAGTTAGATTTTCATCTCCATAGGAGTAAGGGCTTCAGCGTTTTTACACTATCTCCACATCTTTAAAACTGGTTCATCTCAGGCCTTGTGGATCTGTATTTGATTAAAAATGGCACCAGGGACAGAAGCCAAGCTGTACAGCAATGGGATGAAGACAGCAGGAAGTTTTTATTTTAAGCAAAGGATTTTTTTTTAAAGGCAAATTTTAAGATTAGCCCTTAAGCTTTCAATATAAGAGTTAAAAAGAAAGAGATTTTCGCCTCGTGGGGCTGTCCTCTTTTTTGAATGTACTCATCTCTTTAATTCCTGTCAAAGTATACACAGAAAGTTAATTTAACTAAAAGGCTGTAGCTGGCCATCGTGGCACACACACATAATCCCAGTCATTAAGAAGGTTGAGGTTAGAGGCTCACAAATTCGAGATTACCTGGGCAATTTAGCAAGACCCTGTCTCAAAATAAAATATATAAAGGGCTGGGGATGTAGCCCAGAGGTAGAGGCCCCTGGATTCAATCCCCAGCATCACAAGAAAAAGAAAAATGGAGAAGGTAAACGAGGAGGTGGAGGTAGAGAGAGGAAGAAGAAGAGGAAGGACAACAACCATGGTGATGCGATTTTATGTCAGAAGAGTTTGGCAGTGATCAGGTCCAGCCATTTACACAGGCAAACCCATTTTCCCAGCTGGGCTGGGCCCTCGTCTCTGTCCATCCTGGTTTATGCTTTGAAGTGAGGGAGTGACGTGGGCATGAGGCTGTGCGTAGAAATCCCTTCTCTTTTCCTTTTGAGCTGTGACTTTTTCAGCTTTCCCTTCCCTGTGGCATCCTCTCCCCTCCGCCCAGCCCAGGGCAGCCAACCCTCAGTGTCATAACAGAGGGAGGTCTGTGTGACAGAACAGGAACTATTTATGGCCTACGCTTTGTGCAGTTTTATCTCCTCTCCATAAACAGGCCTCCCTAGGGGAGCTTTTCACTCCTTGTCAGCTTGGCTTCCCATTGTCACTAGCTAGAAATTCTCTGAGACTTCAGAAACCTTCTGAGCCTGATTCTGAGGTGGGAAGGTCGGCCCTGGACCCTGCTCCTGCTTCTTTGCCCTCCACTCTGCAAGCAGCCTGTTTGGATGTGGAGTTGGAATGTCTCTGCCTCCTTTCCTCAGGAAGAAGTGGAAGGAGGTACAAATTCCCTATGATGAATGTGATCATTATGTATATCTGAAATGTACCAATACAATTTTTAAAAAAAGAAGTAGAAGGAAGACACCCTTTGGGCATTGTGCTTTTAAATCATCTCTTCACAGAAACACTGTTATCAAAAGCAAGTAGATGCATTATTTTATTTTATTTTATTTTATTTTTATTTTTATTGGTACCGGGGATTGAACTCCAGTCCTTGTGCTTGCGCAGCAGGCGGCGAAACCACTGAGCTAAATCCCCAGCCCTAGACCCATTATATTATTAGCAAGCTCTGCCTTAGTCATTTTGCAATATTAACATGGTTGTGGGGTTTGGTTCACAAATCAAGCAAACTGAGAGTGATTTACTATTGGACTCATTGATTGGACACAATTTTTCTTGCTCTGACCATCATTCATTCATCTCAGAAAACTCACAAAATCTCAAATGTGGATTAACAGCAAGAACTTGATTAGAGTGACCTTGACTCATAGCTCAAATCAACATATATAGTTTTCTTTTTCCAATGATGTGATGTTTTCATTGCTCTTCTAGTGTACCGCATCTTCCCACTCTGACAGTTGCTCTGTTCACTCACCCATGCGTGTCTCCTGGGAGGGGCCAGGCAGAGAGGGGATTAGGTTGCACAGGGCCCGCTGGATTGTGATCGACTGCTGCCCCGTCTGATGCCTGCTTTTGCGAGGGTTGGGTTCTGATCAATGGGAAGCTGGACAGTGAGGACAGCAAATGGCCATCTTTATCCTGGCTTTAAAGTGAGGCATGCCCTCAGCAAAGGACAGTCCCCACGCCGGCTGTCAACTTTCAGTGTGAGCGACAGTGAGCATCTACCTTTGAAGGCAGACACACGCTTTCCTGTTGATGGTCAAGATGCTTTGCCGGAGGAACAAACTTCTGTTCTAGAGTCAGCACTCAGCCTGTGAGATATGAAAGCTCTGCTACAGGCCTGAGCGGAAGACCCCTTAATGTGGTGTGGGCATCAGTTAAATGGCTGTGAGCTCCTGGGACTGGAACCTGGTGCCCTGTCTGTGCAGAGGTCAGCTGCTGAGTTGTGCTGCTCTCTCCTAGGAAAACGAATACTGATTGTTTTTCATTTCAGCTAGAAATTACAGTAAAGTTAGAGTGACATAAGTATGAGAAACAATGACTTTTAAAGATCGGTTTATCAGTTCAATATTGAATGAGTTCTCTCGTTGTAGAGAGACAAAGTTTTCACTGTCGGAATGTCTGATCTTCCCAGGTTTCTTTTTTTTTTTGGTACCGGGGATTGAACTCAGGACCTTGGGCTTGCGAGGCAGGCATGGTGCCACTGAGCTAAATTCCCAGGCCTCTCCCAAGGTTTCTTAAAAAGATGATGTGCTGCTAACCATCTTCTCTGGGAGCAATATGTTCGCTGGTTAGGAAAATGATAAATGACAATAGCACCCTCGAAAAGACTTGTGATCAGTCAATTTAGAAATATCCATACTAGTCGTCTGAGACTTCCTGTTCTGTGGTCTGAATAGTAGAGGTCTGGGGCCTGGGGTTCATTTTCCCATGGTGGGTTGATTTCAGAGTCCTGAACCTCGGTCCTCCTACCTGTCCCCAGGAAACCTGTCTGGAGTGAGTCATTTGCTGTCTAATGCCCTTGTCTATAAAAGCACAGTGCCTTTGTCTCTCTGTGTCTCATCTGAAGATACTACCAGGAAATGGAAGCAAAACAGTGTCATTACCGTACTTAAAGATTTGGCAAACTCTGTGCTTTGTGCAATATTTATGTCAGTCAAGCTCACAGCTAATCACTATCTAATTCATTACTTTTCTTTATGAGAAGAGCTCTCTTACTTGTTTGTACAAAAGTGGAGGGAGTCCTGGAAACTAAGACTCAGTTAACCATGTTTAAGAAATTTTCTTTACTTATTCAAATGGAGTTTAAATATATTAAAGTTTGCTGGTATTAGAGAACAAAATAAGGAAGTTGATACTGTTCCGTTTTATAAGTGGGTCTCTGTGGAGCTAATCAAGGGCTAATGAAATAAGCGACTTTTTTTTATTAGAGCTGCTCATTTCTTCTCTAGCTGTGCTTGGGACTTTTCTCTTTCCTACTGAGAACTCTGGAAGGGTAGAGAATATGAGTTGGGTCCCCAGGAACAGATTCTGCAGGGGCAGAAGGGAGGGCTTGTCCTGCAAGAACCTCAGTTGCCTGCGTCAACAGGAAGACCACTGGAGAAGGGTGGGCCTGGAGGACATCCACAACCCAAATGGGCCTGCTGGTTGTAAACACTGCTTAAAATCATTCAGAAGGAGAGGGACTGCGCATGGGACCAGAGCACCCTGCACTGCCGTCTTGCTGCCTCTCGGAGCCACCAGCCTCTGTGGGCTGATGATGGCTTTGACAGCGCAACAGCTGACTTTCTTGCAGTGCTTTGGAGGCGGGTGGAGAAACGGTGGCATGAGTTAGAGCGGGCAGAAGCAAAGGTTAAGGAGCGGGAGGAACCCGCCATATGCACACGCCCTCCTCCCAGAAGCCTGAGTGAATGGCTTGGGGTATTTCTGCATAAATGAAGCCTCTGAGAGGGAGTTAGGAGGCTTCAGGTGATAATGAAGCTGATTTGGTATTTTTGTCATTTTGGAAGCTGAATTCTGAGTTGTTCAGGTCCCAGGGGAAGGGTGCTGCCAGTACAGCTGTTTCGCTGTCTTCTCTGTCTTCCCTTCTCCACCAGTGTGTCGTCACCAGTACAACGCTGGCCCAGTCCTAGTGACCATCCTCTCCTTGAACGAACGTTTTAATCCAGGGAAATGCTGGGTTTTCCCTATCACCATAGAATGTGCGGTACTTGCTTGTAGGATGTTAATCCTCTGCTTTCTACTCAAATTTAGTTTTAAAATGCAAATTATGTTACATAAGATGAAACATGGAAGGTCTACCTACACTATAAATAAGTAGTATTTTCCCTAACTATCCTGTTATCTGGATGTGGTATAGGAAGTGAGACTGTACTCTTCACTTAACTACAAAACTGTATTTTCCAGTAGCACACTTTCCATCTTATTAATTTTTTTCTCTAATAATAAGCTATAGGTAGAATTTGATTATTTTACTTTCAAGTATAATAGTCAAGAACTTTCTCCTAAAATGTGAAGATTTTGTGTGTAGAGGGGTATAGGACCACTGATCCACTTTGTCCCACAGTGTCTCCAGTTAAGAGTGAATCATTAAGAAGTGAGCATCATTCTTGGCCTCCTATGAGCCCTCGATAAAACCGAGGCACAACTCTGAAAACGTGGCAGTGCGTGTAACTGGAGTACCCAGAGAATTCCATCTTGTCGCGTTGACAAGTTGCATCCTCTGTCTCCTCTCCTGGCAGTTTCCTCCTCCAGGCGTAGACGGGAGCATTCAGAAAAAGCGGTCCGATTAGACTCCATCGGATTGCTTTTGCTGACCAGTACCGAGAGGACCTGTGCACAGGTCTCCAGCGGGCCGGGGCTCGGGGCTGGGCCTGCTCGCCCTTTCGGGGCCTCTAGCCCCGCCCCGTTCCCGGGACGACCCCGCTGCTCTGGGTCACCCCGCGCGCTCCTGACACCCTCCACCCCTAGCCGCCCAGCGCAGCTTCGCGTGGGGCTGTGCCCGCGACTCCCAGCTCCTTTCGCCGTTGCATCGCAGGTAACTCCCACCCTTGCACCGGCAGCTCTCCAGATGCGCCTTGGAGGAGGCAAGGGCTGCACGCGGAAAGGGCAGGGACGCGCGTGGCAGTGGCAGGCTGTAGGAGACTGCACCATTTTCCCCTGGCCCTGCGGAGAGGTGTGGTCGCGAGCTGGAGAAGCCGCCCACCCCTAGCAGCTTCGCAGAGGTGGCGTCTTCCTGGCTCGGGTCGGGAGGCAGACTGGCTGGAGTCCCCCGGACCTGAGCCTCCTTTGCGGATCTGTGTCTCAGGCCGGCGGCCGCGGTGTGCACCTCTGTGCTGCGCGTGTGCAGGTGTGCGCTGCCCCGGGACCCGGGGCCTCTGCGTGAGTTATGGGCGCTGCAGAGGCTGCACGGAGGTCCCCACCCAGCTCGGGGGCGCGGCGGATTATTCTGTGAGTGTTCTGGCTTCCAGCCATTCCTCCGGTGAGGATAAGCACATCTCCCTCGAGCTCTAAAACCATCTGAGTTGCTGGGGAGTGGAGACTATCTGCCGCAACTGCCTCTTGCTGATTTCCTCTGCAAAATGGCTCACGCCGCTGCTTCTATTAAAAAAGTTCGAGAGGCTGAACTGGATGAAAAGGAAAAAAATCTGGAGAGAGAAAGAAAAAAACAACGGAAAATCCCCAGAGACCGCATGGAAAGGAAAAGAAAGGTATGGGCAGCGTCGCTTTCACCCCTACCCCGGGCCTTCTGCAGGAGCTCAGAACTGGCAAGTTCGCCTCCCTACATGCATCCTCCCCTGCAGCATTTCCAAGCTCAGTTGCTGCCCGGAGCTCATGCCTACATTTGCTGCATTGGGAGGACATATGCCTGAGCTGGGGGAATTTCATTTGCTTTGACCAAGCCAAGCAAAATATGCCTTCACTTCATGTTTCTCTCCCTTTCCCCTTCCTCAGTTAAATCTGTTCAGTCCAGAAGCAGGTGCTTTATCCCTCCAGGCCACTCTGAGATGTGTCATAGAAGTGGGAAGGGGTTAATATATGGCTGGAGGTCGGGGTATTTTCCTTCTCCCTAGTCTACTACTACATCATTAGCCTCCTCGCTGACTGTGTATTTGATAGAGACATCTGGTTGACAATAAACCACGGGTTTTCTGTATTCTTTTCCTTCCTGAAGATGACATTGTTCTATGTGAAAAGCACCAAGAATGTTGGTGCAGTGAGCTGTGTTTCTGCGTTTGTAAAATTCTGTTTTCTAACATTAACCCTATTCATTTCTGAATATGGCAGTTAAATTAGTACATGTTAAACAAAGGAAGGAAATGTTGATTCCCTTTACATTAAACTGCAGAATTGTCAACTCTTTCTCTCCCTTGAAAATATTCTCCTTTAAGACATAAATAATCCTCTGAGTTGATGGTTCTGAGATGCTCATTAAGCCAGGGGTCTGGATCTTTAAAGGAAAAGTTCTCCGCAAATGATTTAATTAACAAAGTAGGGCACTGAGTAATTTCAGAAGATGATAAATGGCATATTACATTAACAGCATAAAAATAGTGGTTTGTACACAGGCTGTTGTTAAACATAGCTCTGGGATTAGGAAAGCACCAGGGATCCATATGCTTAGTAATCCATTTGCTCAATGGTGTGTTCTCTCTCTCTCTTTCTCCTTCCCTCTGTACACCCCCCCCCAGTAGATATGTTTACCTTTGCATTTTAGAGATACTGTCTTTGCCTTATTTTTTGGAAAGATACTCAGACTCATGTTGAGTTGAGCTGCTACTGCATAAGGATTTGTTTTTCTATTTAATTCACTACTGGTTAGATCAAATGATTGTTACTATGCTACACATATAATATTAGCAGTATATAGTGATTTCCTTTCTGGGAAAAACTTTAATATTTGTTTGACCTTTAAAAGGCCTGGTTTCAAGGGTGCACTAATTGTCTTTTATAATATCAGAAGTCTTACTGGCCATTCTTATAGGGGTTGGTTTCCTTCTTGACAGCTTGTGTAGTTCTGTTTCTAATCCCCTAAGTAGGACATTGCTGCATAAAGCAACTTCCTGCGTTTATATCTTTTTTATCTTTTGATCTCCAAAACAATATGTTATTTCTTAGCCAATAGTGCCTATTCAGCATCCAGATGTGACCTAGCAACTTTGCTTAGTTGGAGTCCTGTGTGCACACCTGAACAATTTGCTCTTACTCTGCTTTGTTTCTGAGTTTAGTCTGAAGATATTCCCTTTCTATACCTTGTTAAAAGTGAAAAATTGTATCATTGAAATGGAAAAGTGCCAGTAGTTGTTGAGAAACTCATTTGCTGTGCTCTGCTGTGTTGCTTTAGCTGAAATTCAGCAGTGAAGGCAAGATCATTGGTCAGTCATGCCATGTGAAAGGATCATCCAGGCTTCAGAGTTAGGTACCATAAAGCTAGAACCAACGGAAATCGTGGGACTGAAGGTATAGGTAGTATTTGTCTCTGTTCCTCTTTTTTTTACACACACCCATTTCTCCTCCTCCCTTTCTTATTGTGGGTGCATGTGGTGTTACATGACATTTATACAGCAGGACAAATGCTTGCCTAAAGAATAAGTGTGTTTTTGAGCTAAAGCAAAATTTCGAGATAGACAAGCATCCCATCATCCCCCACATACCCATATACCCATCCGACCCAGTTTCCAAATTTAACTTGAGAGAAGAAAAACCTACCTCATTATTTGTTATTTTTTAAGGTGTATAGAATGATAGTTCATGAAAAGGGATGATTGCTAATTGTTGGCATTCTAGAACACCAGCTCCAGAACATAATTTTAAAACTATCATTTTTTTCATGACATTTTAGAACCAGAAGGGAGCACATCAAGTTGTGAGGATGATCGAGAGTATCATGGTGTATTGTTTTCCTGTCTATTTGTAAAGCCTCTTGCCAATGAATGTTTACTTAAAAATTCAGATGAGACCCACTCCAATGCAGATAAAAGTTAATTATGGAGTTTGAAAAACTACATACGCTGATTTATTTATTTATTTTTTGGCCAGAGTACACATACTGATTATTCAAGTGATGGAACTAAGCTGGCTTATACTTGTACTACTTTTTAGTATTCTTTTATAAACCCATTAATTAAAATAACATTTGTTTTATTTTGTATTTATTATTATATATTATGTGTATTATTTATTATTTTGTATTCCATAAAATATATCTATTTTAATGATCTGTAAACTTGAATCATGTTTTATGCCTGACTATAACCCCTATTCCATGTTGTCTGTGATGTAGTTTTATACTAGTAGTTTGTATACTAGGGGATCTAATATCAACCTCATTATAAGCAGAATTTATCTTAAAACAATAAGTTCAATTTTCCTTGGGCTATAATCTAGATATGTAATGTTGAAATATGGTATACACTAAGTGTCCATTGTCTCAGTGTTGTACAGTGTAGCAGTAGAGTGAAACCAAACTATAAGCAGATGGACCAAGGTTAGAATTAATTGAAATAAGCTAATTTATTTGTTTGTTCAAAAGAGTACATTGATTTGGTTTACACAGGAATAAGAAGATATTTCTGTTCTAATTATTAACTTCATATTAACTGAAGCCATTTCTTTGCATGTTCAATGTCTAGTTCCTATATGGAATATAGTAAATTTAAACTTGGGAAGGATGGCAAAAAGAATGGTTGAGAGAATTGCCAGAGTTCTCATAAACTGGTAAGCATTCTAGAAAGTAGGTTCAAGTATAATAAATATTCTTTCCACAACCATATACTATTTCTCAGCTTTACCATTTTAAATTTATTTTACTTTTTAATTCTTATTTTTATTAGTACATGTTTTCACTACATGATGATCACATTCCTCATGGGGAGTTGACACATGTCTATAACACACATTTACTCTTTTTGTATCCTCTTCCCTTCTCTCTCCCACTTCTGATTTTTTTTTTGGTACCGGAGATCGAACTCGGGTCCTTGTGCTTGTGAAGCAGGTGGCAAGACCACTGAGCTAAATCCCTGGCCCCACTTCTGATTTTTAAAATTTGGAATAAGTAATCATTAAGAAATAGGTAAAACCCCAAAATAATTGCATCTTTGAAGATAAATTATATATTTAAATAATCATCCTCATTTAAACTTAGGATCGCCATCAACATTCGAATAGATTTATTTATGCTCCATTTTGCAGGTTAGACAAACCATTCTTAAATCCATCCTGACTTTAATACTCATTAAAATCATATAAAAGACAATTTATATTTCCATTTTTAGCATCTTGATGCTTAAGAAATCCTTCCCATTATTTTCATTTATACTATTAAAAGTGACAGAATTTATATTTCCTGAAAAATATTTATGATAATTTATTAAGTACCAATTAGATCCCGTATCTGACATTTCCACACAGTGTACCATTTAACCTCAAGAGTAGTCCTATACATTACATATTATCTTCATTTCACAGAAGGGAAACAGACACACAAAGTTATGGAACTTCCTTAAATGTACACAACTAGTATGTGGCAGAGTTGGGATTTGAACTCTTAATCTGTTTGGCTCCAAAGTTCATTTCTGGGGAAAAAAGGGTATATAATTTCTTGATTTTGTACTAATGGTGAAGATTATAAATAGAATAATTAAATCCATTGATGTTTCAACTTACTTGCCTACAAAACGCTTTTCTATAGCTGAAAGAACTATAAGGACTGTGAGAATCAAATTAAATAATGCTTTTGAGGGGAAAGCATATAAATTTTGTGATTTTATTGTAATTGTATCAAACTATTTCCTGAGATTTCTTGGAAAATCAACAATTAGAAGTTAACATTTCCTCCTTAATTGTTGCTGACAATAATAAAGTGTTATGTCATTATTCTTTTGTATAATTTTATAAGGACTTCAAACTGTATAAGGTATTTATATTTATTATGACAAAAGATGATTCTGCATGACATTAAGTAGAAAAGCAATCTTTCTTTTACTCCCTTTTCACTGAATGTCACAGTGAAAGGTTCTGATCAACTCTGCTTTGCTTTACTTTTTTTATTCATTAATTTATTGGTACATTTTAAGCATACAACATAATGCCATTCATCATTGGAAATTTGCACCTTTACATAATCTCTCTTGGTTCTTATTTTTTCCCCCTTCCCCTGCCCTCCCTTCAAGCCCTCCATCTCTCCCTATTTACAAAGACTTTGTTTCCTTTTTTTCATTTTCTCATATTTATTCCTTTCCCCTCCCCCTCCCACTTCCCTAACTCTTTGGACCTTTCTTCCTATTTCACATTATCTATTATACATTTTGATCCTTATTTACACTTTCAGTTTCTCACACCAGAGAAACTATGTGGCATTTACACATGTGTGTCCTATTTATTTCACTTAAGATTATGGCCTCAATGTGCATCCATTTAGCTATAAATGTCTCTAGTTTCTCATTCTTTATGGCTGAGTAGTACTCCATTTTATAAAA
>NW_004624838.1:6749098-6787871 GCF_000247695.1 Heterocephalus glaber
GCTGGTAAAAATTTTTTCCCACATTGTGGGTTGTCTCTTCACACTGTTGGTGGTTTCTCTTGCTGTGCAGAAGCTTTTTAATAAGATGAGATCCCTTGCTGGGGATTTAGCTCAGTGGTTTTGCTGCCTGCTGTGCAAGCGCAAGAACCCAAGTTCGATCCCTGGTACCAAAAGATGAGATCCCACTTGTTGATTGATTGTGCTAGTTCACATGCGACTGAGGTTTTGTTCATGAAATCTTTTCCTATGCCAATGTCTTCAAGACCTAACCTCTCTTCCAGCAGGTTTAGCGTTTCTGTTTTAATATTTGGATCTTTAATCCATTTTGATTTTAGTTTAGTGCATGGTGAGAGATAGGTCTAGTTTTAATCTTTTGCAAGTTGAAACCCAATTTTTCCAGCACTATTCATTAAAGAGGCTATCTTTGCTCCAGTGAGGGTGTTGGGCTGCTTTGTCACAGATGAGGTGGCTGAGTATATCTGGAGTTGTTTCTGCATCTTCTAATTTGTTCCAGTGCATCTTCTAATTTGTTCCAGGTCTGTTTCTTTGTCAGTATCATGCTGTTTGTATCACAGTAGCTTTGTAGTATAGTTTCAAGTTGGGGATTGTGATACCCCCTACCTTCTCTTTGTTGCCTAGAATTGCTTTTGCTATTCTAGGTCTCTTCTTGTTCCAAATGAATTGTTGGACTGTTTTCTCAAGGTCTGTGCAGTATGCTGTTGGAATTTCAATTGGGATTGCATTGAATCAGTGTAGCAGTTTTGGAAGCATGGCCATTTTCACTATATTTATTTTCCTACCCAGGAGCAAGGGATGTCTTTCCATTTTCTGATATCCTCTTTGATCTCTTTTTTCAGAGTCCTGTAGTTTTCAAAGTAGAGGTCTTTGATTTCTATTTTTAGGTTGATTCCTAGATATTTCATTTTTGGGGATGCCATTGTGAAAGGAGTTGTTTCTCCAGTTCCTCTTTCAGTGAGTCTGTTGTTCGTGTACAGGAAAGCTGTTGATTTTTGTGTGTTGACCTTGGATCCAGCTACTTCAGTGAATTTGGTTATTAAGTCTAGAAGACTTTTGGTGAAGTTCTTGGCATCTTCTATGTAGAGTATCATGTCATCTGCAAATGATGACAGTTTAACTCCTTCCTTTTCTATTTTTATTCCTTTTATTACTTTCTCTTGTCGAATTGTAGTGGCTAACGTTTCCAAAACTATATTGAACAGGAGTGGTGATAGTGGACATCCTTGTCTTGCTCCTGATTTTAGTGTGAAGAATTTCAGTTTTTAAACATTTACTCTGATATTGACTGTTGGTTTTTCATAGATGACTTTTATCAGGTTGAGATAGAGACTGTCTATTCCAGTTCTCTGTAGGGTTTTTTTTTTTTATATCATGAATGCGTGTTGAATTTTGTCAAATGCTTTTTCTGCATCTATTGAGAAGATCATATGGTTTTTGTCCTTGGCTCTGTTAATATAGTGTATTACATTTATTGATTTGCATATGTTGAACCATCCTTGCATCCCTGGGATGAATCCCACCTGGTCAGGGTGTATGATCTTCTTGATGATCTTCTGCATTCTATTTGCCAGTATTTTATTAAGGATTTTTGCATCTATGTTCGTTAGAGAGATTGACCTATAGTTCTCTTTTTTGGTTGGGTCTTTCTTTGCTTTTGGGATCCAGGTGATGCTTGCTTCCAGGAATGAATTTGGGAGTATTGCTTCCCTTTCAGTTTCACTGAAGAGTTTAAACAGTAATGGCAATAGTTCTTCTCTAAATCTCTTGTAGAATTCAGCAGTGAAGCCATCAGGACCTGGACTTCTCCTTGTTGGGGAGTTTTTAATTATATTTTCATTCCATTGATTGATATTGGGTTGTTTAGAATTTTTAGGTTTTCTTCATTCAACTTTGGTAATCCATATTTATTGAAAAATCTGTCCATTTCTTTTGTGTTTTTCATCTTATTGGCATATAGATTCTAAAAGTAGGTAGTGATGATCCTCTGGATTTCTGCTGGGTCCATTGTAATTTCATCCTTTTCATTCCTAATTGCATGGATTTAGGTCTTTCCTTTTTTTGATAAGATCAGGTAAGGGTTTGTTAATTTTGTTTATTCTTTGGAAAAACTAACTCTTTTCTTCATAGATTTTTTGTATTGTTCTTAGTCTCCATTGCATTGATTTCTGCTCTGATTTATAATTTCCTCCCTTGTATGCCCTTTGGGGTTGTCCTGCTCTTCTTTTTCTAGAAGCTTGAGGTTCAGCACCAGGTTGTTTATTTGAACTCACTCTGTTTTCCTAATATGAGTATTCATGGCTATGATTTTCCCTCATAAGACTGCTTTCATTGTGTCCCTTAGATTCCCATATGTTGTATTTGGCATTGTCATTTAATTGTAGAAACTGTCTGATTTCTTCTCCTGTGGCCCATTGGTTATTCAGAAGTGTGTTGTTCATTTCCCTGTGTTTATGAAATTCTTGTAGTATCTTTTGCTATTGATCTCCAGTTTCATTGCACTGTGGTCTGATAATATACAGGGGATAACTTCAATTCCTTTGCACTTACTGAAACATGTTCTATGAGTGAGTATGTGCTCTATTTTGGAGAACGACCATGTGCAGCAGAAAAGAACATGTATTCTGATTTTGTGGGGTGGAGCACTCTGTAAACATGTGTTACGTCCATTTGTTCAAGAGTTTGATTGAGTTGTAGTATTTCTTTTTTTTTTCTTTGTCTAGTTGATCTATTTGTGACAGTGGGCTATTGAGTTCACCTATTAGTACTGTATTAGTACTTACTTGATTTTTCATGTCTGTTAGTGTTTGTTTTATATAGTTGGGTGCACTAATATTTGGTGCATATATATTTATGATTGTCATCCCTTCCTTTTGGATTTTTTCTTTTACAAGGATGTAGTGTCCTTCTTTATCTCTCTTAATTAGTGTTGGTTTGAAATCTATTTGATCTGCAAATAAGATACCTACCCCTGCTTTTTTTCGGGTTCCTGTCTCATGGAGTATTGTTTTCCACCCTCTAACTTTCATTCTATGTGTTTCTTTTTGAATTATGTTTTGAATTATATGCAGCATATGGTTGGATCTTGCTTCTTGACTCATTCTGCCACTGTATTTCTTTTGATTGGTGAGTTGAGAGCATTAACATTGATGGTTATAACTGATAAGTATTGACCTTTTCTTTTTGTTGGATTCTTTCCCTTTGCATTTAATTTGTTGTCTTGCCCGATGGATTCATTTTGTTGGACTCCCTTGGCTTGTGATCCTCATTGTCTTTTTTTTGGGATATTGTTTAAAAGTTTTTGGAGTGCTGGATTCGTATTCATGAAGTTCCTAAGGTGCTGTTTGTCATGAAAGTATCTTATTTCTCCATCAATTTTGAAAGATAGTTTTGCAGGGTACATCAATCTGGATTGGAGGGTGTTTTCCTTTAGGGCTGGAAATATTTCACTCCAAGTTCTTCTTGCCTTGAGGGTTTGTGTTGAGAAATCTGCTGTGATTCTGATGGGTTTTCCTTTGTATGTGATTTGTTTCTTTTCTCTGCTTGTAGGATTTTTTTCCCCCCATTGGTTTTCTGGAATATTATCTATTATTTGCCTAGGTGTAGATTTTTTTGATCATGGCTAGTTGGAGTCCTATATGGCTCACTTACCTGTGTGTCAAGTTCTTTTTTCTCTTCTTGGGAAGTTTTCTGCCATTAGTTCTGTGAACAGTTTTTTGTTTTTTTTTTTTAAATGTCATTTGCACTCTCTCCTGTTTCTTCACTGATCAGTCTTATGTTATTCTTTGCATCATCTAGCAGCTGCTGGATTGATTTCTTGCGGTCCCTTACTATTTTTAAGTAATTTTTCTTTTCCTGGTCACTAATTATAATCCTGTCTTCTATATCTGAAATTCTGTCCTCACATGGGCTCATTCTGCTGCATAAACTTTCAATGGAGTTTACAATCTCCTGGATATATGTTTGCTTCTGTTTTATGCATTCCATTTGTTTCCTATGTTGGGATTCCATCATGTTCCTCAGCTCCTTTATTTTTTTTAATGTGTGTCTGCTCTAGCTTTATTAATTATGTCTTTCATTATGGACACAATCTCTGTTGTTATCTGAGAATTTACTTCTGATTTCATTTTTTTCAGATCCTGTTTTGTTGCCAGTTCAGGGAGTTCAGGTGGTTGAGTATCAGTGTTCCATCTGGTGGCACCTTGGGGCTGCCTTAGGTGATGTAGAAGTCTGGTTTTGAGACTTGTTTATGTGTGTTTTCATTTCAGCAGATGTAGCCTGCTGCACCTTTGTTGAAATGACTTTTTATTGGCCCAGTGGGCTTCAATTCTCAGCCAGCCTCAGAGAGTTCTCTCTGGTGCTCACCACTCCGTCAATTTCTGGGTACAGAGTGGTGGCCTTCTAGATCCCTGTGTTGTCCTGTTGTCCAGGCAGGGTCTGGCTGGGGCCTGTGCACAGTTGGGATGGTATCTGAGTGTGCCTTTGGCCAAGGGATGTGCACCTCGTTCGCTGGTGTCTTAGTGGGCTTCTAGCTGCGGTCTGCCTGCACTCACTGGTGGTATCTTGGCAGCCTTCTGGCTGTTGCTTGTGCACCTGCCCAGCTCTTTTTCAGGTGGGCACCCGCACTGCTCTGGTCCGTGTGGGCTTTTTGCTGGCATCTGTGTACACTTACTGATGGTATCTGGGCCTGCTTTGCTTTAATATATGTAGTTCTTACTGCAAAGATAGCAAGATGCGCTCTATGAGTGGTAGCAAACCCATGGCTTGTGTGCTGCAGTGGGCTATTTGTTATTATTGAGAAGTCTAAAAGGTTCACTATCACTGGTCTAGAGTAACCTTTGGGGAACACCCTACCATGTGATGCTTGTCCATTTTATTTAATTAGTGGCAATTAGAATACTTGTTGAGGTGTAATGGATGCCTCACCAAATCTTTGTATTTGTAAGTCAAGAGAGGAATGTTTTCTATAGCTTTTGAATTGCCTTATAAGAATGAGTTGTAAATTCATAATCCTTTCTTATCCATGATTGCTTCTCTTGGTTTCTGTCTCCTGTGGTCAACTATGGTGTGAGTACAGTCCAGAAGTATGGTTCGTGTTGTTAAATTGGGTACCATTCTGAGTAGTGTGATGAAATGTATCATCTCACTCTGTCCTGCCCAAGATGCAAGTCATCCCTTTGTACCTCATATCTACCTTGGATGCACTGCCTTCCCATTAGTTACTTTGTAGCCTTGTGATCAACATGAGACTGTTATGGTGTCACAGTTCTTGTGTTCTGATCATCCTTTTCCTATTTAATAATGGCCCCAAAATGCAAGTGTAGTGATGATCACAGTTCGGATATGCCATGCTTCCTTGGAAAAGGTGAAAATGCAAGAAGATGTTTTGAGAGATCATGTTCACATAACTTTGATTACAGTGTATTGTTGCAGTTGTTCTATTAGTTATTGGTAATCTCATACCTACTTTTGAAGTTATAGAACAGCTTACATAGTGTCTGGTACTATCCACAGTTTCGGGTACCCACTGGCATCTTGAAACATATCCCTGCCTCCAGATAATCTGAGGCCATTAGAAACATGAAATATAGTGAGAAGCCTGCCTGCTGTTCCTGTGGTTTGTGTAAACCCTGCTGTGTCAGAGAGAGAGTGGGTATGCTCACCATCACTCCTGTCCTTCAGCATTCTGCTCGGGCACCCCTGTGCAGGAAGCAGCAGTACTTCACAGAGATACACAGAGATTTCCAATCCAAGGCAGTGTGATTAAAAATATAAATTACAACAGAATAATATGGCCTAGGATAATGTATTACATTTAGAATTGTACAAACATGAAAAATTCCAATCATCTTTTTTTAGGACCTACGTCATATTATCTTTATGTAACTTTCAGGACCCTCTTCATCAATATATTGGTATTTCCAGTAACCACAGGAGCACAAAGTAGATTGGTAAATTCTTGAATCTGGAGAGATTCCTTTTTCATGTCCTCATGCTCACTTATAAGTGAATATTTAAAAGTTCTGTTGATTTTCTTTTCACATTTGAACCCAAATAAAAATGCTCAAGCTCAACTATTTAAAAAGCTTCTATAGTTTTAAAAATGCATTTTGTTCTGTTTTAACAGTTCTCCTAACCTCTTTTCATAGCTCAATTTACAAACCTTTTCTTGGCTGGAATAATTATCTTTATATAAGTGACTTACACTATTAATGGCACTCTTCCCAAGCACTGTAAATCTGAGTTTTTATTATTAGTTTTTAATTATAAAGAACCTCTTTCAGCCACTGAGTGGGAGACTAACTACTAGCTTAGGGTTACAGCTGTCAAATATGTGTGATAATGGCAAAAATAGTCCCGATTATATGGCTTGAGATAAGTTTTAAAGAAGACTTTTAAAAGAAAAAGAAAAATCTTAATTTGTAAAAGCTACTATGAGCTTAACTTACTTTTGGAATCTAAAGTTTTATACATAACCCAATTGAAATATTTCCTTTTCTGTTCTCCTAGTCTGAGTTCATCTAAATGTTTTTTGGGTTTTTTTTTTTTTGTACCAGGGATCAAACTCGGGTCCTTGTGCTTGCGCAGCAGGTGGCAGAACCACTGAGCTAAATCCCCAGCCCTCATCTAAATGTTTTAATTCTTTAAAAATCAAAATTAATTCACTGGTGACCTTTATTAGCAAACTTCTCTTTATTCACCTTATTCATCAATTGGGTAAAATTAATGATATTTACAACATATTTTGACACCAGAAAGAATCCTTAAGTTGTTTTCGAGAAGTAATATAGGAGCCAGTGAAAATACGAGGAAGTTACAAATTCTGTCCATACCATTATAGATGATGTTTTTATTTTTCCATTATGCCATTCTTTTTAATATCTACTTCTCAAAATAATTCCTTCACAAATAATAATTGTGTTTTAATCTCAGTGACAGAGACAGTAATACTAAAATAAAGAATAGTACAAGCTAGGTGCCCCCTGAATTTTGAAGGTCTTCATACATTGCTAGTGGAATCATCACCTATTCCAGTATGGCCCTTTTGCTCAAAGGTGAGTTGTGATTTCAAATGCTTATTGTGAAGATTTCCTCAGAATCATCTGGCTCTTTTGTAGTAAGTCAGAACCCTGGGATAGATAGGGACAGAAAGCAGACCATAATGTATATTTTTAACCCATACTCCTACTGAGTCTTAGACAGTGAAACTTTTACTTCTCATAGTTAGTATGAGAAATGAGAAACTGCCAAAGAGAAAATTTTTTCATGAGTAGATAGGAGACATTCTGTCAACATTCTGAAATTTTAATGTAGTTTACATATTAACCAGTTCATTTTGACCACAGAGAGGAGGAAGCTAACATTCAAGACATAAGTTGGAAGGCTTCCCAAGCTGTAGTTTGACTACCATTTCCCCAGGGGGATAATCTTCAGGAAGGACATTTGTGTGCTCCTGAATTTTATATAACTAAACTGAGTTTGGTATTTATCTGTACTGAGTTTTTGAAGGAAGATACTAAACTGTAGTTTAGAGTTGTCTTCAGCTGGTTCTGCTGTTTTGAACAAACTAAATATCCTAGGGATTTAATTGGTAACTCCATAGCCTTGGAGGCTACAAATGTTTAGCAATGTTAGCATTTCTCCAACTCCTAATACAAGCCAACAACGACCTTTTATCTCTTGTACTTGACTTTGGTCAATCTTTTCAAAATTATATAAAATGTAGCAACGAGGAAGGAATGAGCTAGTCATAGCTGAACTATCTTCAGATATTCCCTTGTGAAATTTCTATGTCAACTTTTTATAGTATCAAAGTCTTTGGTTGGTTGTTTTGTTATTGTTTTTGTTTTTTGCATGAATGGCCAACTACAGCTTCTAGGGTAGGTAGCCAGAAAGAGATTCCTTACTCAGTTTTACAGAATTCTGGAATGGTCTTTTTAGCACTGGACTCACTCCTTTCCTTAGCTCTGTTAGAAAAAACTATTTCATCTCACCCCTTAAGTCTTCATTTATATCCAACTTAGCTTTTTTTCTAGATACATCCTTATTTTGTACATTGTCACTGTGTTACTTACACCATGGAGAACACCTACCTCAGTAGAAAGCAGCAGAAGCAGGATTAAGGAGGACATGCCATGGTATAACAGTTAATCTTGGTTGTCAACTTGATTGGCTTGCAAGACCCCCAGAAGGTCTTGGTGTGTCTGGTGCGTCTCAGTAGTTCGTGGGCATGTGGCCCTGGGCACTGTATGGTGTCTGGCCCCATCCTCTCTCCCTCTGCCCCTGGGCTTTGCTTCCTGGCTGCCATAACCTTACAGCTTTGCTCCACCAAGTCCTTTCACCACAATGTTTCTGCTCAGAGCCAGCCCACTTCTGAAACTGTGAGCCAAAATAAAGTCTTCAACCTTTCAGTTGTATATATCAGGGATTTTGTCCCACCAGTGGAAAACTGACCAATCCCCAGGGTAAAATAATTACTATAAAGATACTGATCTAATCAATTTATTTGGTTGTGAGTAATAGCATTATATTACACACACGTTTTAAATATATTTTCTATTTTGCATGGAATTTTATTAATGGACAATTTTATTTCATTTGCTTATAATTTGTTCATTAAAAAGCTGAAATTAAAATTAACATTGACCTGTCTTTATATATTCACATGTGATTAATGATGGGTTTCCAGATTTTTTCAGGGGCACTATTTAATCTCTAGGTTATTTTTTCAAAAGTAAACATTGCAAACATAAATTCTAAGAATATATTTTCATATTAATATAAAGATCAACTATTACTACTGCATTATAATCCAATCTTAGTGTCTCACCTTTCCAAGACATTGACCAGAAATTGAGGTGAGTCTAAAATGATAAAGAAGAGAGAACACAATAGAAAGCTGTTTACTAATTTGTTAAGTCATAATTACCTAAAACTATCAGAAGCTACTAAAGCTCTATAAAAACAAATTCAAGAGATCTATGCTTAAGATTCTATCTGTGACCTTGCATATAAATTGACCTGACTTCAGTTTTCAGAGCTATAAAATGATGAGGACTTGAGATCTGTTAGAATTATTTCTGTTGTTATATGATGCTATGTTATTTTTAGCTGTTTCTTTGCTTCCTTTCACTATGTATGAGATAGTTTTGTGGAATTTTTAAGTTTTTCTTATTTCAACATGAATTATTTTGTGCTATCATCTCAGACACAGTGTTCTCCCCTAAGGAACTCATAGAACCTGTGAGGTGATAGGAACTTTCACAAATAACAATAATAAAATATCATTTACTCCATTAAGATAGACCCAAGATTATCTATTTTTGTATATATGGTGTAAATATGATTTAATAGGGCTTACCTGGACGATGAAATAATGGAAGGAAATAGTTCTGGTTGTGGTACTTGAAATTTTCTGAAGGTTATTAAGGCAGTGTATATATAGAAAATGAAGTAATTATATGAAGCTGTGTGGTTGTTTTGTATTTCACATACTGATTTAAGTCATTTGAAGGAAGAAGGTTCTTGTGGTTCCCTTATTTTCTCCTAGGTACTAATACCAGTGCTTAGAAACCCACAAAGAAATATCGTCATGGTGTTGTTCATCATTTCACAGAAATCCAGTGACAGTAATGGTACCTGACTGAAAATCAGGTGCTACAATGTCAAGTGCTTCAGTAAACACTTGAAGAAAATTCATCAATTCCCAAGCCACTCAACCCTACATTGGTGGAAATAAAAAATCTCTTGAGTTCTTCTAGGAGTAGTAGTACCAACTTCTTCCTCATTTATGGCTTCCACCTCAAACTGGGCCAAAATGCTTAATTAAAGCATGTCACATCCTAAAATGACTGAAAGTAATAAAGTATAAGTGGACCAGGTTATCTGAAAGCAGCAACTCCTCTGAGAATAGAGGTCACTTGGGAAACGAGGAGCTTTAGTTCAGGGCGGTCACCTATGAACCCAGGGGCATCAGTGTGGGCTCCGAGGGACAGGACTCAGAGCTTGAGTATGGGCAGAGAGAAGAGCCATCTGTGAAAGGACAAGTCACCGTTAGTGGGGAGAAGGCAGGTGACAAAGGACCAGGGGCCGATGCCAGTCCCTAACCACAGACACTTATTGAAGCACATAAGGGGCTGTGTATGTAAAGTGAAGAACACATTCCCAGGCATTCGACACCCTTTTGCCTCTTATACAAGAAAGCACCACTAACAGCAGAAGAGCATTTGTGGCAGGACAATAAAAGAAATGTTTGCCATTGAAGGAAGGTTGATAATTAAGATGCAGTCCTTTTTCGTTAACGTAATTGGAATTCACATAACCTTCTGGGTGCGTTCTGGGTTTTCTGGAGTAAATTGGGTAAACAGTTTATTCACTCCAATCATCTTTAATATTCAGTAGAGCTTGCTTTTTAATCAGGAAACTCAAATAATTATACTTTTTAACTTTACTCACATTTTTCACTTAGAGCCAACCAGAGGCTTTTAATATTACAGTTGTTTTATTTCTCTTCCTTATCTTGGATAAAAATTTTCCATGCTTCATTTTTCATGAAGTATTTTCCATATTATTAGGTGTAACACAATATTGCAATACTGGGTCAAAAATTTCAATTGAATAACCACTGTGTATTTTAAATTGAGTATGGCAAAGATTATTGATTGAGTTAAAATTATTTTCTCTCAAATAATTTAAGATAGGTATTAAGATTAATATTAGTGGGAAAATTAGAGGCTAATACTACTATAATAGCTTTTTATGTTTGAATAGAGCTTGCCTTAGAGAATAGTTTGTTAGCTTTGGTGTAGAGAATTTCTCAGAGTTTGGTATCAAAGTTGGTGAGCTTGGCATGATCAAAGTGGAAGGGAGGTAGAGATGGAACAAAGTTGAAGAGCTTGCAAAGCAAGAAAGATGTAACTTAGTTCAATAAGGAAAAAACACCTATGGAAGGTTTTGTGATGAAGAAAGATGGTGGAAAGAGAGCTAGGAAGGTCAGCTGGGAGGCTGTCATAGCAATCGAAGGGAGATAAACAGAGCTTGGCACTCAGCTGAGAAGAGACAGAAAGGGGTGAATAAAAATGACTTTAATGGTATATGTTCCAGTGGTATTTAGATGGTAGTCGCCAGAGACTTATTTCATGTGCATGTCAGGGGAAAAATAAAAATACATTGCTTTATATATGGAGAGTTTGAGATGGTGGCAGGATGATGTTTATCTTATAAATTCAAAGACTTTTATATATGAAAGACCAACAAATAAAAATGTTCCATCTTCTTGTTTTGGTGTAGTAAAAAAAGAATATGAAAATTAATCTTGGAAGTCCTTAATTCAGGTCTCCCCTCCACCAAAAACTGGGTATCTTATCCTTGGCCTCAGCCTTCCTATCTGCATATCTGAGTTAATCATGATATTTATACACATATATGAGTAAAATTTATGTGGATGGATACATATCTCCATAAAAATATATATGAAAAAGTAGTTATAAAGACTAAAATGCAACACTGGTTTTGAAAGCTCAATGCATATGGTAATATTAGTTATATCAACAGATTCCCCCCTTTTTATGTAAGGAAAGGAGAAAGGGAAATATTTTTATGGCATGAAGGATTAAAAATGCCTATGAAAATATCGGTATGAATTCATTGTTGTTAATGGATAGACATGGTTGTGTGTGCAGAGGACCATATAGAGATGTGTGGATACAGGAATAGTTTTTCTGGCTGTATTCACTGGGGGTCCCTGGAAGCAGTGATGCCTCAGTAGCAGTGGCACATGGAGCCCGGTCTTGGTCTCTAAAGGTCATTTGCCAAAGGAAGGAGCCAGCGCTCCTGCAAATGGCTGAGTAGAGCAAGAAAGTGCTCAGAAAACGATGGGACATGGTGACCCCAAAGAAGTTTTGATGACTAAAGTGGAGAAATTTGAATGACACATAAATCCTAAAAGTGATGGATTATAACCCATAGATTGACACAAACATCCACAAGTCTGTCCTAATAGAAATAACCAATTGAATAACTGACTAAATAAGTGGAAATTCCAAAAACAAATCTAGAAAAATATATAAATTTTAACTAATATAAGGGTAAATAGAAGCCTAATTTCAGTTCAAATTACTGAGAGTTTTATTGTTTTCAACTACAGAAGTTGGCAAAAACCAATTTTGTCTAAATCATCATGGGGGGAAAACCCTGAGACACAACTGCCTTATCTAATTTGGAATGATTTTTGCTCTTCTTTGGACCTAGACACCTTCAGGAAAGATTGTGCTATAAAGTTGGCATTTTTAAAGGTTTTTTTAAAAGTTGGCATTTTTAAAGGTTTATTTTAAAGATATAAGAAAATTAGAATTACAAAACTGGATTGTTTGGGCATTTTGGGGGGTATTTTAAATGTATATCTACGTCTTCTACATAAAGTAATATTTGAGAAAATGGCATCTCCAGAGATCAGATGATATAACCAAAATATTATTTTGTTCATGATAATGCTGTTTTTCAAATATCAGAAGTTGGTCTTTATTCGTAATGAACATTGCTCTCTTGGTTTATAATCTCTTGGTTTATAATCAACCATCTTGGCATTTCTGACTTTACCATTTATTCCTGATTCCTTTTTGAGTAAGATAATAATTGAAAAGGTCCATTTTGGGGGAGAGGGGTTTAATGGGTGAAAGTAGATTTTTAAAAATTTGCTACTGATATTAAATATATATTTAAAATAACAACTGCAACATTTTTGAGCACCCTCCACCTCCCTGCTGCTTTACAAAATTATTTTATTTAATTTAAATTATGTAAATAACTGTCTATTCTTACACATCAGTTTTGTTACTAAAGTCGGTCATGAGTCTGTAGTATCCAAGTAGAGCCTGTTTCTGTGTAAAAAGGATCTCCTTTTGCTACTTTGAACTTGCACCATTAAGATTAGCTTTTCTTTTCTTTTTTATTAAATGCTTTTATTGGTACATTGTAGGTATACAACACAATTACATTTCTCATTGGGAATTGTACCTTTATATAATGCATCTTGGTTCTTATTTTTTCCCCATTCCTAGCCCTCCCTTCACCCCCTCCACCCTTCCCTATTTACAAAGACTTTATTTCCATTTTTTCCATTTCTCATCATTTTTCCTTTCCCTTCTTTCCTTTCCCCTGCCCCTCCCACTACCCCTACCCCTTTGGACCTTTTCTTCTTATTTTGCATTACTGATTATTCATTCTAATCATTGGTACATTTTAGGTATACAATATAATGACATTCATCATTGGAAATTTACACCTTTACATAGTCTCACTTGGCTCTTAGTTTTCACCCTTGCCCAGCCCTCCCTTCAACCCCTCCATTCCTCCCTATTTACAAAGATTTTGTTCCTATTTTTCCATTTTCTCATATTAATCCCATAGCTTTTCTTTTCTTTACTCTGCTCACTCCTGTAATAATTCCCATGAGGAGGCTGTTTAACATATGCACATTGTACCTCACTGCGAGTGAACCATTCCCTTGACCACTCCCAAAATTTGTACTCCATTTCTCATTTTAATTAACTTTGCCAGAGCATGACTTAACTCAGTACATTTTTTTCTTTCTTTTGTCTTTAATATTTCACTTGCCTATGTCAGTTTTTGCTGATAAAATATTTAGATATGTAATATCTAAATGCACAGTTATAATTAAATGTATAAAGACCCTACCCTCTCTAACAACTTGAGTAACACTCTCACACCCATCAGTAACCATGGCAGTGCCTGTATTGAAGTTGTATGTGTGTTCTCTACATAAACAACTCAATGGTATAATGGTAACTGGAGGTATTCATCTTAGAGAGCTTTACATATTTTCCCGTAGTCTGTGCACTTCAGAGTTTTAATGTTTAAGGCGAGAACTACATCCTGCTTGGAACTGCCCACTACCCTGATGCTATGAGATTTGGTAGATTATTCATGCACCTACTGACCACAGTAGATGGTCAGATTTCTTTCCTATATCACATCCCTGTTGCCTAAAAGACAGTAGCTGCCTTACTGATTCTGAACATCCAATTACTGTTTTGTGTTCTTAGGTTTATCATAGCTTTGTCTTCCTAATCAAATTTAAAAAGTGAAGTTTTGTTAGGCAGCCTATAGATTGTACCAACCATAAATAGGATCAGAACTTTAAGATTTTGTGAACAGCTAGTCTCAATTTTATAAATTAACAAGGACATTGAAGATGCTATGAAGGATGGAACAAAAATCTAGAGAAATATTTTTTTATCTTCCTTTGTATCATTAATAGTTAAATATTAATGTATACTATTTACATCTTAAAGTCACACAAATACTTGAACACTATAAAAATTTTCAATTAATGGTTTTGTAAATTATTAATTCTTCTGTATTTAATATAAATTTCCTAGTCATCAGCACATGAAACTTTCCTCTGGGATGCACGAAGTCTGCTATTAGTCTGGCAGCCCTCTCTCCTAACTCCTATTTGCTTTGTTTTTCTGTTTTCCATTACCCTTGATTCTTATTCACATTCTGCTTATTTGTGTTGTGTTTCAGTGCCCTAAATCATGGACAAATGCTGCAACTTTCCTTGGTCTATTTCTGATCTACTTTGATAAATGTCACATGGTATGTATATGTGCTGTGGCTCCGTAATATGGACCATCTGAGTATAAGCTGAATTGCAGAAATCTTATCTCATTCCTTATGACACATGCCAGTGTTGCAGCAACTTAACTAGGGTTTTCCCGCTGAAGGCTGCTTAAAAGCATGCACATCATTGGAATGCAGGAGGGAAACACGGACTGTAAGTGTGATGCTCGCTCATGCAGCCTTCGGTGATTGTGGCTTGGCTGTGTGTGTATTACACTCTCAAGTGAAGACCAACCTGCAAAACAGACTCCCAAGACACTTCTGTTACAACAAGCAGCGCATTGTGACTGAATTTAAACCCCTGATATTCCTGCACATTAAAACTCAGGAGCTCTAAATGGGATCTTTGTGATTTCACACACCTGGGAGAAGCAGTTTTTCTCTGCTTAAAAACACATTCACTTCCATAGAAAATTCAGGGCAGAAAACGCATCTGGCAAGATAATAGAGTGAAATAAATAGACAAAAGGCTGAAGGGCTCAAAGGCTTTTTTCTTTTCTTTCCTCTTTGAGACTAATTATTACTATAGAGTCTATAGGTCAGGAATTTGACCAGAGTAGGAAGTAGACTCCAAAAATTTCTTTTTCCTAAAAGAGGAAGAACGGAATATTATCCTTTGATATCCCAGCTATCAGACCATGCGCCACTCGGTAACTTTATCATAGGGTTGCTTGTGGAGGTATTTTTAATTCGTTCATTTTGGAGCAGATTTTTCTTTGAGAAAACCTGTGCTTGGAGTTCTTTTCTTAGGGTTTGATGGATGTACGTATTTATATTTTATTTTTTCTCAAAATGTTGTTTCATTTTTTATGTTATAATGTTTCTCCTTTTATTTTTGCCCCTGGATTTTTAGTATACTAGTTTTTAAGTTACAGCATTGCAGTTTTACTATAGAGTGTACTTGAGATGAGCCTTTTGTCTTTTGAGACGGGGTATCACTCACTATGTAGCTTAGGCTGTCCTTGAACTCACTATGTACCCCAGACTGGCCTTGAACTTGCAGCCTCCTGCCTCAGCCTCCCCACGGCTGGTGTTATAGACGTGTGCTACCATGCCTGGTGGTAATGATCATTTTAATGAGATTTAGCAGTGACACAGATCCTGCTAATAACTATCTGAAACTGAAGGAAAACTTTGTAAGTTAAAAAGTATTGAAATTTAAATTATGGAACTGTTTCAGAGTTCACAAGTAGCTGGGGACTTCGTGCCCTGGGACTGTAGTGTGAGGCACGTGAGAACATTTGGGATGCCTTGGATCTGTGAATGGGGTGAAGAAAGGGATCTGGAGTAGAGAGGGGACATAACTGTGACATAACTGTCACACCTCTGCCTCTCCCTCCTCATAGGAAAGAGTCCGCCTTGGAGTCTTCATTTCAGCACAGGAAATGCAGCAATGGGGATTTCTAGCAGCTGTTACTATTTGGGACCCAAGCAAGGAGGGGCTTACCATCTGCCTACTGGCGTGGGTCGAGGACCAAGCCTCAGTACTGGGGAAAAGAGTGTCCCAGGAAGGCCCATCCCCGCAGCCCCATCGTGGCAGCCCTCCAGCGGCCAGGGACCAGAAGTCGGCCATACAGGCTGCGTTCGTTGCTCAGACAAAATACCTGACACCTGAAGTTAGAGGGGAAGGGGTTTATTTGGCTTACAGTTCTAGAGGTTTCAGTCCATAATTGGCTGGATCCAAGGCAGGAATGACAAATAGGCATCACAGATGAGAAACAACATGGTGCCCACACACTAGCAAAGGCAACAAGAGGGTTTAACAGGGTCTCCCTGCCCCTTTTATCTTATTCAGGCTATTTAGGGTAGTAGCACTCATACCCTTAACCCTGGTGCCCTTGAGGTTAGCATTGCATCATGAATCAGTTCCAGCTTCGCATACTCTAGATCAAGCCTATGACCACATGTGGCTTTGTGGGGACATCTAGACCCAAACCATAACACAGGCCAAATGTAGGAGTAACGATCAGTCCTCTTCAGTGACAGCCTGAGGAGGAAAATGAAGTTGTTTGGGAGTGACTTAATTATCGGGTGTCTGTAACTCTAGGTGAGGGTGCAAGGACTTGTCCTAAGTGGTTGGTGAGATAGGTCGGGCGGAGGAACTGTTTTCTGAAGGTGACTTCACCGTGAGTCGTTAGATGGAAGCCTGGGAAGAAAGCAGGACCCTGTACCTTGAATCTGGGAGGAGTGGAGGTAGCGGATGGACTACATCAGGGACCCAGGCAGAAGGAACTTAGAAATAAGAGGGTGAGTGACAGAGACATGGAGTCAGTTTAACGTGTGGGCAGCCAGGGAGCTCTTGCCTCTAGTAGGCAAGGGATCCCCCACTTCTGGTTCATCTTACCTTTATTCATCCAAATGTGGGTACAACCAATCAAAGTAACACAAGATCATCTGCTTTCCTTTATCCATTAGTACACTCTGAGGCAAACAACTTACGTCAGCTCTCTTCACTGTTTCCTAGAACCTGCAAGATGCAGTCACCCGAGTGCAGCCTTCTCCTTTGGGCTCACAGAGGAGGCCAGTTGGGCCTCAGTTCTCCTCTGCTCTCCCACAATATGAAAAGGATGCAAGACTGAATTATTTGGGTGTTCATTGCTTCAGGATGTACAATTAGTACAATTAGACATATCTGAATTATTGCTAAGTGACAAAGCATGCTACTGAGTACTTTACTGGGTTGTTGACCATGAAAACAAACTTCTTTGAGTATCGACTGCAGGTTATAACTGTGATGTAGTTTTGCTTTTACACATGTGCTGTATTATTGTTGTCTGTGATCTAAAGTATGTTTAGCATTGAAAGACGTCTTAGTAGAAAAGGTACCTATGAAAAAATGAAAAACTGGAAGGAGAAAGAGAGCAAGTGTCATAGGTTAGAGGCAATGTCAGTGGAAATAGTGGCCATCCAGAGGTAACGACTGTGGAGAAGAGTAGATGGGACAGTAAGGGCAGGGATCTACTGAGATTTAACAGTGGGAGACAAGACAGCCAGTAATGGGAGCACACAGAGCAACTCTGTCAGTGGAAAACATGGAATGAAACTAAGTTCCTACTACAAAACATCCTCTCTTATAGACCCAGATGGCCAAGCCACAGAGCAGTGTGTGTACCCCCACTGTAAGAGTAATCCATTTGTGTTCTACATAGCAACCACGATGTGTTTCTGCCATTAGCAATGATTATTCTCCCTTTGTTTATGTCCATAGCCGTGGATATCTGGGAATATCCGTAGTGTGGACATAGTCTTATCCTGGCCGGTTAAACCATATTCTAGTTTGTGGCTACTATTCTTGTGAACTTTGGCATCCTGTTCTTTTCATTCCTCCTTATTTTCAGATCATTTCCAATGGATTCAGTGCCCAGACATTTCCTAACAAAATCAAGCATGTGAACAAAATAACCATACAAGAACTGACAGAACAGCAGTGGGGACAAAACAAAGCAACATTTAGTGATAATTGGATAAATTACTGCAGATTGGCATTTGCCAGAGATTCATTGAAGCATCTCTGTGTGTACATCAGTAATATTACACATTTGCCTCTTTTTATTTAAATGACATGTTTGGGGCTGGCATGTAGGGCTAAGTAAATATTTATGGGATAAATGAAATGTTTGTAGAAACCAGTCACATTTACATGTGTGGAGGAAGATATTCATTGTTCATTTATTCAGTAATCAATTATTAGTGCTTACGATATAGAGGCACTGTCAGGAGTACGAGAGACAAACAGACAAATACAACCTAATGTGTGTCCATTACGAGCCCATAGTGTGGTGAGGGAAGCCAAGCACTAAGAAAACAATTACAATACAGGGTAACAATTGAGTGACGGCTCTATGTCCATAGCAGCCGTTAACACTGTTGCCTGGGCAGGGCTTAGAAGAGTAGCACAAATGTTGAGAGAGGAGATAGGTCATTAGCTATTAGTCAAAATCCAGAAGAGATTATAAAAAGTCAAAGATGAGATTATGGATACCACAAAGAGGGGCAATCAAATCCATACCACATTAAAGAGCTTGGCTTTTATGATGAAGATTTTAGGGAGGGCTCTAAATATTTCTGAGCGTGGAAAGGTCTCTCTGGCTACAGTGTAGAGAATGGAAGGAAGTACAGCAAGGATAGAAACAGGAAACTATTTAGGTGACAGAGCAATTCCATCAGTAAATTAATTACTGACCTAAAACAGTGGCAAAGGGATGGAAAATGGAAGCTCTGCAGGACTGGATTGATGGGAAAGAGAACATTAAAAACTGCAAAAAGCTGGACATGGTGGCACACACCTATAATTCCAGCCCTCTAGGAGGCTAAGGGAGGAGGAGCTCAAGTTCTAGCTCAACCTGGACAATTTAGCAACTTAGCAAGACCTGTCTCAAAATAAAGAATAAGAAAGGGCTGAGGATGTAGCTCAGTGGGAACATCGTGAGTTCAATACCCAGTACCACCAAAACAACAGCACAACCTGGCAAGATTTCCAGCTTTGGCAGCAAGGCAGTTAGGGCCGCTGGTCCCTGAGTCAGAGAAGACTGGGCCAGGAGCAGATTTGAGGGGGACACTGGCTTACGGGAGATATTCTTTATTGACATAGGAAAGCATTGAGCAGGTTTAAACATTGAAGAACTAGTAGCAAGAAAAAACATTTTTCTGAAAAATATTCTTTCATGTTTTTGGAAGAGAAACCCTTCAAGTTTTAGAGATCTACAGTTTCTGATCCTATTTTCTTTCCTCCTTCCTTTCTTCCCTCCCATCCTTCATTCCCTTCCTTTCCCCCTTCTTCCTTCCTACTCCTTCCCTCCTCCTCCCTCTAGAGAAGATAAATTATATACTGACATCTCAGCAAGATTATAAACTTTTGACTCTAAAGATCAAACACATGCAAACATTAGCATAAGAGACTCTGATGCTAATGTATTTCATTATTATGCAGATGGAATTTTAAAGTTCAAAATGGATTCAATAGAAATGGACAGCCGGTAACATTTGAGCTCTGAGGACATCAGACCATACTAACATAGTTTTAGAAAATGAATTAACAATATTGATTTTATAATATTTTAATCATTATATTCCCAGAGTTTTTGATTGCCTTTAAAGTGATACTGTTTCCAAAAGAAAAGTAGGGCATAATTGAAAGCTTAAAAATAATTCTCCCACTGTCCAGGGAGAACAAATGATACATAATCAGGACATTTATTCCACTATGAATAATATATGAAGTATTATAAACTATTCTTTATACTGTAAGATGGATAGGGTAAATTTGCTCTAAAGAGATCTTAAAATAGAGCCCAAATGAATAATCAGTTGACAGATTCTTTTTGGTACTCTTGAGTTTTTGCAGTCTTTGAAGTAAATTGAATTTAGTCTATCATTCCATTATGGTAGTGCAACTGTTCTAGATTAAGCGCACACCCAACATGCAGTTTAAAAAAAGGACACTGTATTTTACAGTCACTCACTTAAGTAAAGGCAATAGAGCTGGATAAGCCTACTTGATTTATTGTTTTAACCTAGCAGGAAGGAATGTGATACTGCTTTTAGAGTAAATCAGGTATAATTGGTACTTCTAAGACAAATATTCCTATTTTCTCCAGTTTGAAACAGCATTAGATAAATAGTTTGAATTTGTTCTTGACTGACCAGTGCCTCACTGCTGCATGATAATGTAGTTTTATTATTTTTTAATTTAAATTTAAATTTTTCTAGTACTGTGAACTGAACTCAGGACCTTGCACTTGCCAGACAGACGTGTCTTCACTGAGCTACATGCTGGCTTTGATAATGTAATTTAAAATGTCTGTGTTTCCTGCTTAATTTCGAATGTTGTCAGCATGTATATATTTCATTGGTAAGTTAGTATTTTAAAATATTTTGAGATTGATAGATTAACATATATATTAAAACATTGAGTATATGCTTACAAGGAACTGGGATCTGTTTCATAGTTAAAACATTTTTTTTTGATAGTGACAAACATAAGAAAACAACCCCATGTTTTGTGTCATAGGCCAAAAAGTTTATGAAAAATTCTCTTTAACCCTCTAGGATAAATGTACAAACTGAGCTTATGAATTTTCAAAGGAAAATATTGGCCAAATATGAAGTGAAGGGAGAAATGAAAAACATAGAAATAATCAATAAAATTTTTTGCTGTTCTTACTAATGGATAATTCATTTCAGCTCAGTGATGGGGTTTATGATATGCCTCATAGAAAGACACTAATTGGAGAAGTTGATTATATCTTCTGGAACGGTCCTCTAATTTATCTTGTCTAGTACTCAGGCACTGTATTTTTTAGGAATATTTTTATTAGCACAGTTCATTTTTCCAGCATGCACTGATACTTTCATCCTGGGAGTTGATACATGTACATAACACATCTTAATTCTTTTTAAGCCCTATTCCAATCTCTTGGCCCCCTTCCCTTTTGCAAAAGTTCTCTCTGGTTCGTATCACCTGCCTTTTATTTTGTGCTGTCGTTATTTACACTTTGAGGTTAAAATCTGTGGGGCATGTCGCTCACATTCTTTGCGAGGGCAGGCACATGTCATAACGCATTGTGCTTCTTTTGTCTCCCTTCCCCTTGTTTCCCTCCCTGCTCCTCCATCACCAGATCCCCTCCATTTACCAGAAATTATCTCTCTCTTTCCTATTTTCTCTCCTTTCTTTAGCTTTTGAAAATTATTTATACTTTGGGTTTTTCATGTATGAGAAGTTATGCAATTTAAGCTTATGTGCCGAGTTCACTTAAAATTGTGGTCTCAAGGTGCATCCATGTTCCTACAGATGACAGAACTGTATCCTTGCATATGGCGGGGTACTGTTTTTGAGTCTGGTGGCCCTTGACAGTCCTCTTCGACAGGGTAGCAAGGAGCATGCAGAGGGGAGATGGCCTGCTTTCTCCCCAGCCTCCTACCAGCAGTGGCCTCATGTAAGAATGTTGCTTCTTTGGAAACCAGACTTTCCCTATTAACTGGTCAGCAGTTAATGCTAGTCACTGTTCATTTTAAGTTCATCTTAACTGAGTACTTTTCAGATTATCCCCGTCAGCTGCCTGCCTTAGTTCACAGATGGGAACTTAGAGGAAATGTTAATCCACTAAAATACTGGTTTAGGTATCAAAAAATAACTTTGAAAGTCTTACCTTTTGATTTTTATCACTTGCCCCTCTTCAAATAAACCTTGTCGGGAGTCTTCCTTTCATAGTTAAGCGTTTTTCTGAGTATTATGTATACACATTTTTCTGCAGAACATGTGGGAGTGTACAATGGCTAAATTGTTTTATTCATGTTGCATTTCAAACTCCCGCTCAATGTGACAGAACATAGAATTTGTCAAATGGCCCTTTTGGCTTTGGAACCCTACGCTTCTTTGTCCTCTGCTAAAGTCAGTGACATTTATGGAGTGCCCAGTTTGTGCCAGGCATCGTGAGGAGCAGCCTTTGGGAAACTTCACAAGTTGTTGGTTCTGTCTGTTAGGGAACATTGTCCTTGGTATGCCAAAAGTCAAGAGGCAGCAGTCCAGAATGAAAATAATTGCTGGACGGAATGTAAAATTGAGTTGGTTAATTGATGTTAATGGGCCCATGAATAGCTTAGCAATATTCATTTTGGTTAATTTGTATGAAGCATAAACAGTAAAAGTCATTTGTGCTGACCTCAATTAGAAAAGTCATGCCTCCTGTTAATATGAGGAATCGAGTGTAGGTCCATAAATTACACAGCTTTCCTGATCGATCAGTTATATAACAGATCCAATCAGTAAAAGTCATTATGAGTTTAACTTTTAGCCAAATACATTTCATTGAACATGCTCAAATTTGGAAAAAATAGCAAGCTGCCTGGGTTCTGCACAGAATGTTCCATTTTATTTCCATAGGTCAGTGATTCTCAAAGTCAGAACTTGTCCTTGGTTTCATGCCATTAGCTTGGCATGGGGAATTTTGCACACAGTAGGATAACAAAACAGTTCAATCAGATGAATATGTTTGACTGACCTAATCAGTCTTGAATTATGGCTGTAATGGTAAAAAAGTGGTATGGAGACAGATTTTAATCCAAGCACATTTTTTTAATTCAGCAAAAGTAACATAAAACTTCCATGTTAATGATGACCTGTGAAATACAAAGTGTTAACTAAATATCAAGTTAGGCCAGTTATTTTGCACATGATAATTTAGATTAAGAGAAACTCTAGATTGCTTTCTTCATTTGCATGTTAGGTATTCTCTTGAATAACCCTTGCCTGGAGGAGACAAAAAGAATTAAAAACCGTGATTCTGAGTGAAACTGTCTTTCTAATTTGCCGTTTCAAAGACTTGTGGCAAAATACTTTTTCAGGATTTTTAATATGATTGTACTTTCCCTTTACAAGTATATTAATCAAAATCTTCTGAGGAGAATAAGACCCCTACTAGCCTTATGTGGTTATTTGCAAATGTGTTGTCTTAGTTACTTTTCTTGTTGCTGAGACAAAACACCCAACATCCAAAGTTAAAGGAGGAAAGGTTTATTGTAGCTCACAGTTCATGGAGGTTTCAGCTCATAGTTGGGTGGCTCCAAGGCAGGGTGGTGTGGCAGAGAGGCATCCCAGAGCATGCAGGCAGGCAGAAGGCAGCACGCAGCAAGCAAGGGACAAGCTGACCAGCAGCAGAGTCTTTCTGTCCCTGTATGTCTTATCCAGGATACCTGCCTCTAGGGCCTGTAGCACTCACACCCAGGGTGTGGCACCCTTAATCCTACCCAGAACTATGCCAAACCAGTCAGTGGACTAATTTAGTAATCACACATCCTTGATCCCAGCACCATGCACTGTAGATCCAGCCACTTCTGAAAAAGCCCCACTTATGACCACATGAGGTTTTGAGGGGACATCTAGACACAGCTGTGACAGACGTGTCTTACCTAGTCTATAAATCTGTCCTGCAAAGTCAGTTGTGGAGAGTAAGATTATTTCCAGGAGAAAGTTCCTCTGCCATTATGGGTGTAGAAATCTGTGGCATGGTGTAGTTTATCAGTGAGGCTAATGTTTAGGAAAGGGAGAGAGAGAGCAAAGGGGTCCTTACCTTGAGGGAGAGCTCCTGGATACAGCAGAGTGTGTTGTGTTTCACAATGGTTCTTTTGTGTTCCTCACAAGTCTCCTGGGGAAATAAGAGCAAAGCAAAGGCAGTGCATAGAACCAGAGAGCATGGCACAGCATTCAGGTAGTTTATATTCTCCCCCATTCAGATGGTTGAAATGGCCATCTGTTTCCACCACCACCTCATGTGAGATACGTGTTCAGATTTTAATAAGTTCTGTGTCCTAGACACAAAACCTCCAGAGCAGGAAGGGATCTAGCAGTCATCTGTTATAGTGCCTTTGTTTTAAAAAAGAGAAAATTGAGCTCAAATTTGATAAAAGGTTACACAAACCCACACAGACACTGGTAAATTAGTGGTAGAACCAAATGCTAGGAGAACGATCACCTTGCTAAGAGAACTCAAAACTTCAAGAGCTGTGATCTAAAACTCAAGGTTAAATTATACAACTGGAACAGTTATTTCTTCTCCAGCTGATTGTAACCACTACTTCATACTTAAAAAGTGAAATTTAAAATAGCAGTGGGTGGTTTTCCTATTTACTGTTTCAGGGACCTGAAAAGTCATTTTCAGAGATTGCAGCTGAGAAGCTGGTGTTTGTTCCCAGGCCTTCGTCGCTTTCTCTTGTGATGGATGGGAAACAGCAATACAGACGAAATCAATGGCAAAATGCCTGGGAACTTTAAGAAGATATTGCAAATATGTCACATCATGGGAGCTTTGGATTTCACTTTTTAGGTCATTTATCAGGTTCATGTGTCTTGCTCTAAGTGTGGTCAAACATGCAAATATTTGCTTCTGAGTAATTTGCCATAATGACTTTGAGGCATTTTTTAATAACAGTGGTGACATTGTTCTGCACAGGCAGAAAGCAAACCCCTTGTCAGATGTCTGCCAAGGTCCAGCTGTCTATAGGCATATCATTAAGACATGGGTGCTGCACAGAGTTTGTTAGCCTTGGTTTCAGCTTGACAAACTGCTATGGATATGGTTTATCATGGCACCCAAGATTTTGTGACAAATCTGTCTGGCTCTTAGTATTATTTTCCCACTGGATTATAGAACTAAAAGTGTGTTATCTTCTGAAGTAATACTCTCTTCTGCTGACCACTGACACTTTTGGTTTTGATTGGGAAGTACTAGATCATTGGCAATGTTTGGAGGAATTATAAATAGGAAGCATTTCACTGGAAATTCTGTTTTCACAGCTATTGATAACTTCCGGGTTGAACATTTAAATTTGTTCAGTCAGAAAATAGGAAATTTCAGCATCAGAAGAGGACAGGGTTTATATTTATCTTTCCTTTGTCTATTCTTGTTCAGCATGGAGCTTCAGCGATGGGATTTGGGGACCACCATACGATATATTTTAGGGAGCCTTAATGATAGGGTTATAGATACTATATTCAACAAGCAGAACATTTCTCTATGGGAGAAAGAATGGGAAAATTTCCCTTGGATGAAAAACAGAGAGATAAGAAGATGAATAGCTAAATGAGTTCTCAGCATGTTACTTTCTTGGTTCTTGGTGAGTTTGTTCTTTCTTTTCTTTTTTCTCTCCTTCTCTTTCTTCCTCACCCCCTTTCTTTCATTTTTTTTTCCAGGAAAATTCATCCCAAACATTGATAATACTTTTCAAATACTAAAAGAGACGTTTATTGTACATCAGTAAATGAAATTAAAATTTGTCATGCTTAGAGATGCTTAAATTTTAAAAATTTGTTATTAATTTTTGTGTAAATAAGGAGAAATTTAGTTCAATGTAGTCCAGTGAAATATTGATATTATGAATTATATGGCTACTTGGGGCTGCATCTTATTCATTTATTTCACAGACATTGACTGTTTGTTTGCTTAGGTAGGTCTATGATGAGGCCAGTGAAGGAGGCCAGGCATAGCAGATAAAAAGAGGAAGATCTGATACTAGTCCCAACCTTAATTAGAAAGGTACTAGAATAGAGTAAGGGGCTGATATAGATGTGGTGCTGACTTCAGAGGAAAATGAAATTTAAGGTGAGCTTAGAAGGAGACACATGAACGTGGACTGGCTTGGTTGAAGGAGAGGCAAAATCAAAGTCATGGCCGAGGAAGAGGTAATGTATTAAAGAGACAGAGATGCCAGCGAACAATTCATGCAGTTAAAGCACAGAAAAACCATTTGTCTGATACCTAGGGACGTTTCTCCAGTCTGATATGCTTAAAAATACCTTTTTCTGTGTGTTCAGCACAGAATTTCAGATGTATGCTTTCGAATGAGATAGAGGGGCTGGAGAGAATTTTTAGCTTCCAGTGCTTGAAGGTGCATAATTCCACATTAAAGATTCTGTCAAATGTCGAACTTTTATGTTTTAAAAATGGCAGACATTCTAAAAGGGGGGTTGTGAGGGTAACTTGACAGCTGAAAAAATATTGGTTTATATTCTGAATAGAGTGGTTCATGTATATTCAAGAAGAAGCACCTATCATTTTAAGATTTTGTGTACTATGACCTCTGGGCTCCAAGAATCCTAGAGATGAAGACAGAAAAGATAAAAGCACGTCCTTCTGAAAAGATCTGTAAGCACATCATTAAACTTCATAGTGTACTTAATCCTTATAGAATGTGGTTGGTTCAGGTATGTGGAACTCTCAATGAGATATCAGCATATGTTGCATTGATTGTTTCATCAGGTTAAAATTATCTACGCAGCATGAAAGGCTTTGTTTAATACATCTCATCCCAATGGCTAATCTTGTTATTGGTGTGGAAGCATTGTCTTTAACTGTCCTTTCTCTTAAGGCTTTGTCATTTAAGATGCTTAGACTCTACTCCTCCTTAATATGAATGCAGAATGTGTAATATGGATGGAGAATGTGCTCCTCCATGGTTATCCTTAATTTTTTGTTTATTTATTTGTTTTTATCCTTAAGTTTTTTTCAAGTTAATTATCATAAACACAGATTAACAGCCTAACAGACCAAAAACATATAAAACTCATAAAACAATTATACTAAATCAAAGTACACTTTTGGCCATGCTGGATTACATTAACTTCTTTCCCTATTGCCTGTCTTTTAATTTGTACTTTATTTATATATTAGGTTTCTCATATAAGAGAAATCATGTGATATTTAAGCTGTGTGTCTGATTGACCTAACATTATGGTCTCAACGTGCATCCGTTTTCCTACAAATGACTCAAAATTATTCTTTATAGCAGAGTAATGCTCAATTCTATATAAATACCACATTTACTTCATTCACCTGTTGATGGGCAATAGGTCACTTCCAAGATTGAGCTAGTATGAGTTGTGCTGCTATAAACATGGGTATGCATGGATCACTGTAATGTGATGTCTTTAACTCTTTCAGGAAGACATCTAGAAGGAGAATAGCTGGGTTGAATGAAATTCCTAGTTTTAGTTTTTGAGGAATCTCCATACTGATTTCCACAGTGGTTGTACCAGTTTACACTCCACCCACAATGAAGAAGAGTTCCTTTTTTCCTGTAGCCTCTCCAGGATTTATTATTACTTGATTTCTTGAAAATAGCCATGTTTTCTGGAGTAAAATGGAACCTCAGTTAATAAAACAAAATGTTTTTTAAAGATTCCTTTGCTCATAGCTGAGGAGTAGAAATAATTTCACTGAATGCTGTGAGGCCTCTTAGAAACTGGAATGCAGGCTAGGACTTGTACAGTTACTAACATGCTTAGGCCCATTGACTCTGGACTGAGGAATGATTCAAAACCAAATTGGTAAAAAAGCAGCTTGAAGCCCTTTGGGAATAATTTGAACATGCCATTCTCAGTCTGAGGTTGTTAGGCTTTATGAACTCAAATCTGAGAATGCATTCTGGGAATGCTATTATCTTAAAAAGGGACACAACGTTTTTAGTTTTTTAAAAATAGTGATAGTGCTAGGTGTATGGCACAATGACAGACTACTTGCCTGGCATGTGTGAGGCCCTGAGTTTGATTCCAGCACCACAAAATACCCGTGCTATTACCACTATTACTATTACAACTGCAGCTACTACTACTATTCCTGTTTATCGAATATATAGTGATTAATTTCTAATATATAACATGTAAATGGATGATGTAAAAGTCTAAGTCTGGACTCTTAACGAGTAGCTTAAAACTATTTGGAAGAGAAGATATAAACACAAAACAAATAAAAATGATAGGACTAATATTCAAATAATTTTCCATACATATAAAGATTTATAGGGCACACCCATCGGGACATAAAGTAGTCCATAATAGTCCATAACAAAGCCTTGATTTTTATCATGGTTGGCTTCTTCAGCCTACTGTATGTTTCCAGTATTCCTTTTGTGGGAACAAAATTTATATGATTTCAAAGATTATATGGCATTGGAAACTATCTTGATTATTTTTTGTAAAGCTGAGAGGAGTATTTTCAAAATATTAAAAATTTGAAAAAATTATAAATGAATCAAATTGTTTGCTCGTACACGGCACCCTCATGGGTAATGGCAAATCATACCAAATTTATAAACAGCAAAACCTCCACACCAGGTTCCAGTGAGCCTTTCTGACTGGTGTGTTTCTGATGCATGTTAAATGCTAAGGGAATGCCTAATTGTTTTCTGTACATGATAATGAAAAAGATAGTGTATGCAAGCCCCGTGGTTACCAGTTGGTTTCTGCAGTTGTAAAATAACTTTTAGCTGTTATGCTAACCAAGCAAGATTATTAACAGATTTGATATTCTCTGTGAGTAGAGAGAGAGAAGGGAATCAAAGGATTGCAAGGAATGCATTGAGTAATGCACAATTCTCGTATGTACAGACATTTTACGTGGCAAGAACTGGAGCCCACGTGTGAGAGGGGTGTTTGCATAGTGAAAAACTAAACAACACCGCTCCCTCACCGGCTCCCCCCCCCGCCATTGACATGCATAGCTGGCCTGGTAGGTGTAAAAATAGCCTGGCAGGGCCTGAGCTGGAAATGGTCACTGAATGCAGCCCGCAGTTGCTGGGGTTTTGAGTTCTCTCTGACACCAGCCAGCCGGCAGATGGGGAGGTCTGACAGGGGGCGTGCAGGGGAGCAGAGCCCGGGAGCTCAGGTGCTTGTGGATGAGTTGTCCACGTTAGTGTCTCCCTGGGAGACCTGGCCAGAGCGCCGAGGGCCAGCCCGGGCCCACAGGCTGCAGGAACTGTAGCGCTGTGATGGGAAACACAGCTCTGTGCACCTCTTGCCACGCAGATAAGAGCGTCAGAGCCCAGGGACACACGCAGGAGTTAGACAAAACTCCAGACTACAGCGGCGGCGATAGTGAGGATGCTGGAGGACCCACAGCTCTGGTGAGTCGCAGTCTGCACACCAGAGGGAGGGAGGACGTAGGTGTGGGGATCAGCGTGGAGCTCATTGGTCAGATCGCTGACAAGACTGAAGGGACCGACCGCAGCTGGCACAGTGCCACGTGCAGGTGGCCTCTCTCTTGTCTGGCTGTGGGGTGACATTTGTGGGTGGGTGATTTCACTGTCTCGCTTTTTTTTTTGGTACCGGGGATCGAGCTCTGGTCCTTGCGCTTGCGCAGCAGGCAGCGAAACCACTGAGCTAAATCCCCGGCCCTGTCACTGTCTCTTTAACTGGATGTTTTGTCCAAACCTGAACATACATATTATCATTTTATAGAGTGACATTCTGTAATATTGCAGCAGTTCATGTCTAGGTTGCCTAATTCTTTTGCTTATTTATATATTCACAGGTAGTCCGTTTTTTACCAGATCACAGAGTACCTTTTCATCTCAGTTCCAGCTCTTTATAAAAGCATTTTACTTCTAATATTTGCCTGACTACATTGAGGGCCTTTAAATACCATTCTGATTGTGATGATAATAGTGAAAAGTCTTAAAAGTTGACCGATCAAATATTTAAGTTGACTTTTAGATTTTAATAATTCACTGGCATGATGTGTTCCTTAAAATGAGTACAAAGGCTTATTGTGTTTTTTAAAACTTGTTGACCAGGACTCTTTCTGATATAGTTTAATTTTCATACTTGCTGGAGGATCAGGTTTATCTTTCATTGCTCAGATTCAGGAACTTGACCTTGTTGCAAGTTATTTATTTCAAACAGACCATAATGCGTGGACAGGTGGGATTCCAGAGAAAGAAAGGCTGAGGGCTGTGTACTTGTCCTGTACTTGTCCGGGGTTTCCAGGAGTGACAAGAGTTTGTGAGGCTTGGAAGGTGGCCCACTGCTCTCCTGGGCTTTGCCGGGGATGAATTTCACAGTTGAAATTGTCAGCCCACACTGAAACCCACCGTGGAGCTTGTCAGTACAAACTACATGCAGAGTATGTGTGCACTGTCAGAGAGGAGGAGAAGGCACTGGAGAGGAAAATGGGGCCAGATTTCCGGGACGCAAAAAAGGAACCGGAAAGATAAAAGGGAGGCAATCTCCCTGGGGAAGAGAAGCCACTTGCCTTAGCAACCCTGTTTTTCTCTTTCTGGATCATAGTTTAAGCTACTCACATCCTCCAGAAGATCCTCTGAGGATATCTCATTGGAGTCACTTCTGATGTCTCTGAACTGAAGGGACAAAGAGGGGAATGAGTAGTCTGTGCTTACATACTACTGTTGCAGTGTATAAATTCTGGCCTGTTACAGTATATAAAGGTATATATATCCTTGCTGTTATAGTATATAAATATATTCTCTAAGAATTTCCTTGCTTAAAAGGAAGTTTGTGTTCCTAATTTTTTTTAGTAAGTTAGGATTTAGACAGTTCTTTAAAATGTTAGTTAATGATCCCTCCAGTATTTTCAAGTTGCGTAAGTGTACAGTGGACCCTTGACTTGAACTAGATCAGCTCCCGAGGGCTGGTTGTAACTCAAGTTGGTTGTAAGTCAAAACAGTCGAGATCCAGACGTTTACCTGGGTACATGCTATAGAAAACAAGAGGCAGATGAATCTTCCATTAACTTAATTAACCCAAGTTGTTTGTATGTCAAGCCAGTCATAACGTGAAGGCCCACTGTACTCCATTCCTTTACCTTTTAAAAATCATTTAGAAAAATGGGATGGTAAGAAATGAGAAGTGTTTTAAGAATTAAATATAAAAGTTTATCTTTAAAAGTAGGGAACGGGGAGGGGGGCTGGGGATTTAGCTCAGTGGTTTTGCTGCCTGCTGTGCAAGCACAAGGACCCGAGTTCGATCCCTGGTACTAAAAAATAAAAAATAAAAAAATCAAAGTAGGGAATGGAAGTGGTGGTATCTTGGTGAATTGAATAGTTTTTTTTTCATTAAAAAAGAGCACATGAAACATGATCTTGAGGCCCAAGGGCTAGAATGAGAAATTCATTACAGCTTCAGAGTTCAGATAACTAAAAACTTTAAAAAATATATTCAATGGCAATACCATTGCCTTGTTAAAATCCTTCTGTCTATAGTAATATAGAAACTCGCTCTTAAAAATATATATAATCTGATTTCTCTGAATTAATTAACAAACATACGGGCAGTTTATCATTGAATAAACTGTTCAACCAAAGATTTTACAAGCTGGAGTATAGCATGGTTGTGTTACCTAATGCATGGCAGACATGGAAAAAGACCTGGTTTCCACCTTGCGAAAAGTGATGTTCTGCTCAGAATCCCTCCATTTTGGTATATGGGGGCGGGGTTAACATCTGAGTACCCAAGAGGACTTAAGCAGTGTGTTTTTGTACAGCTTGAGTTTCTCGAACTTAAGAAATCGATCATGTTTCTTTACTTCTACATCAGTACTATTTGACTTGAAGTCACTCTTCTTCAAGCCATCTAGACATTACTTAACTGATACTTTCAGGCATTCACAGTAGTCAGAATTAATAACAAATAATTATTAAGAGCTTCATAACTTTTAATTATAATTTTTTTGGAGGGAAGAAACAGAAACAGATTTTGGCTTCTCCTTTTTCCTTCAGGAAATGAACAGAGTAACTTTATAGAGCTTGTTGTATTGTTGGACCAAAAGTTTCAAGTAAATAAAATTTCAATCATTATAATGAAAACTATAAATTTAAGAACTAAAGCTACTGAGCTTTATGCAAATTGGTACTTCATTCTTTTCTGTAAGTTTTAAACTTTTGAATAATCTGACTTTATTTGTACAGGTAAATGAGAATAGCAGAGAGGAACATACCAATCAGAAATTGTGTTAGAAATAAGTAAATAAAAATAATTTCTGCTTGAACAATATCACTGAATCTCCACTATCAAATTTTATGTATAGACTTTAAGAAAAGTAAACCAAATTAGACCAGAATAATTTGCATATGTGTTATATAACTAAACTCAGGAATTATGGGAAAGCAATTATAGAAATGAAGCTGAGTATTATTTTTGACAAGATGGTAAAATTTAAGTTTCAAAGGAATTTTTCCTTAAAATTATAGTGAGAAAAATGAAAAAGAAGTAGGAGCAAACACGTTAAAATTCTGTGGTTGGAAAAAATAGTATACTACATTTTGTTGTTGTTGTTGTTTTGGTATCAGGGATTGAACTCAGATCCTTGCACTTGCGAGGCAGGTGGCGGAACCACTGAGCTATATCCCCAACCCTATACTATATTTTCAATGTATATATTCTACACCGTAATGTTTAAATCCAGATTAGCATCCATCAAGTTCTATTAGTAAAGAGACAGAGGAGGAATGTTCTAGAACATGCGATGTAGAGAACAAAACAGCCATAAACAATACACAAACAAATGGGTCTGGCTTTATGTCCAAAGTTACTAAATCTTTCTATTACTAAATTTTTAGTTGCTTAATTTTTTTTTTTTTCTACTGGGGATTGAACTCGGGTCCTTCCGCTTGCCAGGCAGGTGGCAGAACCACTGAGCTAAATCCCCAGCCTGTAATTGCTAAATTTTTAAATTATTAAACTAATACATAATTTCAGTTACTCCTTTTTCTAGTTTGTAAAGAAATTAATGAGTTACCATGTCTATTAATTTAACAAAGAGAATTTAATCTTGGATAATAGTGTTATGACTGATAAACATTTGTGGGCAGCTGTAAATTGTTTTAATTATTTGGGAAGCAACTTGGAAATATATTGTAAATTTGGGTACAATTTTTATTTCTCGCTTTGCCAGTGCAACAAAGATTCTAGCAGGGAGGTGTTTGCATGGTGAAAAGAGGGGCAAACGTATGCCACCATAACACCGAAGAGCTGGGCTGGGCTAGTACCCCAAGCCTATCTTTCTTCTTCATTCCAGCCCTTGAAGGCTCTAGAGAGATCCTGCAGCAGACTTCTTGTTCCAAATCCAATGAGAAATGTCTCTTTCTGAATGAGAGGGTAACTCGCCTGCATACTCAGGGTTTTCCTCTGCCATGTGGTCCCCTCTTCACATTAATCCTTAAAGCACTCAAAGATACGCTGTTATCACAGTTGGCTTGGCAGCCTGGAAAAATGAGGAAATGTTTAGAGCAGGAGAGAGTCAAGAGTAAAACTCTGCTGTTTTAATTTTTAAATTTAGGATATGTCCTGGTAATTCCTCCCTGAGACCCGTTTCCATTCTCACATGTGCAGGTGGCTCCTGTGAGGACTGTAATTTTACTTGAGAAAGAAGTTGTGGCCTGGGTCTTAGGGGAGTTCTGTGTGGGACATGAATCAGCATGGCCTTGCGGGTCTAAGTATGCGGTGTGGTCGAAAATACTCTGAGTACTCCCCCTTGCTTATCCCATGGTTCTTGCCACTTTCTGAAGCAGTTCTGGAGTACTCTTTCCTGAGTGGCTTTAGTTGTGTTGTCCCCAGCTCTCTTTTTTTGGAACCACCGTCTCACTAAGTTGCTCAGGCTAGGCTTGAACTTGCTCAGCCTCCCAGAGTGCTGGGATAACAGGGGTCATACTTTCTTTATTGTATCAAACTAATTTGCTTGTTGCAAAGTAAGACCATAAATGAGGTGACTCTCACAAACATTACTTACATTAGCTATCCTGGCTGAGTTTTGCATTATCATCCTTCTTATCAGTTTACTCTCAGAGATTTTTATTTTCTTGCTTCATTTATTCTAGTAACTTTTCTCAATTGTACCAGGGAATTTCCTGTTCTTTACATCAGCTTTTTCGTTATCCTAAAACCCTGCTTAGTGCTTTAGCCCGTAAACAGTGAATGCTGTTGTTATTATAAAAAACAGCAAACTTTTTCTGCTAGGCTGATTCAGAAGGTATGAAGTCAATCAGTGACTAGTTATTTAGCCAGGCATAGTTATAGTGACAGCCAGGCAAAGTTCCTGTGGTAGAGGGAGACAGATATCAACGTGCTTGAGGAGAACAGGATGGCAACTAGGTATGACAGGGAGCCATAGACCAACCTTGTGAAAGATTGAATTCTGTTTTTAAATGACGTTTATCTTGTGAAAGAACTCAAAGTATAATGTAAACTTCCAGGGTCCTAGCCCGGACTTTGGAAAGATCTCCCCTCCCTGACCTCTCCCATCTTCTCCTCCCCCCCTTGCCCCTCCTCCCCCCTCCCCTCTCCCTGCCTTCTTGGTAGAGGATGGATTATGCTTGAAGTCAAAGAGGAAGACAGGAGACCAGTTAGCTGGCTCCAGAAACTGCTGAGGTGAACAACGCTGAAGGGTGTGGGTTAGGGGGTTAATAATGGAAGTAAGTGACCAGACCCTAAATTTAGCTTTGTTTCTATGGAAGGAAGTTGTTGGGGTTGGGAAAGAAAAAAATGAGAGTTTTAGTTGTGCAACTGGATACAAACAAGATAATGGAGAGGTGTATATGTGTGTGAAAGAGAAAGAGAAGATTCCTTCTTGACAAAGCATAGCAGTGTGTCAGGAGTTAGACTTTTCTTCAGTTTTGAATGCTAAAGTATAGAAATAAGAGTCTTTAAGTGGTATAGTAAGCATTATCTTGTGAAGCAGTTACATAGGAGGAAAATTTCTCCATTTAGTTTTGATATTAAATTCTAGTGAGAACAAAGACTGTAATGAAAATCATTTTCTAAAGCATTTTGAAGACTATGAAATGATATAAAACATGGTTATGTAACTTTTGCATGATTTATTTACAGGTAAAGATTGAAAGAAGTTGAGATAAGCTTTCTGTTTTCCTAGGAGCTTACAGCCTAGTTTTAGAAGCAAGACTTATGTGCATGTTATTAATGCACTGTAGTGGAACCAAGCAGCAACAGGAGGGATGAAATGAGTCCTTGTAGGATGCCCAAGACAGGGATGACCAGTGTAGGTCTCAGTGTTCTGGAAATGACTCCTGGACAGAGACATCCAGCCAGTACACCAAGAAGAGGTGTGCTACTTGCAGTTTGCAGTGCTTCTATTAGGTTAAAGAGGTAGTTGCTGCCATGAGCTCATCAGACAGTCCCTTCTACTGATGCCATCCAGACCTGTTTCCCCAGGATTCCTCAACCAGCTCTTATCCCTCAAATAAGCAAACAATAGTATAATGCCTACATTTCCAGGAACTGCCCCATTCCCTGGTGCTATAGCCAGCACCCATTGGAATTAATGGTACCAGGGCTGAGCTAGATGTTAAATATTTTCATTAATGTTAATGTTCTAGCTGCTAATGGAGAAGGTAGAACTTGAAGTAGATCTGGGAAGCAGGCTGCAGTCTGAGTTCCCATTTGGAAGAAAGAAAACTTTACATTCAGTAAGTATTTAATGAGCCAGACACTGGGCCTAACGAAGAGCAGTAAGGCATGCAGCCTTGGTTTGTAGGAGTATAGCTCAAAGATGGATCAAGCAAGAACCCTAATATCATGTCGCAGTTTCCTGAGAAAGCATGAGGTATTATGGAGCACCTGAGAATGACAGCTCAGTCTAAAGAATTAGAAAGGTCGAATCTTGGTGGATTATGGGCGGATCACTGTCAGGCTTGGAGCAGTAGTGACCTTGGAATGATCGAGGGAGATTCTCTAAATTCCCATGGCTGTAATACCCAGGTTCTATTGGATGTGTCTTGAACCCATAAAATTTGGTTGAAAAGCGTGGAATCAGATTATCAAAAACTTCATAATCCATGATTTAGAACTAGGACTCTATCCGGGTGAAAGATCACTGATCAAAGGCTGGGTTGGGAGACTCAATTAGGTTATGGTTTTTCATATCATAAGATCCATTTTTACGACATGCCTACCACCTAACAGGTAGTTGGTAAATGTCTGTCAAAAACATGAATAAATTCATGACTAGGAAAACCCAAGCCAGTAAATCTTAATTGTGGGCATTTTCCCACAGTGGATGACATGTCTTCATATGTACTGGAGGATATAAAAAGTATAAAGGTGATGGAAGGACAAAAAATTTGTAAAATCATTTTAAAGATCTTTGCGACTAAGTGTTTCTTATGGCCGGCTCAGAAAGGGATGGGCCCTTAGAGCAATTGCACACATTGCTGTTAGAAAATGTTAATGGTATAGAACATATTTACAATAGAAAAGTTAGATTTTTTGAGTTGTAATTCATTCTCTGTATCCAGTTGTCTAAAAGTGCAATAGTTGCATTTTTAAAAAATTGGTCAAAGATTATATTCTGATAAGAGGACTAATTATAAAGTAAATAATCAATATATAAAATATTCCAATTATATTTTTCTTACAAATTACATCTAAACCACGATGTATATTTATTTGACCTGTGTAATGATTTTTAAAAAACACTTCTGGTATATTGGATGAGATTAGTCCCAGTGTATATAGTGTCTTCCTCAAGTTCACTCGGATGGTGACAGATCTGAGAATTCACTGTAGAGAGAGCTCTCTTCCCCTCCCCATATTTTGCTTCCTTCCCACACAGACATCTGCTGTGACTTACTCACTTTCGGTTGCTGTTTTGGATTTAATGTCCCTTTAATTAAATTCATTATGCCACAAGAAATATCCATTTCTTTCCTGATCCCTTTATTTTCATTTAAGGGTTTATCTTTGAAATTCTGACCATATTATATCACATTTGATTGTCAAGATTTTAGGTGTTTGATTTTTTTCAAAGCTTATATTAATATCATGTTTATGTGGCCCTATGTGACTATAGTAAAAGTTTTTTGTATCTTTCTTTAATATTTGCTTCTGTTAGTCTGCTTTCTATAGCTATTACAAAATACCTGAGAAAAACAACTTAAAGTTGAGAGATTTATTTTGGCTTATGGTTTTAGGGGGTTCAGTCCACGGTTGGCTGGCTCTATTACTTTTTTTTCCCCATTACTTTTAAGCCTGTGGTGAGGCAGGCACATCATGGCAGAGAGGGTGGCAGAGGAAAGCAGCTCACTGCATGGTGAGGAAGCAGAGAGTGAGAAAAAGAGCCAAAGAGGAAGGGGCCAGGGACCAGATAGAGTCCCTGTGTCACAGCCCCATGACCCCCTGCCTTCACCTAGGCACCATCTCCTGTCTCCATCACTTCCCAGTGGTGCCATCAAATTAGGATCTCATCAGTGAATTAATCCACTGATGAAGTAAGAGCCCTTGCGATCTAATCATTTCACAATAGCCCATCAGGTGGCCTTTGGGAGACATTTTAGATTCAAACCATTACAGTTTAAAGAGGTAAAAATATTGCAAAGATTATCTCAAGCATAATTGTTTGAGCTAGTCAGTTATATCTAAGAGCCTTATGAGTGTCAGGTGTGGTTTTTTTCCAGGTATGTAATAATAGACATTATATGTTGAAATTGTTTTTGATGAATTATTCATGTTGCTGACATGTAGTTTAAGTCTAAGTTTGCTATTTTAATAACTTTTTGGATTGTTGCCTTTCGAAGGAAATTGGAACATATTTACTAAGACATCTAGTAGGGTAGCAATACATAGCAAAATTTGTGAAACCCTTTTTGAAAATTTGTAGTTCTTGTATATACATTTTTCCTCTAGTTACCAAAGGAAAAGAGCATTTTCTAGAAATAAAAGATATTCAACAATTTTCTGTTTAGAAGATGTATGGTTCACAAATGTCCACACATCTATAGTACATAGTTATTTTTTTAAGAATGGTTGATGATAGTCAAATTTTTTTGCATTATTACATCATACATTTTGATGAATTATATGATTGTTGATGTAGGGATAAGTGTATTTGGGGTTATGGAGTAAATACATAGGATGCAGGGTCCAGTTCCTCTTTGGTGTCAGCACCCCTCAAAGAGTGTTCTGTGAATCACCACATCGGAGGAGTCACCAGGAATATTTCAGAATGCTGTGGATTTCAGAGCCCCACTGCAGACCTCCTGAATTAGAATCTCAGGGATGGGAGATGAGAGTATTTATTTAACAAGACAAAGCACAGTATCCCTAAGTAGACTAAAGTGTGACAGCCACTGCTTTATGTTGTGGAGGTTGACATTACTGAAGAGACACGATTCCTCACATTTTATTAAGGAATTTCTGACCAGATTTGTTCAACTTCTTGCCAACACTCTCTTTAGTGGAAATTAAAGAAACCAGGACCACTCAGGATATGTAGGAACAGGGCATGTTCTGCCAGCTGTAGGCCCTCCTACAGTTCTTCCATCACCTTAAGTCACAAAGCATCAGTACTCTATTACAGTGGAGTTTAAACACAACATTTAGAATAAACTTAAATTCCACTTTCAAAAACTAATAATAACCATATACCTATATAGAGTCTGTGTTTTCATTGTTTAACCTTGTCAACCTCTGTCAGAAATCTGGGCACTGAGGTACTATAGGAAGTTGTTATGAAAATATGTCACCAAAGTAAAGAAAGTAGCATTTAATTTCACTGTTGGCCACCAGCCAGCTTGAATAGCAAGATTGTTCAGAATGCTCTGTTACTCTCTTAGAACTGGAGTCCAGTACAACGTCCTGGCTGACTGCCATAATCAGCCCAAAAGTCATGCAGCACATGAGAGATGGTTAGCAAAATTCTTCTGGCCTCATTAAAAGTTCTTAGTACAGAGGCAGCCACCTGAGTCCACACTACAAAGACGCAGAGGACACCAGACCACCAGACCAAGGTACTGAGTCCCGCTGTTCCCAGCCCAGAGGTAGGGGCTTCTGAGCCGCCATCCCACTGCTCCTGGTCCAGAGGAAGGGGCTTCCCGGCCA
>NW_004624838.1:6793257-6807954 GCF_000247695.1 Heterocephalus glaber
AAATAGGGAAGGGTGGAGGGTGTGAAGGGAGGGCTAGGAATGGGGAAAAAATAAGAACCAAGATGCATTATGTAGAGGTACAGTTCCCAATGAAAAATGTAATTGTGTTGTATACCTACAGTGTACCAATAAAAGAATTTAATACAAAATAAAAATGTTCTTAGTACATCAACTGTTAAAATAACTCTAGGGAAATTAAATTAATCAGAATTTATTTGAGCAGTGACCAATTCATGAGTTAAGCGGCACTCAGCACCAGACCCCCCTTCAGCAACATCATCAAGCAGTCATCATCGACAGAAAAAGGAAGTCACTTCCAGAAACAGTTTGGTGGGTTACAGCTTGATGGTTGCCTTGTTTGAGTAGGGTGTCGTAATGCATTTGTACATCTGGACAAAGTCTGATGATTGGCAGCTTGTGATTGGCTGAAGCACAGCTACAATGCTGTGATTGGCTTAGCAACTGGTGATAAGAGCATACCCAAGTTAAGTTGCAGTTTATTTATGTACTAAATTAGGTTGCAGTTTGAAGTACAGAGTACCATGAGAAATATCAAATGTCCAGTATTCTGTATCTTAAAAAATTGTATACACATCCAAAAATATCTGAAAAAGTATTAAATCAATGTCTTTCATGAAAATAAATTACTATATACATCCATGTCCCCCTCCTTCCCTCCCTCCCTCATTCCTTCCTCTCCCTTTCTGTCTGTTTCTTCTTCTGGTAAAACATATAGTTACAGATTAAAGAACCAGTAATGATTGTATATATGCACTAATTAATTCTTTAAGAAAGCAAGCAGCAATCCACATGGACGTATCAACTGCCATTCCTGTTTGAAACGTGACTGCATGGTCACAGCAGCGTGCCCGAACCCAGCCATAGCCATTGTCAGCCATGTTATTGATGCTGGGCTGCTTACTAGCCGATCCTGGGCTTAACCACACTGGATCTGGCATTGAGACCAGATCTGTTGTACTTCAGATCACCAAATGACTTAAGGTGGAAACTAGGAAAGAAGTCACAAATAAGTGAATGTATAAATAAATGAAGAATAGGAATGTGTTACATGAGAGTCCACATTTTAATAATAGCTATTATATTGAGGCCCTGTTACCTACTAGTTTCTGTAGTGTCCTCTGTATAATATTTTCAGAATATAGAGGGTATAGCTCAGTGGTAGAGCATCTGACTGCAGAATATACATTTCATTTATTCCTGGCAATAGTTTTTTGAGAATAAAAATCTAAAAGTAGAAGTTTAAACTTTTTCTGTATAGAATATGCTTGAAAAAATTTGAAAAAAAACATGGCAGAATATTATCCTGTTTGTACAAAGATTTTAAAACTAAACACACATTTGAAACTCTCAAAAGACAAGAAAAACGTAAACAGACAAATCAAAGAAGAAAAATGTAGTGAACAATAAACATATGACTAAGTTTTCAAACTCTCAAAAATGGAAAGAGTCAAATCAAAGCTAGGATGATACACAAACCAGTTGAACAAAGGCTTGTGTTCACAACTGTGTCGAGATAGGCTCTTCTGCAACCATTCAAGGACCATATAGAAATATGTGCAGTGTGGGCCAGGAACCCACACCCTTGGACATGGTTACCTGCCTATAGGGATTTAGACAGTGGACATCATCGAGACAGAGACAAAGTAAGAGCACTGTTTATAATAATGAAAGTTAAAGGGACTAGTTCCAGACAAATGATTGGGGAGAACAAATAGCAATGATAGTCTGTCTACAAATAAACTGTTACATGAAATTCAGAATGTCTGTCAAAACATTTGAACAGTAAGAGCAGTAATTGTTTTGTAATGTTAGTATTTAAAAGTAAAAGACAGAATATTGTCTCAACATTGTAAAATCATTGTGTATACACATAAATAGTGTATATGTAGAAGATTTAGACGAAAACACATAAAAATAGGCAGTGTTGAATTTGGGCGGTGGAATTGTGTCTACCAGCTATAATATTTAGTTCATTTTTCAAATGTTCTTCTATGAAACTATGTGTGTGTGTGTGTTTATGCATATCCACATTATATCCATATACAAAGACACACATATTTACAATGGTCTTCCTATCCTATATAATAGAAAGGAGATTTTGTGATCAGAAAAGAAGTGAAGGGACATAGAAATTTATGCAATTTTAGACAAATATTATTAGGAAATATATTTCTATATTTTTTGTTTCATAAATTATCTTATTTAAGACATTGCATTTATTTAAATGTTTCAGTCGGTTTGGAGGAGAAGACATTCTGGGTACATTTTTACTACTTAACTTTTACAGAGAAAAGAAAATTTACTATTCTTATTTCTTAATGGTACAGTCAGCATTCAAACAGCAGGTGTGGTGATTAAGAACAGCTGAGCAAAGTTCTGAAGTGCTGGGAAGCAGTCCAGGGTTAATCCCACTCAGGGAAATCTGTCGGTGTGCCTGAGGAAGCGTCAGGGTGCTGTTTTAGAAACGGAGGAACAACTGTTGTCTTTGAAGCCTCCCATTGCTGTGGAGCTTGAAAATGTTTTTTCTTTGCATGTTAATAGCAATATTTGTGATTGTTTCATATGTTGTCCATAATATGGAATATCTTGAAATAATATAATTGTGTCTTTGAACACAATTGCTGTGATAGTAATGTTAAAGAAAAGAAGGCACTGCGATGGGGAGGTGTCGGTGCCACAGAATTCAGACTTCTGTCCCTGCCCTGAACCAGGAAAGGCGTTATGTACCCAGGGAGTGCAGAACATGAGAGCTGAGCCTGGAGTGAGGCTGCAGGAGCTCTACCCTGGGGCAGGAAATAGCAGCCTCACTTGTAAGTCAGTCAACAATGAAATAGTTTTCAGAACTTGCGGAGGGAGTTGGGGAGATGGTGATGAATGGTGGTCTCTCCACGCAGGCTAACTGGGGATCAACCTCAGCCTTGCCATCTATTACCCAGAATGCATGGACCAGTGGCTTCACCTCACTAAGCCTCCATTTCCTCATTTGGGAGGCTTAGATTATGAAGGAATTTGGCATAGAGTATTTCACATATAGTGGAAGGAAGGAGAAAGAAGTATAAAGAGTAAAAGGTATTCATTCTCTCAAGGTGCCCAGAGTCTGGTTGAATAGCCCAATATACTCACACAAAAGCAAACTGCATCTAGAGTCTGATGAGTAAATAGATGACTTCAGAGAAAAAGCAAATCTAGATGGCCTGTAGACTCCTAATGTGATGTGTTATGCAGTACAGTTCTATAAGAAAATACTTTAAGATTTTCAATAAGGAATCACTAAAACTGCATCAATATATGAGTCATGTAAAAACAATGAATACACATACTTGCTCAATATGCTTGTTGATAAGTTTATCTTAAAACAAAATATCCTGGGAATAATACAATAAACCTAATCAAAACACACCGTAATTCATGATCTTTCTTTTCTTTATTGGTACCTGGTATTGAACTCAGGACCTTGCGCTTGCAAGGCAGGCAGCACCACCACTGAGCTGAATTCCTGCCAGCTCTTGAAATAACCACCAAAGATGGTTTAGTTCAGGCTAAATCTTTGTAGTGATCACTTTATAAAATTAGTGCTAAATTAATAGTTGTGTATTGGAGGCTGGCTGATCAGACCCCTAATCACCTGACCAAGGGTATGGCGGATGGATTAAAAAAGACGACAAGATCTTAATGTATATATGGGGGGCCCAGGATGGTCAAAGCTCTTATCTGGCTAAGGCACCGTCTCTTGGAGTTTGCCACTATTTATTGATCATGTAGCTTCCAGAAGGGGTGAGGGGTGGTGTAGGAAACAGTGAGGTGGAGAAAACTGACATAAGCAGGGTCCTAGCAACAAGGGAACAAGATATTCTAGTAGGAACAGATCGTTGATTAATGGGAAATTTGTTTATTCCCATGGATTCATTTTTGCCTCTATAGGAGTTTTCTGTACTGGTCATGATGCCCTTAGCTGCACTATTGTCTTGCCATCCAAGACACAGCGTCATGGATTATTGAGACCTCCACTGCCACCAGTGGTGTGGGGAGTTGTTCCATTCCACACACCAACTGCTGGCTCTTCAGGCAAGCCATTGTGGGTTAATAGGCAAACTCAGACTTTTAATATGAAAAGCCAGTTTATGAATTTGTAGCTCACTCAGGGTGGTCTCCATCAGTTGTGTCTATGGAAATATACAGTCAGTGGAGAAACTCAGTTACTAAGATACCCCATGATTTTCATATGTGACGAAAACAAGCCAAACAAATATGGGAGCTCTAAAGTGGCAGAGGACCATAGCTGCCGAGACTCTGCGGGACTTAATGTGCACCTGTGTTCCACGTACTGCATGTTATGTGCTAGTTCCCATGCCACACTTTGCTCTCCCCAAATGGCATAATCTAAATATATCTTACATGGAATTCTAAACATCTCTCACACATGTTGCCCTTTAATTACTACTTGAGAAAATAACTTGACACATTCTTAGTCAAGGAAGAATAATGAGGCATCAGTGATTTCAATATTAAAGACAAATTTTGACATCTCAACTAAGTTAAACTTGGTGCATGAACAAGGTATTCTGGCTTCCGGTCTTCTGACCTACTGTCTTGTAAAAAACTATAACATTATCTTTTTCTATGTATAAAAAATTAAACTCTTGCTTTAGTAATTTTCTAAATTTAATTTTCGAGCAGTTAAAGGTGGTGTCACTTGTAATTATATTACTAGTTGTCAGATTTACCTAAGAGTATAATAGATGATAAGTTTCTCCCCAAGGTTCTGTTATTGTCTTAGTCATCTTTACTGAATGATATATTTTGGCACTTGGCAATTCTGAAGATTATAAGACATGATTTCTGCTTTCAAGTGAGTTGAAATTTTTTTTCTGGAAATCAGATATACAGTCTCTGTTTCTGTCTCTTCTCTCCACACACACATACACAGAGTCATATCACACATTGATATTTGTATATAAATATAGAAATAGAATTAAATGTATGAGATCTCTATGAAATGAGGTATATTTTATATACATGCATAATAATTCTGAATGAAAAAAGCTTCCCTCTTTTATATTTTAGAAAAACATATCAGTGGTTTCTCTTATTTAGGTTAGTTCAGCTTATTCTAATGACTGAGAATATTGAAATGTGATTCTGTGTTTTACACTGAAAGTTACCGAGTGGTCAGCAATTCTTCTTTCTTGGGTAATTCATATAATAATTTCCTGTGCTCCACTGTGCTGGGCAGTAGAGCCAAAAAGCTGATCACTATATCATGGACTGTATCTACCTTCGAGTGCCAGACAGGTAGGCAATGGACATCTATCCAGATGGATTGGGGACCCTGCTAGAGCCATGCACAGTGTTCAGCACAAAGTTGTGCTTGTGACCAGTACTGCATCAGTCTTTATGAATGATTGAATGTGCATGGCACTGGGGACCCAGAGTAAAGGACTTGGTCAAACTTGAGGATAGTTTGGGGAGGGATGTCCTGAAAAATCTATCCTCCAAATCAAGAATTTGTCTTGAAAGCTGTCTCAGAAGAAGTTCAGCTATCTATTGAAATTCTGTAATCACTGCAAGGGTTTTTACTGATTGCATTCCAACAGAAGAATTTTGCAGTTTGTGTGGAGGGAGCAGGGAAAAGATGCAGTCCAAGCAACATGCGCTTGATTTGCTAATCTTTTTTCCACTGCCATGTGCTGTGTACTATAATTAATCAAGCGCATTCTTTTCTTAAGTCAGATTTTCACCCTACCTTTTACATTTCAATGTAAAATTACAAAAGCCTGATACCTGGCACAGAGCTAAATTGAATTGCTCAAACTGTTCAGGAAAATTGGAGTTCATAGCACGGTAAATTTAGACAGTGCAGCAGGACATGTCCATGGAGAATAAAGCAGCATCTCGGTGCTCTCGTCTCGTGGGGAAATGTCAGCTGCACATTATCGGTGTTCTGAGCTCATGTTCATTGGCATATGCACACACACACTCAGACATGTGTACACACACACACACACACACATGCAGAACAATTTCCATTTTATCAGCACTTCTTGCAGATCATGAAAGCCGTTGCTAGGTTGACAGCATTTCCTTCCAGAGGCATTGCTGCAGCTGCTTCATTGTTCCTAGGCTTTTCATGGACCAAGAAATGGTAAGGACTGAAGAAAATCCAGTATCTAGCAAATAAACAAAATTAAACAAAATCTGGGTTACTCCCAGATGTCACTTGTGACCTATAGCTGTAGTCCATGAGTCCCTGCCTGACTTTTTAGTCTTACATATTCAACTCCATACTATTTAGTGATAGCTCTCAAAATTTAATAAGCTCCAAAGCCAAAATGTTTTGTTCTTCAGTTTTAGGATATTCTGTTTCTCACAGTTCCTGATCTTGATTAAACATGTCACACATTATAAGTTTCCAAGTTTCTCAGTTTTATAGTCTTCTTTCCTATGTGACACACTCTTTGTTTTGCACATTATTTCTTAGACCTACTTATTCAGACTATTGCAGGGCTGGGGATTTAGCTCAGTGGTTCCGCCACTTGCCTTACAAGTGGGAAGCCCCGAGTTCGATCTCTGGTACCAAAAAAAGACTATTGCAGTAGTTTCAAATTGGCTTACAAACTCCATTTCCCCCCTCCAAATCCAAATGTTACCAGAATGATAATTTTAAAATTACATACTTACCTTGTCTTTTCCTGTACCTTCATCTACAAGGTAACAATCTTATGGTATTTAGACATTTATAATCTGAGTCCTACTTGACTTTTAGAATTTTATTTCTTTCCTGTTTGCAAGATGATCTGTATAGCTCACACATGCTAAATTACTCAGAGTTTTCTTCATTTATGCTCTTTCATGCCCATGGGACATTGTACCTGCCATCACCAGATCTTTAGCAAACACTATACTGCTATCCCTATTCTATAGCAGAATGTAAAAAGTAAAATAAAATATAGATCCTTAGATGGAATGGATCATCTTATTTCTTCTACACTCAATCCCTAGCATGTAACACATTTGACACACAGTAGGTGCTTCAAAAACAGTTGACTGACTCTAAAAAGCCATCTTACTGTTAAGGATTAAACTATTTTAACCATTTTTTATCAAAATAACTTATTTGGCTTATTTCCTCTTGTGCCAAATTGAAAGCTATGATCTTTCCAATATGTATGTATTACATAGGCACAAATACTGATCCTTCCAGGAATTTAATCATGTTAACTCAGAGTGCCAAATTGTGAAGTAATTTTCTTCTCATATAGTACACATAATACATATTGGTTTTTGTTTTAAATTTAACATTATATTTGTTCACCCTGCTGTGTACCACTGGGCTGGTGTGATGGGGGTCAAGAAGTAGATCCAAAATAATTTTATATATGAAATTTAGCATAATGTGGACTTAGTGGAATTGGAATCTGCCTTCTAAAGTTCATTGTTTGTTACCAGTGTCCATGTAGATTGTCACAAATGTGCAAGGGAACTGAGCATTGTGCATGGCCCTTTGAGATCCACATACTTTGGAGAATAGAGTAAATAAATATGTTCTCCAAAATTATATGCACATTAGAAGATGGGCTCATGACATCTTCCATATCACAATGAACTTAACAGTTTAATGAAAGGGTTTAGAGACACACAAATGATTTCTAATAAACATAATTATCATGCTGAAATTCCTGGCACCTAATAATTAGGAAACCCTTTTTTAAAAAAAGTAGGGTGGCATAAACAGAGTTCTTGAGTTGGTTATCACCAGGAAATTAAAATATTGTCTTGAGGCAATAAATGATATTAGAAAAAATTAATTTGAATTCCTTTGTCATTCTGGAGTAGTTATAAATATTGCAAAATGTACATATTCAAGAGTAGAAATAAAAATTTGAGTTGATTAATACCTTTACTTAGCTTTTTTAAAAAACAGGATAAATGATTTCAAAAGTATACTTAAACAAAGAGTCAGGTTGTTCTGATGTGTTGTTACTAAGCTGTAATGAAGTGGTAGCCCTAGAAAAATCAATCAGACTGGCAATTATAGGTTTCTACTAGACTGCTGTAAGCAAAAGATCTATGTTTCCACATGCATCTTAATGGAGCCACATAAAAACAACAGTGTAAGGAAGTGTATCATAATAGAAATTATATGCCTTATTTTTTAAAATGATGGTCTTATAAGCCTCGGGGAAATTTTCATTTCAAGAATTGATTTTTTGGTTCAATCGCCAATAACTCAATGGTAAAGAAGCAGTGTCCTTTTCAGTGTGTGCAGCCTGTAGGTTCTGGTCACCACCTCATCTGTGCTGTGTCACGAAGCTGTGTCATGAAGTGCCATCTGTTTCTGAGCAGATGGTCTCTGAAACTGGAGAATAATCAGACTGTGGGGATAGAAATGCTGCTACCTCAAGGGAGCAATAGTAAATTAACACTGTAGGATGCCCAGGAGAATAAAAATTGATGAAAGATACGTTTACTTGGCTGGGTTTGGTTTTTCCTGCCCTGATAGTCCTAAAAGCCTTAGAAACTTAAATTGAATTCAGGTCATTTTATTCCAATCCTTAAATTGTGCAATAGGATGAACTTTAATATATCATTTCCTCAAATGTCTTGTGTTATATTAGCACCCCAATTAATTAGAGGATGAAAAAAATTTACAGAGATTTTAAAGAAATAATGAAATGAACAGCTGTTAACCAGTGATTTCAAAAGCTCTCTTTCTTTTTCCTAATGACCCAAATGATGTTATAGTTTGTTAATGTTCATTTCCAAAACCAACTCTTTCTATGATCAGTCATTACTCCAGAAGGAGATTCCTTTGGAAATCAATGTGCACGTATGAGCAGGTGATCAGCTGTCCCCTGTTTTGGTCTCTATTTTATTTGAGATCTGTAGAGTTAAGATGTGGGTGGAACAGCCTTCACAGAGATGTCTGGATAGTTGAAAATTAGAAATGAGGTTAGGTCTGAGATGCATATTGGATTTAAAATAATCTTTTTCTCAGTATCCACATCAGTAATGCCAGTTGGAGATCCTGAAGCAATAGAGAACAGTTTAGAAGTCAATTGAACATAGATGTGATGTGTATTATTATTGTGTACCCCTGAGTATCATTTTTATGGTTGATATATGAATTGCAGATTTCCTTGTTACTTTGACTACTGAAAATATTAGGGAATATTATAGGAAAATTATAATAGCATAGGCTTGTATTATATTTTGCTTGCCTTTGCATAGTCAGCACTTTGAATATAAAAATAAGTAGAACTTTAAAAATGTATCAGTTCAAGCAGTACTGTTAGGTTGCATATCCAACTTAACCAGAATGCTATGCCATTATATCACAAGAAACCAGTAAAACAGTGGAGAAATCATATTCTCCTAAATAATATGCCATTCTCTAGAAATATGATATATGCTCTTTGGGAAGGAATTATTAACTCTTGTCAAATAGATTAATGGTTAAAGAAATCATTAAGGTACTTACCTAACCAAATCAATCATGTAATGGAGACTTTCCAGGGAACTATATTTCCTGAAAAAGTCTGAAGCGTTAATTGCTGAGTTCTTTAAGTTTAAAGGTGAACTTCAGTTTTTTATTTACTTGGACGTCTGACCTATAGCTACAGAAAAATGTTCCACTTATTGCTCTGAATTTCTTAGAAATTTGGAAATTGTGAAATGACTCATACATATTTCTATCCACAAACTTAACCATTTTCCCGTTTAAATTTGAAAAATATTGACATGGAGTCAGTGATGGAACTTCTGAGCTTTAAACCATCATAATGCCTAGAAGAACTCAAGAAATCAAAATCAAATCTGCTGATCTTCGGCCTTATGAGAAATTGCTTAAATTTAAACTCACCATAAAGTTCAATAGGAAATGGATAGAATTATAAGCACCTATGAAAGTTTCCATCTATCTTTGTAAAAGTTCCCATTTTGGCAAAAGTTATGGTATGTCTCCTTTTCATACACATTTCTGATTATAGATGTGTTTTATGAAACCAAACTAATGTCAGCAAAACAAATTCATGTTTCAAGTCAAACTTCTGCCATACCATGAATGACAACTGGAGAATTCGTATTCCTTCTGCTTGATAGTTATTTAAAATATGTATGTATATATTTACATATATAAACAGACTAAAATTTCAAAATCATAGAGGGAATGTGGAATTCAAAAATTATCAGATATACATCAGAACTTTCTTTTCTGGTTTGAGTTTTTTCTTTATTATATGTATTCCAGGGCTGTGGATTTAACTCAGTGGTTTTGCCGCCTGCTGTGCAAGCGCAAGGACCCGAGTTCGATCCCCGGTACCAAAAAAAAAAAAAAAAAAAAAAGAAAGAAATATTATATGTGTTCTTATGGCAGTAATTCTAATTCAGTGAAGGACATTCTTACAGTGTTCATATTTTTATTCAATTTACAGCTGAGTAAGTCTCATAAAAGTAAATGTCCAGAAAATTGTTAATGTATAAAATTGTCTCTGACAACTCTACTTACGTGTGTTACAGAAGATTTGATAACTGAGATCTCCAAACTGAGTCTGGTCTTCTTGGATTTGAAATAAGCATTTTGAAGATCAGGAGAGAACTGTTTGTATAATATGTATTAAACATAAGGAAATAAGAATAACCTTTACCAGTGCTAAGTGAAGAGTACAGTTCATATGCAATCAAATAGAGTTGTGTATTTTTATAATTGTGAATTCTCAGTGGGCATCAGAGAAACTAATTAAAAATGCTCCAGAATTTGACTTTAAGTAAACATCCTTTTGAGTTAAAGAACCAATTGTGTTGATTTCCTAAATTGTATGATACTTTCCATATATGCAAATACAGTTTTTATTAACAGTCTTGGACAGTATAAAGAAAATTTCATCCAGTGTAAGAAAAGGGTACTATTTCTGAATACTAATTTTTATATCTATTTATTCATTGGTGATTTTGTCATTGTATAAAGTAGGAATACCTTACTTATTTTTCAAAGTCACTACATTTTAAAAGTTTTTTTTCATTTACATACAGGTACATTCAGAAAAATGCATAGATTTAGAATTTTCATCTCAATATTCCTTTGAGTCTTCATCTTGATGTTCGTCACAGTATACCCTCACTTTAACACAATCAGAACTAGAAAGTAAGAGCACTAACTGGAAGTCCTTTCTGCCTCTTTCCAGAGACTATTATTGAAACTTCTAACAGTGTAGACTAGTTTTGCCATTTTTTCAACTTTAATAAATAGAATAAAGGGGTGTCCTTTTGTAGCCAGGTGTGGTGGCACACACCTGTAATCTTAGCACTCTGGGAGGCCGAGGCAGGAGGCTTGCAAGTTGGAGCATAGCATGGGCTACTGGGCAACTTTGTGAGACCTGGTCTCGAAATTAAAAGATAAAAAGTGCTGTGGATGTAGTTCAGTGTGAAGGCCCCAAGTTTAATCCCCAGGGCTGAAAAAAGTCCTTTTTTCTGTCTGACTTCTTTTGTGTTTGTGAGATTGTTCCATGCTGCATCTAGATATGCTTGATTTGTTCCTGTTCCCCCTGCTGTGTAATAGCCCAGTTTTATATTCTTTTAAAATATAAGAAGTATAGAAGAGATTCATGAACTTAGACATAATATTGGAAAATAACCCTAATGCTTTGGAAGGTATAGAATTGGTGTCAATAGGTGGTTATTTTGTGGATGGTATCTTGGGGAAACCATGGGTGGGTGAACTCCCTTATCTAGTTTGCTAGAGACCATGCTAACATGCAATACTAAGTTAACGGAAAAATATTGGTCTTTATACAAAATGAAATTTCAATTGATCTCATTTAACAAAAGGGTATTTACTTAAACTACTCAGGCAGAATCTGTTTAGATAAACTTAGATGTTGTTCTGACTCCAATACTCAATTTTCTGTCTTCATAACTATCTTAGCTAACATTTTTAAAGTTAAAATATAAACACTTACATTTATTTTACCTTCTCTTTTTAAATATAGGGTTCACTTTTATGTCTGATCCTATTTTCTTAACACGTGGGTCATGGATTAAGAGCACTGGGGAATTTGCATTAATTCTCTGAATATTGAGCACATGCCAGTAGTTTGCATTGACTGCAATCTATAGGCCTGTTGAATGACACTTGAAATGTAGATTAATCTGAGCGCCTTTCTGGATCACTCTGAAATTTTTGGTTTTGACAAAATAACAGTAACAATTTAAGCTACTGAAAGAGTGAATTAATTAAACCGTCCAGTTGTCCATATGGAAAGTATGATTTCTTTCCAATACAAGCATTCAGATCTCATGAAGAGGGTGCTGTAGAATCTTCATCACTGGAGAGACCATGCCCAATTCTTGGCCCCCTTTTGTCCTATTGCACTATGTACCTGTGAGTACTGTCAGGTACATTGTTCTGGTTAAGACCTGCTGGCACCTCATCCTGTCAGCAAGCATCAGATTTAAAGATCTCACGTATGCATCTGTGATTTGGTTCACTGTTGTTGTCTTGCATTTATCCTTTACAAGGAAGCCCACAAATGTACACCAAACTCAGTAAGTGTCCTCTGGGCTTGCAGTTAGGCTAAGTACCATTCAGTCACCAGCAAGTCTAGAAAGTATATTTCTTTTTTGATGAGGAAATTGAGACATATAAAGACCCACAATCATACAACGCATGATTTGCTGGATGTGGATTTTAACTTATCTAACATTCCTAAGAAGAGATGCCAAGACCTACGATACGAGAAGTGATTGTAAAAATGTCTCTTATCTTTCTGGATTTTCTCCTTGAGTTATTTTACTACATTTTATTTATCTTGTATTGTTATAAAAATGTAGACCTTGGGGTAGGGAGGTAAATGGTCCTCTTTTTCCCAAGGAATAACGCTTCCTAAGAAAAGAAGCAATTTCCTCAGATTCCACAAGGAACATATTTTTTACTTAACGGCAACTCAGGAAATACTTGTGGAGGGTCAACCTTCTGTCTGAGACTGGGAGGGGAGGAGTTCTGGTCACTTTGTTGAGGGTTGCAGACTGGCTGATCTGAGCTTTTAGCCAGTACCCCTCAAGCCTGAGCCCTGGATTGGTCTCTTTACTGTACAGAAAGCCTTTCAGCTGAGTGTGGGGCCACACCCCTGTGATCCCAACACTCTGGGAGGCTCAAGTGAGAGGACTGCAAGTTCCAATCCAGCCTGGGAAATTTAGCAAATTAGCAAAAACCTGTCTCAAATAAAAAAAAAAACAAAAACCAAAAGCCTGAGGATGTAGCTCAGTGTGAAGGCCCTGGTTTCAATCCCTAGTACTGCAAAAATAAACGAAAAACATTTAGTGTTATTTTTATTAGTGTTAATTTAAAGATTAAAACAATGCTACACAAACTTCTTAAATTCTTTTAAATTCTATTAAAAAGAAAGTTTTTACTAGTAATTAAATTTTACTAATAGCATTGAAATAATTGGCATCCATTTAATAAAATGAATAAAAAATCTAAAACTAAATCACAAATATTGGGTTTAACCTCAGAGGTCTGAGGTTCTTTTGGTACCGGGATGGAACTCAGGACCTTGTGCTTGCGAGGCAGGTGCGGTGCCACTGAGCTAAATCCCCGGCCCCTCAGAGGTCTGCATTTACCTTAATATTTTTCTGAATTTTAAGGACATGCCATTTGATAATCTTTTGAAGCTCTCTTTATTTACTTGGAGATGAAGTTAGTATAGTGAGAGAGATGGGTGCTCACTTCAATAAAGGCTAATGTGGAATTGAATTGAGTTAGCAGCTAAAACTGAGCAGGGTTTCACTGTGGACTCTCTGTGATCACTGCGAGCTGGACCACGCAGGCAGCACGGTGCCACAGGTGAATTTGCAGCCCTACCCTGCTACTGCTTGCTGTTCCTGCTCCTTTGGTTTGTTGTGTTTACTCCATCCTGCCATGAGTGGTGACCAGATTGTCTGATCATTCTTTTTCCTTTGCACTACAGCAAGACATTATGTGTGTTATGCATCTGAATGTCACCTGGGCACCACTTGTTAGGCACTGTATTAAAAGTACAAAGGCAGGGCCGGGGATTTAGCTCACTGGTTCTGCCACCTGCCTCACAAGCAGAAGGACCTGAGTTCAATCCCTGGTACCAAAAAAACCCAAACAAACAAAGGCACATGTCAAAATGGCCTGGTTGCACTCAGTTATAGGGCAGCCATCTAGATGACCTGGAATATGGTTTTATTTTCTTCTTAGGTTGTTACACAAATGCAAGAACATCTTAATACATTTCAGTAATATCCTATTAAGAAAAATGAAAGCATGTGTATATGTCACAGCATGCTAGTGGATTCCTGTGACTGTGCCCCTGAAGCCTTTGAGACAGAAAGTGGTCCATTTAATGTGCATTTCTCCTGTTCTTTCACGTCTACCCTGCTGTTTTGTTTTTCTAACATTCAGATATAAAGAAAAGGGTACAGAAGAGTGTCAAGACAAATCGTTATTTTTTAATTTAATTTAATTTAATTTTTCCCCCCATTAAGTTTATTGGTACATTTTAAGTATAAAATACATTTACATACATCACTAGGATCTTGTACCATTACATGAGTATCTTGGTTCTTATTTTTTTACCCTTCCCCTGCCCTCCCTTCACCCCCTCCACCCTTCCCTATTTGCAAAGATTTTGTTTCCATTTTTTTCCTTTTCTC
>NW_004624838.1:6810799-6828464 GCF_000247695.1 Heterocephalus glaber
TTTTCCAGATCCTCTTTTGTTGCCAGTTCAGGGAGTCCAGGTGATTGCGTATCAGATTGTTCCATCTTGTTTCCCTTTGGGGTTGCTGTAGGTGATCCAGAAGTCTGTTTTTGAGGCTTGTTTACATGTCTTCTCATTTCCATGGGGTGGGGGTGGGGGTGCTTCTGGTGCCCATGCAGCTCACCTTCTCTGCCCTAGGAGCGTGGGATGGCAGTGGGGGAGCCTCTTCCCGGCTGCTGGGATTGGCTCACCTTCTCTGCCCTAGGAGCATGGAATGGTGGCGGGGAGCCTCTTCCTGGCTGCTGGGATTGGCTCACCTTCTCTCCAGGACAAATTGAAGAGCAAATTTTTCTTCCTCAGCTTGAGATGTCACACTAGGGTTGAAAAGGGAGCAGGCTTTAAGGACATCCATCTGTTGCTGATTAAAGTCGATGGCACTCAGCATTTGAATTCTTCATCCAGAGTCAGACTTCTCAGGCAGAGCAACCATTGGCTTTAGGGTTTGAGGGACATAAAGTAGCAAAGCAGAGGGAGAGATGAACCTCACATCTATCTAAGACTTTCTCCCAAAGGTTGCCATTGCTTCATTTCTTCTTTATTGCACCTATGTGTGTGAAATCTGGTTGAGCCAACAGTCTATTTTGAAAGCATACTTTTGCCCCACTGATACTTGCTTTGAAAACTCTTACTTTAGTCATAATCAGAGGGAAACAGAATGGTAAAAGTGATGCATTGCTGTGCCTGAGTCTGAATCCTCTTTCATCTCTATTGACTAGAGGTAACCAGACTAATTGCTGTTTATCCAAAGCTCTTGTGTCAAGAGTTTTAATCAGAGATTGACCTCATTGCAGGGCAGTGTGTTCATGTTTTTATGTGTAAGGGGGAGAAGAGTACAGATTTTCATGCAGGAATGAATATGCGTATGATCTTTAATATTGTCAATTTTATCTGTATGCAATTTTGAAACCTCATTTTAATTGTGTACAAGAAATCCACACTGTGTAACCATTTTGCAATATAATTTGGATTTAATACATTTTCTTACTTTGAGAAAAAATCCCTTAGGATTCTAGAAGACTCCAGTGTGCACCAAAGTCTGCTTTGACTTAACTGCTTTAGAGTTCCCCAGCAGGATGGCTGAGATACTACATTTCTATTGAGAACATTGCTGACATTCCAGTGATTAACTGTAATTCCTGGATTTTCACCCACTTTTTAAAAGTTTGATTCAGAAAAGAGAAACCCAGTTATGAAAACTTGTTGCTACTATCAAACAGCAAAAGCCATCTGCAATGTCATATCTAGTCCTTAAACAAGATTGAAAGAGAATTTTTGGTGGTGCAAGCCTATAGTTCCAGCACTCTGGAAGGCTGAGGCAGGAGGAGCACAAGTTCTATTCCAGCCCAGGCAATTTAGTGACTTAGCAAGACCCTGACTCAAAATATAAAGGTACAGGGTGGGGTGGGGATATATCTCAGTGCAAAGGCCTTAGGTTCAGTCTCCAGTACCATCAAATGTTCCGCTGGGTTCGCCTACTCTTCAGTGATGCCTATGGCCCCCACAGTCCGCCCTGTCCCCCCTAGACTTCTGCAGTGGTGACCCTTCATCTCTGTGGAGTTAGGCTTTCCCTCTAACTCTACTTGTGCATGACTATTTTGGGGGGGGGTATTTTTTTTTTAAATTGGTACCAGGGATCGAACTCAGGACCTTGTGCTTGCGAGGCAGGCTGCAGCACCACTGAGCTAAATCCCCAGCCCTGCATGACTATTTTTTAAAATGGCAGCCATTGAGCATGTTGGTCTTATGCTGAGTTTGCAGAGAGACAGTCAATTGGCTTTTTCATGCTGGGTATACTTTACCATTGCTTTTCTTGTTCTCAAATGATTATGTTTCTGTGTGGTTTGTCTCAGTCAGATCTTAATTTTCTAGTTGCATCTATATGGGTAATCGATGTGAAGGTGGAGATGGCAGCCAAGAATTCCCTTTCCAGACAAGAGAGCTGTACCAAGTGCCTTGATTTCCAGAGCCGGTATTTAGACCCAGGGTACAGTTGTGGTTCTTCCAAGTGCAATGAACCTATACCTCCTTATGTGTCCCTGATGACATCTACTTTGATATTTTCGAAGAATGGGGGAAGAATAATAGAAAAGGCTTCCAAGTCCTGTGAACATGAATTAAATCTTGAATCGTTCACTAAAGAAATGTGTGATCTTGGAAACTTTCTAAGCCTGCCTTATTAAATAAGTATAGCAGTAGCTCTGCTGGTGTGATATTATTGTATTAATGATCTAATGCATTTGAGTCCTTTATCTCTATTCTTAGTCCATAGTAAGCACTCAGTAAACATTACCTATAATTATTTGCTTAATGTACAAATTGAAAGTACTTTGTAGGAACAACCTATAATATAATTTAGGGTGCCTCAATTTATTTTGGAAAAACCTGTTTATGAAGAAATAACATTTTCATATTTTATACCTGTGGCCTAAAGTATTTCATTTGTATTGTTTTATGGTAAAACTAAGATACCATGAGATGCTGGCATAACATAATGCATTTTATTACATTGACTTATAAATAGTGTGGCAAGTTTGGAAATCCTTCTGGAATTTAGCATTTGCTACAAACAGCAAAATAATTTCACAAAGCAGACATGTTCAGTGAGTCACCACGCAGTCACTGTGGCACTGCAGATCTTCCTGGGACACCGTGCCAGGGCACAGATTCCAGGAAGGGTGAGGTGTGAGGCATTGTAGGGGAGAGGGGAGGGAATGAGGGGTTCCATATTAATCATACCATGACACATTGCTGAAGACGCAGCGTGAATTCTAGATGTAGACATTTCAGTCACATCTTTCATCTCTTAATACATTTCTCTGATTGTAAACCTGTCGGCCACTGTGGTTTGGGTTCAACGTGAGGTAATTTAGTCCTAGAGTTTTCAGTCTTCCCATGTGGAAGCCATTTTAACAATGTGCACGTATTCCTTTATCTGAAACTCCCAGAGAAAATACTTCCATTTCCATATCTGTGCATCGCCATAAATCATGCTGGATCTGACAGAGTGTGCCCAGAGCCCCTGCCAAGTGCTGTCCTTGAGGGAGGGACACAGTGGCCCCCATGAAGGAAATGTTGAAGAGTCCTCAAACCTGGATCTCACTTCCGAATATGCCAGTGATATCCCTCTCCACACTACCATTATCTCTTTAGTCAGATTTTATGTCACAAGAAAAATTACAGCCGTTATGCAAGTATCTTGGACCCTAACAAAAATTTATCATCACAGTTAAGGTATAAAAGTCAGACTTTTTTTTAACCAAACAGAAGGGCAGAGTGATTTTAGCTGAATCTCTGGAACAGCTCTGCTCAGGACTTTTCATGGAGAGAGTTCAGCTGGTTCTCCCAGGATCAGATCTTTCTTTGGAGAATATGGGAAAACGAAAAACTTAAAAACAAACAAAACCCCTCAAAATGCCAGTGTTTCTCGGCAGTGATTATCTTTATCAAGAGCTCTTAGTCTGGTGTGGTTGCCTAGTTCACAGTTAATCATGTTTCCTCGAAATCACTGGCATCACAAAACTTTCTTCAGCCCCGTTTACACCAGTGCTGTCCTCTTCACAACGTCCTCAGAGCTGGCTGTTTTTCTCTGATGATGAGGACTCTTAACTGGTAAGTGACCCATACTCAGGATTCTCCTGTAGATCCACCTTCAAACCAACAGTAAACAAAGAAGAAACTTAGTAGCTTTAATTTATTTTAGCCTTTTTGTCCCTTTTTGACTTGACACTAGGCTCAGGATAAAGTCACTAAAATCCTGATGCTGACAAAATGGGTAACAGTGGTGCTTGGGGTCATGTAAATTCATCTTCAAATGTAGTTGAAGATAATTATCAATGTAGTTGCAGTGATAATTATTTCAATTTTGATGATTCTTTTATATTCTTTAATCAGCGGAGCATTTTCCCATTGACTTTAATATCCTTAACTCTAGGAGTATCATGAGGTTGCTACCTTTATTCTGTGAATAATATTCAGTATTTAAAGTCAGTTTTGGGAATTTTTCCAAGTAGAGCTTTTCTGACATGCAGTGTAAACATTCTTGTCTTTCTGTATTTGACATGTTTTTATTCTATCAATAATTCAATCATGGTCTTTTCTTTTTCTTACAGTCTGATAGCAATGCAAGCTTTCTTCGAGCTGCCAGAGCGGGCAATCTGGACAAAGTTGTGGAATATCTGAAAGGGGGCATTGACATCAATACCTGCAACCAGGTAAGACATGAGCTGTACAATGAAGATGTAGTTCCAGAGCCCAAGGCTACTCTTCATTTTTACTGGATTTAATAAGATATAAGTGACCTGGCCTTATGCAGCTCCACTTGGCCCCTTACTAGTCTTTCAGGCATTAGATATTTGTATCTAGGGCTAATATCCAGGTGAAGTTGATAGGTAAAAACTTAACAAGTGAATATCTGTTTTGTCTGTGACATGATGTAGGCTACCTTTAGCTGGAATGTTGACCAAGAATGTTTTACTTCTCATTTATCATCAACTAGGAATCTAGATCTTGTTTTTTCCTTCTCTGCTATGTGCATGTTACTGAAGGGTGACTGATTATTAAAATTTGGGATAGAGAAATAAGAAAAATTAAATGTATCCCCCCTTTTATCTGTTTAGTTTAAAATATAGTTAGTAATGAGAAGGATCTGAAACTGCTATATTGGATTAAATGAAGTTTGGATTATTCATTCATCACATTCATACAATAAGGATTTTAGCGAACAGGATACATTTGAAAGTATTTTGAGAATTCTGAATATTTGAATTGAATGAGTTTTTGAATATTTTGAATATTATACATTTGCTTCCTAGAATATTGATATTTTGTGATTCTTTTACTAAGATTTTACCCTATTAATTAAAATGTCTAGAGGAGCCCCATATTCACTATAGTTAGTTAAATGTCATTGTTGTTGGTGGTGGTGGTAGTGGTGTTGGTGGTGTGTGTGTGTGTGTGTGTGTGTGTGTGTGTGTGTTAGACTTGCCTGGGCATAAATAATCCTGGCAAATTTTATGTTAGCAGAAATCATTATTTAACTCCAAATCAGCTATAGAATGTTTGGATTCTTTTACTGCATCCTAATGTATAGTCAGCCCATTTTCTTAAATTCATGCACCAATGAAATTAGTCTCTCAACCCTAACTTCTTAAAAACTGGCTCAGGTATCTTCTCATCTCAAAACTTAATTTCCTCCAAATTCTGCCTGCTTGTTTCCTCCCCATATATCAGTTCCAACCCAGCCTCTCCTCAGTTCCCTCTGGATGTTTTTTCCACTTCTAGACTCACATCAGCCCTCATCTCTTTGTGGTCCCTTGCCAAGGTGTCATAACAGCCTCCTTAACTAGGCTCTGTCTTGTCCACTCTGGTCAGTTCTCCTCACCATGCCTGAGGGATTTTGTGAAATAAAAATATGATTATGACACTTTTCACCTCCACCAAACTTCCTATTTCTGTGAATATCCGGAGACCATTGTATCATTGAGGCCGTTGTATCAAAGTCACCTGGAGGTCAAGGGTACAGAACTTCCCTTGCTCCTCCTGAGAGTCACTGGTGTGCGAAACACCCATCTTGTCTTTTAGGGCAGTGTGTCTCTTAGTCATGGAAGAGTACTGAGAGCTTCACCCTCTTGGCAAAGGCATTCTGCTGTGGTCCTGAGCATTCCTGCAGATACGTTTGGGGATAACAAAAGAACGGACAACTGTGGCACCATATTTAATCCGGGCCGTTTCTCAGGGTGGTGCACAAATTTCCAGGATTAGGCAACACCTCTCCCCAGACTGAAAGCAGGCTTGTGTCTGCTTCCCCCACATTCTCTGACCTCCTTTAACATGGCACACATGCACAGTCATACATCCTTGGTCCTTTGTGTCCACCCTGTTGGATTTCGTGGGAGGAGGGCATGGGAAACTGGCATTAGCAACAAACTCTTGACACTCAGCCACTACTTTTGCATTGTAAAGTCCTTGGTCTCTGACCCAGGAGACTTGTGAACTCTAAGCATCATACTTTTTGTAGTTCTTAAATAATGAACTATTAAGGGAAGATAAAGTTCCAATTCTTAACACTGAGCTATGGAATGCGGCCACATATCGTTATCTGAATGCATAAATCTTTGTATGCCATTCTTCATTTTATTTTCCACTATGCATCACTTTATCTGATATGTTTTCAATGTTCTTTGAACAAATAATTTGAATTTTAAACTGTATGAGTTACCTTAAGACAGAAAACATTGAAACTCCCATATGGATACAAGCAGTCACTCTATAAAATGCCTAAGAAGTTGAATACAAAACATTTTATAATTTTCAATGTTACCTTAGGTTTCTTTAAATACATTAAGTATACTCTCCAATTTCAATGTCAGTTCATTAACTTTCTAAAGTTGCAATATTCTCAGAAATAAGCAATGAAACTATTAGTTTTAGGCAAACATTCTGTTAAAAAAATACCAAGATAAAAGAAGGAATCCAAGAAAAATAAAGCCAGCATCATTTCAAACTGAATTTACCTCACTTTAAATTATAATAAACATATTAATTATGTGAAAGATCTTTTTTTGTAACTTCTGGTGTCTTTTTATTTTTTATTTATTTTTTGCTTTTGGGCACAGGCAGGTCTTCACAAATCTTAAGATCAAGTACACTTAAAAAGTACACTTTATAGACAAAGATCTTAGGGTTATTTTAAGAAAGAATAGTCTCTTAATGGTGTATACTCCATTCTTATGAGATTTATAGACCAACATAATATCTTGTGTTAGCTCAAGAAGTTTTAAACATTTTTTGGGGGTAGTGATCAGCCACCCATGAGCATGTCATCAAAAAGAGAAATATATTTGTTTTTCTAAAAAGGCAACATTATGTTATGAAATCTATGCAAAATTTAGAACCCACATGTTCAAGTTCAAGTTCCATCAATTTTTTTTTTAAGAATAGGAAAAATTTATTGAGAGAAAGATAGCTTCTGTCTAAGACAGAAGGGGGAGCAGAAAATGGGCTGCCCCAAGTTCCAGAGTTTTTGAGAAGTCATTTCAATTTAGAAAGTGGCATTTTTCTAATCTCTAAAACAGGGTAATAACAATATCCATGTGTTGCGATGTGATTTAAATTAGGAAATATGGAAGGGCTTTCTACAATTTATGTGTTCTGATTGCAATAACTATATCTGATTCACAAAGAATTAGAAAAATTAAAATTGAACTCTGCACAAACTATGAGATTAAATTTCCTCAATCATCCTGACCTACTAAGTGTATCAGAAGTTTTGGTTCTTTGTTGATATTCTTCAAGAAGGTATAGTAGAGCCAGAGGCCCTCCTGGACACCATCATTAAGGGTGCACGGGACCCAGCCAAAGGCCTGCCAGGACAGCAGCAGGGTGAGGGCATCCAGAAGGCCATCATTTTAAGCCAAGGAATTGGCACAGTGGTGAGCAGTAGAGAGAAGGCCTCTCCATAGCTTGTTGAGAATTGAGCCCCCTAGGAGAGCAAAGAGTCACCTCAATAAAGGTGCAGCAGACTACAGTGGTTGGTGAGTTGTTGGGGTCAACACCTCCTACCAGAACCAAACTTGTTTCGGGGGAAGGGGGACTCAAACCTGCAGAACTGTGCAGAGTTCAAACCTGAAGGAGATCAGGGAGCTCAGTTCCAGCCTTACAGCCATAAACCAGCCTGAACTTCAGTGGACTATGTATAACTGGTGCACTGAGATCAGTAGACACAGATCTGCATGCCACCCATGTTGTCTGCCTGGGACAACAGAGACATGCCTTGAAGGGGATATTTTTTCTTCTTTTCTTTTCTCCTCCTTCTTCATTTCTTACCTTTCTTGTTCCTTTTTTTTATCCTGTTTTTTCTCAATTATTCTTATTTTTATAGGAGCAAAATTACAGTTTCTGGTTTTTCTGTTGCTGCCAGTTAGTTCTGTTCTTGTTTTTGTTCCTTCCTTCTCTCTTTACCAGTTTCCCAAAGTTCACATGATCTTCCTGTATCCTCTAGCCTTACTTCTAATTTTTCCCTCTCCTTCTATTTCTCTACAAACCCCTTGCCCCCAACTCCTTCTAAATCTTTCCAGCGGGCAAACTTGCTGTATTGATGGGTTTATTTATTGCAAATATATTTCTGATTGGTTCTAGAATTTGATATATAACCACAAGTCTGGTTCATGTGGTCAAAGGTGGTAGATTAATAGTTGCCACAGTTTGTCACTTTCTAGTCTGTGTTTGATGCTATTGTTGATGCTGATTGTATTACTTTGGTCACAGTGATGTGGTTGTTCTAGTCAGTTGTCTTCTTGGTATACCAAGACTGAGATTGCCTAATAGCCATTATAGACTAAAAACCCAGAGGCCAACTAAACTTGAAAAACAATCTGAGAAGTAGCCATTCCCCAAGGGTTCTAAATACTAGCAATAAAGATACTTACAATAAACAATTTACAAGCAGCAACCCAGAAATTAAACCAAAAACATCATTAAAAACAACAACAAAGAATAGAAATGAGAAGAGATCTGAACAAGACTCAAAACCAGACTTGCAGATCACCAAAAGCAACTCCAAGGGGCAACCAGATGGAACAGTCTGAAACTCAACCACCTGGACTCCCTGAACTGGCAACAACAGAGGATCTGGAAGAAATAAAACCAGAAATAATTTCTCAGATGACAACAGAGATAGTGTCCATAGTGAAAGATATAATTAATAACTCCAGAGCAGACACAGATAAAAATATAGAGGAGCTCAGGAACATGATGGAATCCCAGCATAGGTAACAAATGGAATCCATAAAACAGATGCAAACAGATTTCCAGGAGATTGTAAACTCCACTGAAAGTTTATGCAGCAGAATGAGCCAATGAGAGGACAGAATGTCAGATATAGAAGACAGGATTGCAATTAGTGACCAGGAAAAGAAAGATTTCTTAAAAATAGCAAAGGACCCTGAGAAATCAATCCAGCAGCTGCTAGACGATGCAAAGAAGAATAACATCAGACTGATTGGAGTCAAGGAAGAAACAGGAGAGAGTGCGGATGACATAAAAAAACTGTTCACAGAAGTGATGGCAGAAAACTTCCCAAGCAGAGGAAAGGAACTTCACATACAGATAAGTGAGCCATATAGGACTCCACCTAGCCATGATAAAAAAAAAACAAAACCTACACAGAAGCATATAATAGTTAAGATTCCAGGAACCCAACAGAAGAACAAAATTCTACAAGCAGTTAGAGAAAAGAAACAAATCATATACAAAGGAAAGCCCATCAGAATCACAGCAGACTTCTCAACACAAACCCTCAAGGCAAGAAGAGCTTGGAGTGAAGTATTTCCAGCCCTAAAGGAAAACAGCCTCCAACCCAGATTGATGTACCCTGCAAAACTATCTTTCAAAATTGATGGAGAAATAAGATACTTTCATGACAAAGAGCACCTTAGGAGCTTCATGAACACCAAACCAGCACTCCAAAAAAGTTTAGACAATACCTTAGGAAAAGACAATGAGGATCACAACCCCAGGAAACCCAGCAGAATAAATCCATTGGGTGTGACGAATTAAACGCAAAGGGGGAGAATCCAACAACAGGAAAAGACCATGACAAGGATGAGTCAATCCATATCAGTTATAACTATCAATGTTAATGGTTTCAATTCACCAATCCAAAGAAATAGACTGGCAGATGGGTCAAGAAGCAAGATCCATCAGTATGCTCCATACAAGAAACACACTTAATTCAAAAAGAAACTCATAGACTGAAACTTAAAGGGTGGAAAACAGTACTCCATGCAACAGAAAACAGAAAAAAAGCAGGAGTAGCTATCCTCTTTGCATACCAAGTGGATTTCAAACCAACACTGATTAGAGAGACAAAGAAGGACACTACATTCTTGTAAAGGAAAAAACCCAAGAGGAAGAGATTGCAATCATAAATATATATGCACCAAATACTAGTGGACCCAACTATATGAAACAAATATTAATGGACATGAAAAATCAAATAAGCACTAATACAGTAGTAGTGGGCGAACCTCAGTACTCCAGTGTCACAAATAAACAGATCAACTAGACAAAAAAATCAACAAAATACTAGAACTCAACCAAACTTTTGAACAAATGGACTTAACAGATGTTTACAGAGTGTTCCACCACACAAAATCAGAATATACATTCTTTTCCAGTAAACTTTATGAATTTAAAAAAAAGAAAGTATGGGCTGAGGATTTAGTTCAGTGGTTCTGGCGCCTGCCTCGCAAGCACAATGTACCGAGTTCGATTCCCGGTACCCCCCCCCCAAAAAAAGAGAGTATAGTCATTAGTTTGGGGAAATATAGTAGCTAAAATAATAATGAATTCGTTATGGTGTGTTAGGCTTTGTGTTGGGGACTTATCTCAGATATTTTATATGTTAGCTTAGACAAGATATTAGAAAGTGGGGGTCACAAGTGCAGAAACTGAGCCCTCAAATGGTTACACATATTCCCAGGTTCACCAATGTCTGTGTCCTGTGTCCATGTTTTATTTACTGCAGAGCACCTTTTTGTTGTTGTTTGTATTTTGCTTTTTGTTTTTTGAGACAGGGTCTCACTATGTAGTTCAGACTGGCCTTGAAATCACTATATAGCCCAGGCCTTGTACTCTCAGTGATCCTCCTGCCCCAGCCTCCTGAGTGTTGGGCTTTCAGGCTTGTGCCACTATGCCCGACACTGCAAGACACCTTCTTGAGTAGATGTTTGGAGCTGTCCTTCAACATATACAGTAGTGGTGTCCTTTATGTTGAAGCTCAAACCTATCATTGTTAATATGATAAAAATATACTTATCCCTAGATTAATATAACAGGTAGTTAAAAGAACTTCTGAGTCAAAGAGCACCCCACCAAATTTCTTCTGAAAGTCAAATAAAATGTAGCAGAAAATAATTTCCCAGTGCCCCAGAGGGCTGAATAGGCATCCATTCTGAGGGATCACTATTTCTAAATATGCAGTATTTGAAGTGAATGTGGCACATAAGGGGACAGAAGAAAACATATCCTCTATTTTGCTTCTAATCCTGAGTTTCTAGGGAGCATTATGACATGTAATATGGAAACTAGGACTTTTTGTACCCTGTTGTATTTCTCAATGAAAGACAATCTGGGCTGCACCATCTTTCCAAAAATATCGTGTGTTGGCATGCTAGGACTCCTTAAACTGAAATTTGAATCAGATTTCCTTTATAACATTGGTCATATAACTATCATGAGAATTTTGAAATTTAATCCAAAAATTCCTTTTGGTCTGTAATAATTTAAAGGATGTGGGACAAATTCATAAATTTGGCACAAGAAAATACCCTAAAAAAGTTCAAGTTTTCATTTTTCTTTTGTCAGTGATTATAAATCTAGTTGTTAACTTTTATTTTTTTTAAAGATTAGACCAGTAACCTATTTATTAGTTCTTCTTTGTTCAGAATAGAGAATACATCTTAGCATTCACTCTGTTTCTGAAGCTTGTAAATACTTTTCTGTCATTGCTATATAGTAACTATGAACGATCTAATACTACTACATACAGAGTTAATGTCCAGACATTCAATATACTCTATAACATTTTCATAAAAAATTTACAGCTGGTTTAAAAGTCAATAAAATCCCTAGAAGGTTCATATACCTTTTTCTCTTTTGGTACCAGGGATTGAACTCAGGACCTTGCGCCTGCAGGGCAGGTGGGGTGCCACTGAGCTACATCCCTGGCCCGGTTCATATACTTTTTATCATGTATAAACTTTATTGGTCTCACTGTGATGAGCTCAACATGAAGGGTTATTACTCAGTTTACTGAATGTAACCCTAGATATGGGATCAATGATTAATAGTTCTTAAAATGTCTTGATTTTTTCTCTTGACCTTTTACCACTGAGTTGTAAATGTGCAGAATTATCAGTTAAACCCTGTATTTTCTTTCTCAGAAACAGAAGGTGAAGTCAGAGCACCACTTATAAAACAATCTTTATGTCCCTAAAATACCAGGACATTAGCAGTAAGCAGGCACACTCAACAGTGACTTTAGCATATGCTCACATAATGACTAGGACCTTGCAGCAGTTCTGGAGTCACATTCAACAGGGGGTGCTGCAATCCAAACTCTCACACACCGTTTAATAGACACTGGACAAACAACTTCTCCAGGACTGAGTTTTCTCAATTGTACTCATCATAAGTACACTGAAGTCATAGGATGTTGTGTTACGATGATTAAATGAAATGTTTGCAAAATGCCCAACAGAACAAGTATTCATTATGGCAGCCCATATTAAAATAATGAATTTCTTGCTATTGCTTCCTAACTTAAGCTTTAACAAAAGTAGTGCTAATCCTCATGGGCAGGACAGAGCATTAAATGGTATTACCATAGCCTGTGTCATCAAATAGAAAAGATTAGGTTTACTAATAATTGGGGTAACAGTAACTATTTCTCTGTGTTGCATTAAACTAAAATGTTTTTCTGGAAGTAAAATCTTTTTTCACAAATGACACTTGGATCCATCTGGTTTGGACTTCTTAAAAATTGCCCAAAATAATTTTACTAGCCTGGGATTTTATAAAGGCAACAAAAAAGAATAAAAGAAAATTGAATTCATGGAATTACTGGAACATGCAATTACTGCAACATGGAATTAACTATATATAGCTTTTTAGTGAGTTAAATTAGGCACAAATATATGCATAAATAATATAGCTACATGTTTATTATTGGCCTCTCATTCAGGAGAAGCAGAGTGTCTTTACAAGGTGTGCTAAAAAATTTGGTGACCACAATTGCCAAGTTTCATACAAAGGAAAAGTAGGCTCACAAACACATTCTAGTGTGTTCTCACTCACCAGATCTGGTACCATGTGACTTCTGGCTCTTCCCCAAAGTTAAAATGCCTGTGAAAGGCAAACATTTTGAATCGATTTAAGACATCAAGACAGCCAGGACAGCATAATTGCAGACATTCAAGAAAGAGGACTTCTAGAACTGCTTCAGAAAGTGGCAGAAATGATGGGATAAGAAGTGTGTTTGAAGTTGGGGGGAAAATTTTGAGGGGGATTAATGGTAATGTGTCTTTTACTGTAATTAAAAAGCAATTTTAAACATTCATCATATTTTTTAACATACCTCAGATTCTAAGTACTAAGAGTTTTGAGCTTCAGCATTAATATTTATTCAATGTAAAGTAATTCCAGTAGAGACTTTCTATCAACTACCTGTATAGAGCTCTGAAAAGCTTTGACTGTGATTGAAGGTTCTGCAGCTATTTGAAATGTGACTTTTCTTTCCTCGTAGAAATTCTAAGGCTATCTTCCTGCAAATTATTTCTGTGGCTGCCTCCTTAAGTACTCTGCTACAGAAGGCTGGATTAGAACAGAACACTTTGTATTCTGGGAATTCTTTTGAACACTCTTCCTATTACCCAAAGTCATGGATTGCACTGCCTGATTCTGTGGCAGCCTCTCATCTCTACCCAACTAATTTCTACTATTGTCACAACAGCATTCTTTTCTGCCAGTCTTATCTGAGGCATAACATTTGTTCATCTATTTAGTCAAATATGTATTGTGTGTCCTGGGTTCAAAGCAGTGTCTTAGGTGCAGGGAATGGAGTTGTCCAAAGAGAAGCAAAAACCCTTCTCTTGTATAGCTTAAAGTATACAACCTAAGAGGAGAAAGACACAGCAGGGAAAAAAGTGAGAAACATAGAGATGAAAGGCCATGTATGTTATAGGAAAAATGCAGCAGAAGACAAGAGAGAATAGAAAGGAACTATGTGTCACTGTAGATAAGTGTCCAAAAACCCAAGGAGTAGAACATGGCAGTCATGTACTATCGAGGGGAGAACCCTTGAGAAGACTGGTGCAGTGACAGCCAGGAGCTCCTTCAAAGGAGCATGGTGGCCTCTCAGGGACAGCAGGGGAATGAAAGAGAGGAGCAGGAGGCAGCACTGGTCATGTAAGACCTGTAGGCTACTTAAGAGCTTTGGCATTAATTTTTAATGAGAAGTCATTAGAGAGTTTTAGGAAAGAAGTGGCATAAGCTGACTTAAGTTTTAATAGTAACACTCAGATGGAAAGGAAGCAAGGGAAGAGAGGAGGGAGCATGGCAACACTAGGGGAGAGGTGTGGTGTTTCACACCAGCACAATAGGCAGGAGAGGTGGTGAGAAGTGGTTGAGTCCTGTATGCATTTTAAGGGCAGTGCCAATATAAATAAATTAAAGAGAAAATAAAGGAAGAAACAGGAAGGTAGAGTTTTTGGAGATGGGGAAGGGGATCAGAGAAGGGGGATAAAAGGACCAAAAGGGATCAAATCTATATATAATGTAATGTAGGATGAGAGCAGAAGAGGGGGTGTGGGAATGAAGGTTGAGGTTACATGGGAGAAGTGAGGGTGAGGGTTTATTAACTGTTGGAGAAGACTGTGTTGGTCAAGTTTAAAGGAATAATGAGTTTTGAACATGTTAAGTTTGATTTGTCTATGTGGTATCCCAGATAGCAGCAGGCAATTGTTTATATGAGTTTGATGTCCAGAAAAGAGGGCTTGACTGAGGATAGAAATTTCAGTGCACAGGTAGTACTCAAAACCTTGGAAGAGGATGAGGTTACCAAAAGAATGAATGTCTATGAAAAACAGAAGCAGTCCAAGGACTGACTTTTAAGGTACCCAAACTTTTAGAGGTCAAGAAGATGAAGATGCATTAAGGAAAATGAGGATATGTCTATAGATGTTGGAGGAAAACTTGAATTGTGTCTTGGAAGGCAAATTAAAAAATTATTTTCAGGAGAATAAAGTGATCACCCCTGTAAGATGGTGTTGCTCAAACAAGCTGAGGACTAAACAATAGCGTTAGCATGTGGTGGTAACTAGTGACTTGGTCAAAGCAAATTCAGCAGAGTGAAAGCCAGATGAGTGCTCATTCAGCAGTGGCCAAACTGAATACTCTGTCAAGGACTCTTACTACATAGACGGGAAGAGAACAAAAAAGGATGAGGAAGTGGGATCAAGAGAGATGATTTTTTTTTCCAATATGAAAAAAGTGATAACATTTTTGTTTCACTGATGGAAAAAAATCAACAAGGAAGGAAAAAATAATGAATGCTTTAGGAAAAAAGGGAGATTTCCTGGATGGTGTTGTTGAGTAGATGGTGGAGGGGTGGGGACTCATGTACAAGTTGGGTTTGGCCATTGCCTGAGCATGGTGGTCAGGGGGAAATGTTAGATGGGTAAAGAAATAGCAAGTAGCACGAGTGTGGTATGGGAGCTGGATGGAAGTGGAGTGGAAGTTCTCTTTTCATTGCTTCTCTTTTTTTAATGAAATAAGTCAAGGTCATTGGCTGCAAGGAAAGATGGGAAAGGAAGTGATAGACATTGAGAAGAGAAAAAATGTAACATAATAATGTAGTAGACAGCGATTAAGGTTAACGGCATGGTGACCAGGTATATCAAGTAGCTGCAGGGAGATCACAATCAGGAATTTAAAGTGCAAGTAGCACATGTGTGTGTGTGTGTGTGTGTGTGTGTGTGTGTGTTCTTTTGCAGTCATGTTTAGGTATAAGGTCACATGGAATGAAATCTGTAAACAGGGATGTGATTTAGCAATATTTTTAGCAAAGCTAGCAAAACACAAACGAATCAGGAATATGTACAAGGAAATGCATGACACATTATAAAGACCATGCGCACAATTCTGTGCTAAGAGTGGAGACAAGTAAACACTGTGAAAGAATGAGCGGACTGTAGGTATGGAGGTGAAAGGGATGTTGGAACTGGATGAGTAAGTTGGCAGTAGAGTAGGTGGTGGTCAGAAATTGAGATCTTGGAGGAAGGCTGAAACGAATGGAAATGGTGAAGGCTAGAGTATGACTATGGAAGTGAGTAGATGAGGACAAAAGGAAAAATCATTGGCAGAGAGGAATCTGAGAACCTGAAACTCAGAGGCTTTGGAAAATTCATGTATGAATATGATGGAGAACATGATGGTGAACTAGAAGCTAAAAATCTTCAAGGGGTAAGGGATGGTAGTGAGAGGATGCAGCCTAAGGACATCTGGAGGCGGAGGAGCAGTTTGGAAAAGGAGTGAGGAGAAAAGAACATAACACAGCTTTGGGAAGCACAGTGAACAGTAGGGACGTGGGAGCATAAATACCCGTCACTTGAGTAGCCTTCAGGAAAGCAGCGTCTTCCCATTTCAGGTACAGCAAGAGGCAGGAGGAATGTTCAGAGAAGAAGTTTACGCCAGAGAAATGTCGCTAATGAGTACAGTGATGTGTTCTGAGGGGCTCAGTGTAAAATGTCAGGAAATAAGAAGTGATAAGAGACAGAGTCAGAAAAGGGGTACCCAGAGACATATGGTAGCATTCGGAAGCACGAGAGTTGACCAGGTGATTGGCTTCAGTAGGGATAAGGGGCCCATGACAAATTTAGTCCAGATGGATCCAAGCAGATAGTGATGGAGAGGTTGTAGGCACTGTCTGCAGGAGGAAGTTGGGGAGACTTGCCAGGATCCTGTAGAGCTCTGAATTCTCACCTTGACTTCTGTTGGAGGCTAACAGTAGGGAGACCCTGCTTCCAATGTGTCCTTGGTACAGTGCTTCAGGGCTACCATAACGAAACACAGGTGGTGCATGAGACAGAGCTGTCACTCCTGCTTAGCCATCCTGACCTTGCTTATTTTCCTTGTGTCAGTAGAAATCACCCAGCCCTTTTGCAGTAGCTGAGGTTTTTACCCACTCATATTTTAGCACTGTTTCTTTGGCTGAAAAATTATTCCATACGGTCACTTTCTTCCCTCTGTAGATGTTTCCCAATCTTTACTGTCTATACCTCCTGGATCTGTCTCTGTCTCTCTTTCTCTGTCTCTCTCTGTGTTTGTATTTTGATGACTATAAAGGAAAACCAAATTCTTTGATCTCTGCTCTTTCAAGGCCTGGGGTAAGGAGCAGAAAAGAAAAAGAAATTCTTGTTTTCAAGCGGTAACTTCTCAAACTTGAAGGCTCCTATTCCTAGAATTTAAGGAAATCAGTGTGTTGAAGAGAACTTGGCATGTGTGCAAGGTTGTCATCGCTCAAATAAAGAAGCTCTTTTTGCAGGGTAGAGACTGAAATGAATCCCTGTACCTTAGTAGATGTGAAAAATCATTTCTGGGGTGAGTGAAGGATGCTTCTGTCCTTGGGAAGAGGTTTATTAGGAAATTTATGTATACTATTTCCTTTGAAGATTAAGGGAAGGCAAGTAATAGTGCCCATCAGAGGCAGAAAGAGAAAGAAGCGAATCACCAGGGAGTTGAGAATATAGTTACTCATCCAACACAACAACCAGATGTTTCTCAAAGTATTTATTTTTCATGTTCTCTCACAGTTACTAGTTTGGATACCAAACTAAGGATGGGCACTACAGCCCATTTTAGCAACTCTACTTTGAGTGAGGTTTTTGTGTCTGTGAAGTAGGCACTATTTTTTTTTGCACTTTATTAAATTCTTTTATTGGTACATTTTAGGTATACAACACAATTACATTTCTCATTGGGAACTGTACCTTTACATGATGCATCTTGGTTCTTATGTTTTCCCCATTCCTAGCCCTCCCTTCACACC
>NW_004624838.1:6861641-6873188 GCF_000247695.1 Heterocephalus glaber
GGTTTGAATTCCACTTGGCCTACAAAGAGGATAGCTACTTCTGCTTTTTTTCGGGTTCCTATTGCATGAAGTATTGTTTTCCACCCTTTAACTTTCAGTCTATGAGTTTCTTTTTGAATTAAGTGTGTTTCTTCTATGGAGCATATTGCTGGATCTTGCTTCTTGACCCATTCTGCCACTCTGTTTCTTTTGATTGGTGAATTGAGACCATTAACATTTATGTTTATAACTCATACATATTGACTTATCCTTGTCATGACTTTTTCTTTTTGTTGGATTATCCCCCTTTGTGTTTAATTTCTTGTTGTACTTGATGGATTCATTTTGCTGGGCTTCTGGGGGTTGTGATCCTCATTGTCTTTTTCTAGGATGTTGTTTAAAATTTTTTGGAGTGCTGGTTTGGTATTCGTGAAGTTCCTAAGGTGCTCTTTGTCATGAAAGTATTCTATTTCTCCATCAATTTTGAAACATAATTTTGCAGGGTACATCAATCTGGGTTGGAAGTTGTTTTCCTTTAGGGGTTGAAATATGTTACCCCAAGCTCTTCTTGCCTTGAGGGTTTGTATTGAGAAGTCTTCTGTGATTCTGATGGGCTTTCCTCTGTATGTGATTTGTTTCTTTTCTCTCACTGCTTGTAGAATTTTGTTCTTCCATTGAGTTTCTGGAATCCTAAGTATTATATGCCTAGGTGTAGATTTTTTGAACATGGCTAGTTGGAGTCCTATATGCCTCACTTATCTGTATGTCAAGTTCTTTCCCCTGCTTGGGAAGTTTTCTGTGATCACATCTGTGAACAGTTTTTTTATGTTGTCTGCACTCTCTCCTGTTTCTTCACTGACTCTTATCAGACTTATGTTATTTTTCTTTACATTGTCTAGCAGCTGCTGGATTGATTTCTTGTGATCCTTTACTATTTTTAAGACTTTTTTTCCTGGTCCCTAACTGCAATCCTATCTTCTATATCTGAAATTCTGTCCTCACATTGGCTCCTTCTGCTGTGTAAACCTTCATTGGAGTTTTTAATCTCCAGGAAATCTGTTTGCATCTGTTTTATGGATTCCATTTACTTCCTATGTTGAGATTCCGTCATGTTCCTCAGCTCCTCTATTTTTTATCTGTGTCCTCTCTAGATTTATTAATCATGTCTTGCACCATGGGCACAATCTCTGCTGTTATCTGAGAAATTATTTCTGATTTCATTTTTTCCAGATCCTCTTTTGTTGCCCGTTCAGGGAGTCCAGGTGGTTGAGTATCAGAGTGTTCCATCTGGTTGCACCTTGGGGCTACCTTAGGTGATGTAGAAGTCTGGTTTTGAGATGTGTTTATGTGTTTTCTCATTTCAGCAGATGCAGCCTGTTGTGCCTTTGTTGAAGTGACTTTTTACTTGCCCAGTGGGCTTCAATTCTCAGCCAGCCTCAGAGAGTTCTTCTCCCTGCTGCTCATCATTCTTCCAATTCCTGGGTTCAGAATGGTGGTCTTCTGGATCCCTGTGTTGCCCGGTTGTCCAGGCGGGATTCTGGCTGGGGCCTGTGCACACTTGGGATGGTATCTGGGTGTGCCTCTGGCCGGGACCTGCCCCTCATACCTGTTGTCTGGGATGGCCTTTGGCTGGGAGCTGTGCACCTGAGTTGGTGTTGTCTTAGGGGGCTTCTAGCTGTGGTCTGCCTGCATTTACCTTGGCCTCTGTGCCCATTTACCTCATTTACCATTTACCTGGGCCTCTGTGCCCAAGCTTCTGTGGTCAGGTCAGGCCCTGGCTGGATCTGCCTGCAGCTGGACCCCTTTGGTCTACACCATTGCTCGCAGGGATCTGGGTGCACTTACTGATGGTATTGGAGCGGGCCTGCGATGTGATATTTTAATACATGTGTACATTTTGTAATGTTTAACTGAGGTAACTATCATATTCATCACTTCACTTTGTATTTATCATTTCTTTGTTGTGAAAGCACTCAAAATCCTCTTTTCTAACTATTTAAAATAGACAATGCATTATTGTTTAATGTAGATACCCCGCTGTGCAAAAGAACACTGCAGTTTATTTCTTGTAACTGTCAATCCCACCAACTGACCAACCTCTCCTCCCCACTTAGTTATCCTCCCCAGCCTCTGATAACCATTATTCTACTCCCTGCCTGTATCAAGTCAACTTTTTCACATTCTACCTATGAGTGAAAACATGTGGTATTCTGAGCCTAGCATACTTCACTTAACATTATGTCCTGTAGGTTTGCCAATGTCAGCACAAATGAATGACAGGACTTCATTCTTTTTTATTGGGGAATAGTGTATATATTCATCCATTGATGAACACCCAGATTGTTTCTGTTTCTTAGCCATTGTGGATACTGCTATAATAAATATAGAGATGCAGGCATCTCTTCCATGTACTGATCTCATTCTGTTTGGATATACACCCTGTAGTGGGATTGGATCATATATGATAGTTCTATTTTATGTTTTTGGAGGAACCTCCATACTGTTTTCTATACTGGGTGTACTAACTTACATTCCCACCAACAGTATGTAAAGGTTCCCTTTTCCCTACATCCTCACCAAAACTTGTTAATTTTTTGTCTTCTTGATAATAGTCATCTGGTTTAGAATGAGGTAGTATTTTATTGTGATTTTGATTAGTGATGTCGAGCATTTATCATAAATCTGCTGTTCACTCATATGCCATTTTTTGAGAAATGTCTATTCACTATTTTGTTCTTTATACATTTTTCACTATACTTTTTATATACTACTTTTTCACTATTTAGTTCTTTATAAATTTTTGATATTAACTTTTTGTCAGATGTGTAGTTTGGAAATATTTTCTCCCATTCTGCAGGTTGCCACTTTACTCTGTTGACTTTGTTTCCTTTGCTGTGCAGAAGCCTTTTAGTATGATGTGATACCATCTGTCTACTTTTGCTTTTGATGCCTATGTTTTTGAGGACTTATCTAAAATATCTGTGCCAAGACCAATGTCATGAAGTGCTTCTTCTGTTTCCTTCTAGTAGTTTTATACTTTTTGTATTTAATCCATTTTAGTTGACTTTTGTAAGCATTGAAAGGTATGTGTGTAGCTACATTTTCCTTTATGTATCTAGTTCTATCCTATCTAGTTCTCATGACACTGTTGAAAAGTATGTCCTTTCTCAAATGTGTATTCTTGTCACCTTTGTTGACAATCAATTGGCTATAAATGTCATTTTTGGCCTGCTTAGTGTGTTCCGTATGTCTGTATACCTGTTTTTATGCTCTTTGGTTACTATAACTTTGTAATCTATTTGAAATCTGGTAGTGTGATGTCTCCAGCTTTGTTTTCTAAGATTGCTTTGGCTATTTTGGACTTCTTGTGATTTCATATGATTTTTAGAGGGTTTTAAAAATATTTCTGTGGAAAATGTCTGGTATTTTGATAGGGTGTACATTGAATTTGTAAATCATTTTAGGTAATATGGGCTAAGTGAGGTTTTTCAGTGTATGGTGAATAGTTTTCAAGGGATTTATAGTACTATCTGAGATCATAAATTAAAATTTTTTTTATTTAAAAAAAGACCACCAGTGACATAGCACTAAATGTATTTTTAATCATGGTGTTTTGTCATTGAAGAGTTATATTACCTTAAAAATTGTCCTATGTTTTAATCACTTTAGAAACATATTCCTCTGCCATTTGTTAAAAGTACAATTTATTTAAAGTTCTGTATGTTTCAGAAACTGGACATAATTTTAATTTTAGCGAGCACAATAAAAGATACAGAATTATCCTCTATATCTTCTCATGAGAAAAGTATTTAGATATTTCTTAAAGAAAAAAAATTTGTTGAAATGAAGTTGTCAAATTCATATTTTGAATAAATACCTTTTTTGCCTCTCTGAATCAAAAAACACTGTAAATGAGTCTCTGTGAACTGAATAGATTCAAGGTAATGCAGAAAGAAAAAGAAATAAAGAGAGAGTCAGAGTAGGTGTGCCCTTTCCTGTCCATGGCTGTGCTCTGAAACCTTGCTGTTCTTCTCTCAGAATGGACTCAATGCGCTCCATCTGGCGGCCAAGGAAGGCCACGTGGGCCTGGTGCAGGAGCTACTGGGAAGAGGCTCTGCTGTGGATTCTGCCACCAAGGTAACGTTCTTGCCGCCGCAAGTGGTTTTCCATAGAAAGGAGGAATTGACTGAAAGCTTCTTTTCTCAGGCATGCATTCCAGGGGTTTGCTGGACACCAAAATTCCTGCCACACAGGACTAAAACTGGAACCCCTCCACTAAACTTTGCAGAGTTTGAATTGTTTTAAGAACTTATGAGACAGGAGTCAGAAGAAATCTGTAAACCTAGTTTTTAATACATTATCTTTCTTCTTCTGATTCACAAAGACGACTAGATTAACATATTCCCTTGTAGATAACAGCAGCTAATTTCCTAAGGTCAATTCATTTTTAATTAACAAATTGATATAGTTACTTCTCAGTGAGAATGAATAATTAATTTTCATGCTTCACTTAAATTGATAAATCTTTCTAATGTGTTCATTGTACTTGGTATGAGAATATTTGAAATCTTTTATACTCTAATGGAAAAGAGCTTTTTGGTAATTGATTGAATTATTAGGTTAAGAATAAGATGTTACCACTATTAGGTGTGTTTGTAAGGAATTTAAACTTGTTTGTAAACACACTTGGTATAACTAGAAACTGTTGGTCTCTTGTTGATGTTCTTTTGCTATAATGTATTTGAATTTGTTTGAGATTTAATAAACAACGGACTTTTTTTTTTTTTTGGTACCAGAGATTGAACTCTGGTCCTTGCGCTTGCACAGCAGGTGGCAAAACCACTGAGCTAAATCCCCAGCCCAACAACAGACTTTTTAGAGAAATCACCAATACATTGGCTATAATACAGTAGCCAGCCAGTGCCAAGTCTGCTGGTCAGGGTTGGAGGGTCACAATATGTGGGAGAAGCAGAGGGAAGTTAGATACTCAAGCCTGTGGCTGGGGAATTAGTCTCATCCGGTGGACAAAAAGAGTTTGGGAATCATTAGAAATACAGCCTGTTAACCTGGATTTCTAACATCTTGATTCCTAATTACCAAAATGTGCAATTGGTCGTGCTTATAATATAATAAAGAGAAACTCTCATAGAAATTTAAAGACAAAAGCTAACAAACCACTCTCTGGAAATTCTAAATAAGTTAGAATATAAGTTCATTTTATGCTATAAATTCTTTGCTTTGAACATAAAGAGAGAATAAATATTTTAGTTAATGTTTCTCTTGAGCACATCAAATAAATGTTGAACAAGTGTGTGTAAAATATTGCTTTGAATGTAGATCAAATTCTTTGTCTCCTCTGAGTTGCCCACATTCACATAATATATTCATTAAGTTAACCACTTTTGTTTGCTTAAGTGTTTATTATTGTTCTTGTTTTTCTTTTCCTTTAAAATCTAGAACTAGAAACTGAACCTTATGCCTTAGAATTTACACATTTATTTTTAAATTTTTTGTTATTTTAATCATATCACATAGTTTTTAATCGATTGGCCTACATTTTATTTTCAAAAAGGTTTAAATAATTTTTCATTGGTAATTGGTTGTGAATGGTAAATTTGATGTAGCAAATGGTAAAAATCATTGGTAAGGTTATGATTGATATAAAATGTTTCTTCATTCCCAAAATATTTTCAGGAACAACCATATGGCTTTGTAGAAGGAAGCACAACTCTGAGCAAAGACCGCTTCTCTGTTGTTGAGAATTCCTAGGGTTTTTTGCAAAGTGAATTAAACTTGATGTTTCGGTAAACTTTTGTAAAGTTAATAGTCCCTTGCAGTAGGACTTCTGGTTCCTATGAATTCCATGAGATACTATCACTTATGCACATTCATGCATACATATCCCAGCTTTTTTGATTCATTAAGAACTCAGTCTTTCTATGTTCTTAACACTAGACCAGAATAATCAAAGATAATAAAAAGAAAGACATTATATGAGATGACCATTTCTTGATGGTTAAAAAAAAATCGCTTATTTTGTTGGCTGCTAGCTTCATGAAATGATATATTTGAATCAGTTGCAAAGTTTTAAAATGCCTGCACACTTTGATTTCTACAAAATTTGAAAACCTCTAACATTTTTTGTTTTGTTTCCTCAAAGCAGAAAGGCAATACTGCCCTTCATATAGCATCCTTGGCTGGGCAAGCAGAAGTTGTCAAAATCCTTGTTAAGGAAGGAGCCAATATTAATGCACAGTCTCAGGTAGGATTTAGATTTTCTGCATGCATTTAAATTAGAATGAATTTTTAAAGCTGACTTCATGGGTGTAGTGAGCTGCTGAAAAGATAAGTTTAGTACAAATGCTTCTTTTACTTATTTTAACCAGATTATTTTATTAACTCATGTAATTGAATTTCTTATTTTTTGAGATATTATAATCTGCTTTTTAATATACCTGAACACTTCACAAATGCAAGTCTGTCATCATTAAGTATTTAAAAAAGAACATTAAGTGATTTTTTTCAGAATAACAGTGACATCTGTGAAATATGAATTATTCATGCAAGTTCTGTGTTGCTCTATGAAAGTATTTTTTATCCTTAAATTTTAAAGATTCCCCAAACATTAGCATTATAGAAGGGAAAGCTGCTATAAAACAAGAATCATACAATTTTACACCCCAAATGTGGGCTTTACTAAAATGGTAAGGCATATGAGCAAATTCCACCCCATGCCCTTATTATACACATAATAATAAATAGGAAATGGAAATACATGGTCTTAATGAAATTAAGAAAATAATTAAAAACAATTATTTAATAAAAATTATACCATAAAGTTGACTCCTATTTTTTCCCTAGTACATAGGGGAAGAAAAATATTTTGCCCAAAGCTTTTCTCTTGATATCAATAATATGTATAAGAATTGAGGTCTACATCTTTCTAATAAAATCTATTCCTTTAGTATGCATGAGACCCTGGGTTTGATTGCTAGCACCAAAACAACAATAAAAACCATTCCTTCCAATTCTTCAGGTTTTTCTCTTTAGCCTTTTGTGTCACACAGGCTACAGCATGCAGATATTGGCAAATTCCGCCAGCTCTTTCCTGGCATTTTTTGGGATACGTTCATCCAGTTGCCTCTGTGATGAAATATCTGTCACCTGTCTTGTTCACTTCTTTATCACATACATGTAGCTCTTATTGTGTAGAGGTCCTAAGTTCCAGACCCAGAAACCCTAAAGGCAAAGATAGAATCAGCCTAACTTTCTTTCATTTTTTCATAAAGGAAAATCTGATGAAATTATGACAAGACATTATCCCTTTTCACCTTTGTAATACCGTACTGTTTTAATTAATCACATTTTCTTTCTATCATCCAAACCTTTCATTAAATACACACCAGTATGTTGATGTGAATTAAAAATATACTTTAAAACCTTCATTAACTAAAAATTTTAAAATGTTGGTACTATTCGTAGAGAACACTTGTATGTTCTCTAAGGTATAATAGGGTTTCACACTTGTTGACAAAGGGTTCTACAAAATCTACACCAGAATGAGAAATAGAAACTTGTGTTTAGAGCCACAGCCCATCCTTTCGCATTAGAGCAGAGAGTCTCAAACCTTATTTGGCATCGTGGTCACCTGCAGGGCTGCATGAAACACATTTTCAGGACCCACGCCAGAGCTTCTGAGGTGGAACCTGAGGATTTTTATTTTGCACAAGTTATCAGATAATGCTGACTCCAGAGGCTGGGAACCACAGTTGGAAAATGACTGCTTTATAAAATGCAAGAGAAAACTGTGTGTAAGATGTTGCAGTACGTTTACTAAGTGTAGCTTTAACTAAAGAGCTGAATCAATAGTGCACTTCCAAAGCATGGAAATAAAAGCTAGTTAAGCTCAATTGCTCATGAGTGGTTTCTCCTTTGACAGGAAATTCATATACACCTTGGTGCCATTAATATCTATAAAAAGAGCGAGGTTGTATTTCTCAAAATGATGACTTGAACATAGTGATGTCATAAAAGTTAACAAGTGGCAAAGTAAATGCAATGTTAAAAGCTATGATATCAGCTATTACATGGTGGTTACAGAAAATTTATATGCTTTGGAGACTACTGAAAGAGAATAAGTTAAACCATCATATCTTAATTTCCTTCCAGAGTCAATGATCCTTTTCTTTATTGTCATAATTATGCCAGATTATAAAAGGTGTTAAAAGATTTAGGTCTTCATTGAAATTAAAATAATCTTAACTTGTGCTATCTACCATTAGCTCAATTTAAGATTTACGTTGTAGGCAATCTTGACAGATTGCTTCAAGCTGATTTTTATATTGTGAGAAAGTTTTTGAGCGAGAAAAACTCATCAAATTTTAAAATGATTTTGCAAATGCCTAAATCATTTGAAAAGCCCTGTGATACTGTTTGCTGTATTGAATTTAGGTAATTATCACTATTAGTTGACAAAATTATTATGACATGAAATATTTTTAAATTCAGTGTTTGCAATTAAAATAGTTCTGTAAATTGGTTTATTATTTTGCTATTTTATGTGACTTAATTGTAGAATGTACAGTTTTAGGGCCATTGAGGGCTGATGTGAGTCTTTTCACATATTTGATTCCCCTCAGTCATATCTTATTTAGAAACAGACTTCTTCATGTGACAAACATTCAGTGTCCCTTGGATGGGTGGGGGCATGCTCATGGCAGGTGGACAGTCACTTTCTTCTGAGAACCACAAGAAGAATGTAGCAATCTCAGATACACAATATAAATTGTGAGTTTTATATTCAAATTATCCCTTCCTCTACATCTTTCTAAGAACAAAATATGAGGCACTGAAATGTAGAATAATCTGAAATTATACCAACGCTCGTGGCCGCATACTACTTTGCCTTGAACGAACATCTGAATTTCTTGGAAATGGGTCACTAAAGCTAGTAAGAAAGCAAAACCGCACTGAGAATTTCAAAGGAGTAAATATTCAGGAAAATTTTGCAGCTATGTTATGGAAAACACATTTATAGATTTCTGTGCATTCTCTGCATAAATTATGAGATACCTCTATATGTGTTAAAGAAAAAAATTATTCAGTGAAAGTTGTTAAACCACAGTAAGGAGGGCTGGGGATTTAGCTCAGTGGTTCCACCATCTGCCTCACAAGTGTAAGGTCCCAAGTTCAATCCCCAATACCAAAAAAAACCCACAGTAAGGAAGGCTAATTGAGGAGCACTGTGGTAGGTATGGAATTCACTACAACAGTGTCCTGCATTGAAGAGTGGGATTGGAGTAGACTCTGAGTGGAGAATGCGAAAGTGAGAATTCATGGCCAAGAAGCAGTACAGGGTTGGTGGGAAGAAAATCACTAAGAGGGAACATGAGGGCTAAGCAGATTCTGGCTAAACCAATTGCCTGGACTGAAGACAGGACAGGGTGATGAGACAGGACCTGGGGGATGGTGGAAGAGGAGAAACCTGCTTAGATACTGAGGAGGGGGCTCTCCTAAAACTATTTTACTAGGAAGTGAACAGATGGGCTTAGGAGAAGGTACAGAACTTTGACTAAAATTTGGCCAGGCAAGACATCTTGATCCTTTGTCACATGACCCAGGGCCAGTTTTGGTAAGCAGTGTCCTTAGTTCATGAGCAGCTCCAGAACACCGTCAGAATTGGTTTACATATTTTAATGAAATTATGTTTACTTAAGTTTCTGTGTTCCACAGTGTTAGCAGTGTGATCTCTCCTGAGCTATTTGTCAGTGTGATTTCAAGACTTACTGACTGTGTAGCTCTCTGGCTTGGTTCTTTGGTCTCCTGGAGTCAGAGTGTGGAAATTTCAATTAAGACCTCAGGGCAACTTGTCTTGGTTGGAGCTGAGAGACAAATGAGAGTGCACTGAAAAATTTTATTTCCTTTGAAAATAGTTGCTTACTTTCTAATAATAGAGGCACATTCATAAAACTTTTACTAGGTGTCATAACATCCTCTAAACAAGCCTACATAAGTGATGTTGGGATACTTTCCATTTGTCTATAAAAGACATTTCTTTGGTTACTTTTGTAGCCTACAAAATTATTAGACTCAGAGATAAGACTTAAAATATTGCTTTTAGCTGGGCATGGTGGTACATGCCTGTGATTCTGTACTTTGGGAAGCTGAGGCAGGATGATCACAAATTCCAGCCCCGAGTAGCAACATAGCAAGACCCTTTCTCAAAATAAAAAAAATTAAAAGTAAACTGGGGATATAGCTTAGTGTGAATGCCCTGGATTGAATCTCCAGTACCACAAAAAAGTTCCTATTCTATATTGTTATCAAAGAAATCATACTCTGAAAAAAATTTTTAAAAATGTTCTCAGTTATGAGTTCCTTTAAATACTTGAGGCAATTTTTGTTTACTTTTTGCCTATTAATATTTGCTTATCTCTGGCTTTTTAAAAAATGTATATCTATAATTTCTCCATGATGATAAACTTTGGAGCAGATTTTTCTTTCCTCACACTTCTTTATAGTTTCATGACTTTGCAAAGTACCTTGCAGATATATATGATTAGAAGCTGAACATATGCATGTGGACTCTTATGTGTAAAGACTGGCTTTGTTCCATAGCCCAATCACTCCTGGGATTAGACGTTAATATAGTAATTAATACAAGTAATACTGTTGCCAGCGAGGCACTGTCGCTCGTGTGTATACAGTCTCTGCTGAGCTGCATTTACTGTCATTACTGATGACAGACTGATGATACTCATATAGTTCCTTTCCTTTCCATTAATCTTACCCCAGACAACATTCCTTCTCCTGTCTCCTAAAACCATTCTCTCTTTCCTCCACATCTCAAAGAACAATTTAAAATGTTTTTCTTCTGATCCAAACCCAATTCAGATCCACATAAGCCAAATGTCCTGAAGTAGAATGTATATAAAAGTTTAAGGTTGCTGGGGATTTAGCTCAGTGGTTTCGCCACCTGCTGCGCGAGTGTGAGGACTCGAGTTCGATCCCTGGTACCAAAAACAAAAAAGTTTAAGGCAGAAAATTTTCGCCCAGTATTATTTAGAAACTGTGAATGCTGTAGCTCTACAAAATGCTCAAAACACAAAAGAGATTTTGGCTGTGGTGCTACAGAAATCTGGCTTTAGAATTTTCCTTTTTTAATTTTCTCTACTGAAAATATGATTTTTATATCACATATGATTTTTATTTCCTTTGGTTCTGTGTTATAGTCTCTAAATAAGCTTCAACAAAATTATGATCATTGGTCTAGAGCAAGGTTGTCCTAAACATGTCTATATACTTTTCTTTTATAGGAAGCTGGTTTATATTGCCTTTTTCCATGATAAAAAATAAGGTATTGGGCTAGGAGTATAGGTCAGTGGTAGAGTGCTTGTCTAGTGTGCACAAGGGCCTGGTCCAATCCCTGGGACCACAAATAAATAAATGAATGAATAAATTTAAAAAGTAACATGTGTCCTAGAATGTGCACTATGTTCAGACAGCAGGAGCTAAGCAAAATTATGGAGCAGGGATAATGTAGCTTTCTGTCATTTTTTTTTTTTTTTT